>CM023103.1:36152193-36606704 GCA_013103745.1 Gardenia jasminoides
AAGCATATTATTGTCGGACGCCATATCGCTTCTATCGCCCTGACACATGAATGGGCCAGTGTATCAATCAGGGTTGTTTACCTCTACTTCATCACAACCACATTTACTCAATGATCTTCCCAACCACCTCTCAATTCTAAAATCAAATTCCAAGAAACTTTCTACCCATTTCTCAAAATTGAAAGTTCGACTTCATCATCGACCTATTATGGTCCACCTTCTTACCACCGCTCACTATAAATCACCCCTCTTTTCACCTCTAAAATCACAATTAGAAACCCTCGCTCCTCTTTTCCTCCTTTCTGGTTTTGAAAATTGATACACTTACCTAATTCTAAAAGTGTGTTGTCACCAGATACGTAAATAACCTCTCATTACCTAAATCACATAAATACAAACAGATATAATGCGACTCGTAGAATTTACTACCCACTGGACGCAGAAGATGCTGCTAAGAGATGAAGATACTCCTCCACATAGGCAAACGCGACTTCCAAAAAAGAACAAGACGCGGCCTCACAGCAACAACCACCTCGTATTCACTCCGCCCCATTCCCCGCTATAAGAGAACCCCGCTCATTTACCCAAATTCATAGATTCTCGAATGAAGTCTAAGTTTCGTCTTATCTTCAAAAGGGTTTCATTATTCAGCCATCCATTGTTCCATCCGAAGTTTAAGAAAATTGATCTTAAATCTGTCCCAAGTTGTTTGAATTTCAGAAATGGTCTCCACATCATTGTTATGCCTAATATCTATTACCGCCATGATGTAATGCTTCTTTACAATCTTAGGAAGGGTAATTCCTCGTGATTTGAAGCTTAAATCCCATGTCAATGGAATTGATTTGGTATTTGATTCTGATGTTGTGAATGAAATTTTAAAACCACCATTGAGTTTGGTGCAAAAGCAGATTGCAAACTTCTTTCTTATGAGAAACTCAAATGTTTGAATCATTTCAATGCTGAAAAAACTAATGGCTTATTTTCAATCCTTTTCAAAACCCCGCTGATGCCAAGTTGAAGATTTGAGTCCCAAAAAATCTGATCATCTTTTCAATCATCTCTAAATTTTGTTTGTTCCAACTGATGGTCATCGGTCGTGATGCCAACAAATGGGAGTTATATTCATGTATTGTTTTGTTGAAAGAACTGAATAGATTTTTTTGTTTTGTCATGTAAAGTCACGAAACTTCCACCGACAAGAAAACTTTCTTATGGGAAGTTTTTAACCCCATCTTTGAAATACTCTGCTGTTCCCTAAGTGGTGTGTATGTCCTAAGGACTTAACCACCCTGTGTTTTCAAACAATACTTTGAAAGAAAGAATAAAATTACGGTACTGCGCACCAAGGAAGTCGCCTCTGTCTCGCTCACAAAGAAAGGATACGCATGCCCCTTCCTCTCCCAAAATGCTAGAACTCTTAGGATTTACCTTAGGTCCATCAATTCATCCCAGGAAGTCAGCCTCTAGGGATTTTCTCAATCAAGTCATGGATTTGTTAATGAGCTCAAAAGTCGTTCTTCTACTCCTGAACATGATCTTATGTTAACCATGACATTTGACCAAAAAATCTGACTTGACAAAGAAACCCAGCTACTTTCTCCTCCCGCGGGATAAAAAAACACCTCCCAAGCCAAAGAGCTACCTAACCATCCCCATTGGACGACCAAGAGATGACCGGAAAAATCCATGCGCCGCGATCCCTCATCATCCTATTAATAAGGGAAAAAGAAACTGTTGGTTGTGGGAAGATAAAGAAAACGAGTAATGACGTGTAAGTGACCTGTAAGAGTAACAATAGACCGCCATAATGGGTTTGTCGGCATACACTGAACTCATCAACATTCACCCTTAGGCACACTAGGATGTACTTACACCTACATTAGAATAAATTTTTTTGTTCCCCTTTGCTGATGTGGAAAGTGTATCAATCATCTAAGTCTTGTAAAAATCAGCACTTCGCATCTTTGTTGACATTATTGCTTAATGATGATGGCCTTTAAAATGATTTTGATTATGTTGGATGATGTTACCGAAGATTTCACCGTTTGCTTATATTAATGCATTATGTCGACACTCGCTACATTCTTTTGGTTACAAAAGTTTTACCTTACTTACTAACATTTTGTGTTAAATGTTTTATGATGACAAAAGGAGTAAAAAAGAACAAAAAAGATGAGTTATTCGCGGGTGGGAGTAGTGATAGTTGGAGTAGATATAGTTATTCAAGTAAAGGGAGTTTTTTTATTGATAGGTTTATGATCAATTGTTTTGTCAATATCAAAAGCGGGAGAATGCTAATTGTGATCCCGAATTTTGATAATTACAAAACAATTGAAGAAGTTGGTCTTCAGTGAGACTTTGGATGTAATGTGACATCGGTGCGGTGAAACCTCGCCGGGTTAAAACTGCTGAAGAAATCGCGATCGCTCTAATTGAATGATACCTTGTAATGGACGTCCATAAAACTCAAACTTTCCTATCGATGCTCAACTCGACATCGACGTCCGGAGCAGACGTGGAACCGTCGACACCCTCTTCTGGACGATAACAACTACATCGGACGTCCTCAAGATATCCAAGAAATTTGACGAGCTTAATCGATTCCTTTCGGACGCATTCTGGACGCGAAGACATGTATCGGCCGCTCGGGACGGGTTCCACATGAAAAATTTCCGAAGCCATCAAGCACCGCCGGACGCGCAGCCATCGGACGCAGAATTATCCACGCACCGTCCGAGCAGACTGGAACTTGCCTATCAACGCCCAGCATCGGACGAAAATGCAGTGTCGGACGTCGCTCCAAACGGCCAGTTGAATCTTTCAGCTTCTAATACTAACGCTGACCGCTTTCTGTACTTTTGGTCTCTATAAATACGTGCACTATCTAAATATCAACTACAACTGTGCCACTTGATAACAAGTTCTGGCAGAGTGATTTTAAAGGAAAATACTCTCTTGAGAGTAAGAATTACAGTCTTGTAATGTGAGTTCATCATAGTTTTCACCTGTGAGTGAGTTCATCAATTGTGTAGTCAAAATGTAGGGTTTTCTCACAGAAGAGTAAAACCTCCTAACTTGACTAAGGCTGAGCTTGGGGTGCGAGGATCCCTCTACACAAGAGTGACCTAATTTCACCAAATTGAAGAAGCTTGTTTTGAGGAATTCTCGGCCAAGTGGAGTCTTGAAGAAGTCTTTGGTTTGCTTCCACGTTACCTTTGCCACATATCAAATTCACTGTTTGGAAATCTCATCTATATTTATCGGTCTCCACTTGTCTACTTGTTTGATAAATCATTTGTTGAAGAGCTTGTGATTAAAATTTGGAAAAAGAGGTAATATTTGAACACTATTAGTCAACCCACTCCACCCCCCCCCTCTTAGGCTATTGTATTTGGGCCTTTACAATATCACAATGTACTTTCAAAACACAAAACCAGCCACTCACATATTTGTAAAAAAGAAAGATCCCAATTGCACAATATGAAAACTTGGAATAAATAACCACATACAAAATTGTGCACCGAAGTACCCATACTCTAATCCACAAACCATATAGCACCTGAAAACCAAGATAGGTAAATGAAAGCAAATAAAAAAGTACAATTTGAGATGGGTTTTGACAAAAGTAGCTTTTTTCTTCCATGAAAACCTTACCTTGAGGTGGTTTTTTGACAAATTTGAGAATGGAAAATCTCTATATTTGACAAAAGTACGACCTCAATGTACCCTAGTAAATGCCAATTGTGGTCTTCGCATTTTTTTGCTTCCCTTTGTGCAGACTTTTGGGCCAAATAAAGTTGAAGATTTTGCAATCTTACCGTGATCTTAATTAGAGAAATGGGCTTTAGCTTCTTTAGGTAAATTGTAAGTGGAATTTGAAATTTAAGAAACAGAAAATCAATCATTTGCTGGCCGACTGAGATGCTATGAAGATGATGGTACAAGTAATTGAAAGTAAACCTTGTCTTTTCATTTCTTGTATAAAAGTACATTGGTTTTTTTTAATTTTTTCAGGTTACCAAGTGTTTCCCACATTTTTTCCTCTTGTTAAACGACATCATTTTATCAGTTTATATGCAATCGCAGGTCTCATTCCATGGATAATACAAATACATTTTCTATAAGTGCCCCAAAATATGTGTCTCAACAAGGGATTTGTAAAAGTGATTAGAAAACCGCTAACGCGTACGTTTAAAGGAAGTCTCTTAGATTCGCTTGTACCTAATTCTATCGATTTAAGAAGACTTCATTTGAAGGAGTGATCTTCCTTAAACTAACATAATTGTATAGAGTTAATAAAAAAAATAGTGAGTGTATTTGGATAAGAAATTATTTGAGATATTATTTGAATACCTATTGTAAAGACCTTTGTGATTAAGATAAAAAGGTATATTGAAAAATATGTACGTGACAAGAAAATAATTAATAAATAACCCAATTCAATTCCCACCAAGAATGCGCTTGATAAACCAAATCTGAAATCAACTACCCAAGGATTGAATTCAATACCAAATAAAAATACATTTAATATATATATATCAAGGCCAATGATAGTAATAGTTTATCACTTATTTTTAGAGCAAATTTTACCTAAAAAATTTCAAAGGCATACTTAATCAATCTAAAATGTTGCATTTTAAAGCGTTATTAAACGTGACCAACGTGATAAAATTTTGGAATCAAGTAAGTGTTGAATTGTCATCACACCAAACCTAAGTCTATTTTAAGGAATCAGAATTTCATTTTCCACCATATCTATTGATTTCTACGAAAATCAATGTAAGGCGTATAGGAAGAGGCGCGGAAAAATTTGAAGAGATTTGTAAGGATACTTAGAACATTATGAACGGAATGCTGCGAGTACTAATTCCAAGAGAAATGGTTCCCAAACTACTCACGGGTTTACTGTTGTTTATAAGAATCGCACACGATTCATAGATCAATTTAAGCGGTTGAAACCCATATAAAGGCAATGCCTATGGACCTACATTCATTCAAGGACAATGATTAATGCTACAAGTTCCATGTACGGAATGGGTCGCATCACGAATGGCTATTAAACCGAAGTTTCTGATAATAATCGTTCAGTAGAAAAGGAGATCTAATCTCATTTCTCTTCCATTTCCCTTCCATCCTGGTTCCCCTTGTATCAAAAAATATAAATTGAATAACGTGTTCAAGATAGAAATTTCTTTGTTACATTTCCTCTACATGATTGCCAAATGATACATACTAGAACCGCTACTAAATCCACACCAACATTTTGCTTGGGATAATCACTTATTCCCAAAATGTACATTAACTCCTATCTTCAATTTTACGATACACATTAATTTATATTATGACTATCTCATAACAATAATAATAGAGTAATTTTAAGAAAGCTTTTTCCTGAATTATCATATTTTTAATTATGTCCTCCACCTTTACATAATTGATCGACGAAGTTCTGTATTGGAAGGTCTCCCCATCACATTAGTAATTAAAGCCCGCTTGTTCAGTTTCCATTGCAATTAACCCACTCACATGAACAAAGTATTATTTACCATTAACCTTGTAATACCCGAAATTTTTCCCATTTTATTCAATATATGTATATATACATAATAGATAATAAATAAAATGTATTAAATAAATAAATAAGGAATGAAGAAGTTATTAGGGTCAAGCATAGAGGTTATTAGAGTAAAAGAGGTTATTACGTGGGAGGAAAATAACGGGCCTAGGTACCAATTGTGGTTAGGGTAATTACCAAAAGAAATTTCTTAACTTCCTAAAGAAGCTACATATATTACTAGTTGTCCGATAAAAGTAGACCTTTTCCATCTCTCACTATCTCTTCAACCCCGCATTGGGAAATTACAAAAGCAAAGAAGGGAGAACGCATGGAAATCAAGGGAACTTCAGAATTACATCTTCCATAGGCCTAATCAAGTAGCAAGTAAGCCGCCTAGTATTATCTCTTCCTTTATGTTAGTTAAAAATTACTTAGACAAGATCGTTATGTAGATTATTATTTCTAGTTCTTACATATTGTCCTGACTTTGTTAAGAATAATAACGATAAACAAGTTTTGTTTTTTACAAAAAAAGGGTGCAAATTTATTAAGATCATAAATTAGAACATTTAAGGCAAATACAGAAAGAACTTGCAAAAAGAAGACAGAATAAAAATCTTCATTATTGTCAACGGTAGACTTTAGTGGTGGAATTCTAAAAGTGCGCTGATTGAAAAAAAAGAAACAGAAGTAGAATCTGGATAGAGAGGAGGTGGGAGGGTCGCCCTCCTTGTTGCAAAGTCGTCAACAAAAGGCTAGTGACCTTCTTCCTAAAGGACCAGTCCCTTGCCCAAAGAAAAGACAGGCAGAGCCGGTTCACTGCAGCAATGGCGGAACACGCAGCTGCAGCCTCGGCATGTTAGAGCTAAAACCGTCCACCAACAGACCTCTCCCCTCCAACGTCCACCTCAGCTCCCACCCGGACCTGCAAAGACATGGAGTCGTTCAAATATCCCTCACCCATCAAGTTTCGCAGAGATGGGGTCAGGAGAGAATGTAGGGGCAAGTACAGAAGGAATATAGACGCCTCCTTTCACCTCCATGTTTTACCCGGCCCTTATAGGTGATTTAGTCTCCCAGAGGTTGTACCCATCCCAACATAGTTCGCTGGAGGCTGGGAGTAGAACTCACAATCCGGCTGGGAGATAAGGATAGATTTAGACCCCATTATGTAAGTGAGTCCCGGACGACCATGGCGAGACCAGTTCGGCAAGCTCGCTATGGAGGGCGGTTCTAAGGCTACTAACCGAAAGTAGTTCAAATAGCCAACGGTAGGCTCTGCCGGTGCCAGTATCGTTCGTGGATCGACTGAGCTTCTGAGTTTCCGGGCCGACTGGCTGGTCACCAGAAACTGTCTCATGGTGCCAATGCGTGTCTGGTCACTATTCATAACTCCCTCACAGCTCCCGGGACAGACTGTGTAGGGCCATCCCACCACTCGATGGATTTGGTCATAACCGACGGGGACATCGTGGCAGCTCCTCGCACCGGTTGGCCTGGAGCACAAGTGCCCCAAACCCCCCATGTCAAGTCTTTAAGAGGGCGGCGAGAAACTTCCCTCAATGGTCATGTGGGGGTTTACAGTGGCAACCCCGGCATTGAGAGTCGGGTCACGCCCCTTCGACTCCCACCTGCATCAATCTGCTTCATAACCGCTCTCATTAATGCTTTACTTAAATTTCCCCAAAGTGCAACCACCGACCTCTGAACTTCCTCCCGCCACTCCACTTATAAATAGGGGGAGAGGTTGCTTTTCACCTCCTCCCTCATTTTCCAGCTTCACTTCTTAGAGATTTCAGAGCCCAGCCTTCAGACTTCAGTCAGCCTGGGCCTTGCCTTAGTCCTGCTTCGGGCTCCCTTTCAAGTCTTAGGAGAGCTTCCTCTTCCCCACCCTCCCATTTCTCACACTAGTAAGTCCTCCTTCCCTTTTCTTTGCTGCTTTTATGTCTTCATCTTACACACCTGCATTTCACCGTAGCAGGATCTCAAAGATGTAGTAAGTTTAAAGGTCGCCGAGGAAATCCCTCCCTAGCTCTACTCTCTAATTCTTCCTCAGAGTTAGAATACATGCCCTCAGATCGATCCCTTACCCCATAGATATATCAGCTCTCCTGAACTGGCCCTCATAGCAGTGGTGCCCCTTTTCCCAGGAGTCCAATCCAAGAGTAGTGCTTCAAATGTGCTTTCCAGCCAAGTGCTTCCTGGTTGAAGGCACATATATATGGCATTAGGCTAAAATTCTTCCCATTCTAAATCAGATGTGAATAGGATAGTTGAGCAAGTACGATCCTGAATAGGCTCCTGCCACCACCAGCCGAGGCCGCATGCTAGCCCCTCTCTAAGTTATAGTGTAGGCATCTATCTGGACCGAGCCTTCCTCGAGGTCGGGTCAGGGCTTCCCCTTCCATCTTCTTCTTCGACATCCCTCGCCTCACCGGCCGGTTCAAAGGTCGATTACTAACCTAATCGAGACCGGCCATCGTGGGGCCATGATAAGCATAGTTTGTATTTTCGTTGATATATTAATCTTCTCTCTCCTCTATTTTTTCTATTTATACCAAATATTACTTTAAATTGCTTGATTCTACTTATATTTGTATTTGTGTTAATTCTAGGAATTGAGCAAAACAAATTAATTGGTGATTTTGAAAAGATTCAAGTGGACACAAGTTTCCCCTGAATCTGACAGTTGAAGTCCAAGAGCTATTTAAATTAGGAAAATTTCACATTGTAAAAAAAGCTTCAGCCCTTTATTTTTAGAAGGTTAGTAGTAGTTGGATTAGATTGTTATTTTGGAAATTAGTGCTAGTAGTATAAAGGCCAGGAAGAACGAAAAAGGAAAAATTTTAATACTTGTTATTAGGGTTTCCCTTTGGGTGGGGTTACTCTAAGCAACATCTCTTTAGACCATTTTCTTCTCTTTTATGCTACCTGAAAACAAAAGAAACAAGAAAGGCAAATTAGTGATCTCTAGTTTTGTCTTTTTTTAACCTCTTTGCTATTACTTTTCTTTTTTTTTTTTACCTTTAGAATACAAGAAAGTGGCATCAACCATCTTCTCTCCATTCTTTTCTTTCCTTGTCGGCAATTGAGAACGCCCAAATGATTTTGTATGGTTTGTTCTACATTAATGGAGGGCTAATTTTTATTTCTAGTCAAGGAAACAACCGAGGATTTGGTTCAACTTTTACCGTGAGATCTAATTGATTTTATTTATTTCTTCTTCTATTTGTTGGATTTGTATATTTTTTTCTGTACTTTTAAATTGGTGATTATTGTGTGAATGATTGAAATAGATGCGCATAATATTTAATTATTACACATAATCGCTTGCTAATTGGGGTAATTGAATCCGTAATTGCTTGATTACTTTAATCCCTGAGCAAAGAACTCCAAGGTATAATTGGTTTTGCAGTTCAGAAAATATACAATCTAATTAAAATGAACCCTCAGAAGGCGTAGTTTGTTAATTAGAACATTGTGGTTTCTCTAATTTTAATTTTACCAGGGACAATTAGAATTAAACTGTCCTATGGTACAATGTATCACCTGGGGGGTGGTTATTCCTCGGCCAGATGGAAATAGTCAATGGTCATACCTTTACAGAATCGTAAAATGAGAGACTGCCGATCGCAACAGCGCTAAAAAAAACCTGTTTGTCAATGAATGTTCGGAATTCTATATTTTACCAATATGGGCGCCATGAACCATTTCGGGGTGTATTCTTGACTAGAATTTGTCCATTAATTATCTCTCTTTAATTATTTTTTCATAGTTGGTTAATTAGTTAATATTTGTTATCATTCCAATTCTCAAAATTTTTTTCCAATTTTTTATCACTCTAAGAGTTAATTTTCCCTACCTCTAATGGAAACGACCCTATTTGCCACCGCAAAAATTAACTAACATATATTGGATCAAGTATACTCTTGAATCGTGGTAGCTGCAACCACAATTGCACATCCGGAGTCCCACGCCCAGATTCTTGGGATTGGTTTTACATGTTTTATTGACAAGCATTAGATCTATTAATTATTATTGTGCGGTCTCGACACACATGGCCACCTAGAGCAGGGTTTATTTATTATTTGTAGATTCCTTGACATCCCTTATTCCTTCTCAATAACCCTTCCTGCCTACTTTTTGAAAGAATCCGCTGTCAGGGGTGGTTCTTCACCCCAACGCCATGGGGTAGCACCCATTTCTACCCAAAAAACCCATTCTTCGGGCGCCACTCGACCTGTCCGAGGGGTGGAAGCTCAATTTTTCACGGAAGAATTTGAGCTTCCCCAATTTGGTTTGGAGAGAGGAAACACAAGTTGCCGAATCAGTACTCTATCGAACCTCCCCCTTACGCGTCAACTGGAACCTGACCGGGCCACCAGATACTCGCGCCGGTTCAGCCTGAATGTAAAAAAGCCTTGTACCAGACTCCAAATGAGTCGATACTCAAATTGTAACTCCCTCAATGGTCTCCGGCTAGGCGGAGTTAGGTAGGTCTTCTTTGTTTTTTGCTTGCAAATTGCGCAAAGGACACCCAGAACCAACCGCCTCCTTCTGCAGGCAAAGAAGAAGTTCACCCACCCTCCTCAACCCTGGGTCTCCCATCAGCCTCAGCCTCCCTCCTCCACTATGGGGTTTCCCGCCTCGGCCACTTTCTGGACTGGCCCGTGAGCCCAAATTGCTGCCGACCCGATTCAGCAACCCCAGCCCCGTGACCTAGAGCTTGCAAAGAAAAGAAGAAAACAAAGGCTGGAAAGAGAGAAGGTCAGATGATCTAGGTGGCCCTCTGGAAGAAGACGGCTTCGGTGCCTGAACTTTCAGCACCAGCCAATTGCACCCCGGGCCAAAACCAGTACTCGACCTTCATGGCCAGGGCGCAGCACCCTCAGGGAGCAAAGTCCAGTGAGAACTCCCTCCTTCCCTCGTGGAGTCTGCTGAGCACTTCCATATCTCCCATCCACGATGGCCCCGACCTCACACCCTCGGCACCTCTGCCCTAGAGGGGGCCGAACGATCGGGTCCAGCGGGCCCCCAAGGTAGCTTAGAACTAACTAGAAATTGCCCCGCCTTCCACAGTAGATCACCAGTCATCAAACCTGCTCGTGACGGTGATGTTGAGGCCCTTACCCACCAAGCCGGGTATTCCTCAATGTCCGATCTCTTCCCTTTCTTTCTTCACGTGTTTTTTGTTTTAACTAACTCCTCTCCCTTCCACAAAGATAGACCTGTCCGAGACCCAGGCCTGAGGTTCTGAGGGGGCAAGTCAAGTCCCTTGCGGGCTGCAAAGTGCTCCGACGCACGACGTTCAGTAGATTGAAGACTGGTATTTGGCCGACCGAGATGGAGAGCAAACCGTGAACTGCCCTTTGGAAAGAGTGAAGACCCGGCCTCAAAGGAGCACGTTGAGGCGGTAAAAGAATGTACCTGGAGGGCCCGTGAGTCCAAGAGCCCGTATGGCAAGAGCTGGTTGTAAATTTCTCGACGGAGAAGCCTGTACGATCGCCAAACCAGGCATGAGTCCGGGCTCGAGCCTTCGCTATACAAGCAAGTAGTTACCGCCCAAACCATGAACTTTCCTGGTTTCAACTTCACGTTCACCGCTTTACAATCCCTGTGCCGAGCCGGAGATGCTGCTTGTCACTTGTTGGGTACAGAGAAATGGATCTCGACACCTCTATCAACAATCCTTCCCGGATGTGAATTAATCGGTCAATCGGAGGGGACGGACGGGAGCGAGCGGGGAGCCGGTGGAAGAGAGTTGGGAAGAGTGGCCAACGTCAACGCTGAATTTGCGTTGGGGGCCGGACAGTAGGCTCTTTAGATTAGACTGCTCTGTACTTCATTTCTTTTTCCTTATAAATATTTTTCAGATGCAATGAAATACTTTCTTAGCCAAATTGCTTCTTTTGTTGCCTGCACTTTATTTTCATTTGCGTGCTAATATGCCGATCATCCCTGCTCGTCCCCCCGAAGTATACCGGGTCAACACAATGGCCAAAGAATACTTGAGTTAATGAAACCGAAAATTATGCTCAATTTTAACACGTTGAACAAAACTTGCATAGACTTAAAGCAGCTTCGGGTACACTGGTCAGAATGAAGCCGTATTGTAGCTGATTATTCACTTAAAGAATCCCACCAACTCCGCCTAAAATAAGAATAAAGAACTATTGATGAAAATTTCAAATTTGAGTACAAGCAAGTCTGAGGGATTACCGTTATTCAAAAAAAAGAGCTAATCCTAAACCACAAGTTACGCGTGTAAAACTGCACGGCCCTCCCGTGTCGTGTGAGTTTGTTTTGCCTATATACCTCGATGAGTTTTAAGTGGAGCCTTTCAGTCCCCGGTTTAAAATGATATTCTGACCCGAGTTATATGTGCGTGCGTGCACCAGCTACCTAATACTTGTCAGGTGAGCCATCCCAACAGCCGCTTTGCTGCTTGTGCTGGGTATCAGTGGCATCCAGTTGCACCTTATCTCCCTAGCACTGGAACTATGAGTTGAGTCCAGGCATGGCATCCCCGATCTTAGTTAAGTATCTTTGCCTCAGCTCCATAGGTCAGAAAGGAAGGAGTCTCTCGGGTGGCTTTTCGTGAGAGTGGTCTTCTTCTATAAGCCCATTACAGTTGACTGGCGACTCATCTACCCAAGAGATGGAAACCTCTAGTCTTGTCTTCAGACCATGTAAGATGGTCCGATTAGCATTTTCAACTTGCCCCATTAGCTTCGGGGTGTTAACCCAAGAAAAGTGCTGCTGGATGCCGAAATTGCGGCACCAGGTCCTTGAAGGGGTTCTCCTCACCCTATTTCCATTATCGTAAATGAGGCAATGTGATATTCCCAAACGCAAAATGATATTCTTCGGAGAGAACTCGATAGCTCTTCCATGAGGTACCTGGGTTCGGTGCTCACCATCCACTTGGTGAAGTGAGGTCAATGGCTACCACGAGGAATTCTAGCCCCCCGCAGTGCTTTTGGGAAAAGGCCATTGGCAGTCGATTCTCCACCGGGCAAATGGCTATGGGTTGGCTCAGATTGGGACCATCTCTACGGCCGGAAGATGCTCAACAATTTATATGCTTGCAAGTGAAGAGCACTTTTATGCAACTGGCCGGTGAATCCCTTGAAGGAAGATTAGTACCACGAGCATGCATTTCTTGGTCATGACTGCGTCCGATGTGATTTCTGCAGATTCTTTCGTGTATCTCCCTTAGGACATAGTCACTCGCCACAATACACTTCAACTAAGGAGACAAGTAGGACCTCCTGTATAGGGCACCTTGATGAACCACATACATCTCACCGCGGTCCCCGCCGCAACCTTCTTGTTTTCGCCTTTCTCATGCCAGGAGCTCTCCAAAGGGACAAGGCACTCCTTAGCGATGGGCTCATCCAGAGACTCAAAGAATGGTGTCAATCTGACAGTGGGAGCTCCATGCTTCTTAGAGCACCCTGTGGTTTCAACACACTCTCCACTAACACCTTTTTTATTGAAGTAAGGTGCAAAGAAGAGGCCGTTTTAGAGAATAAATACATAGGCCCTCTTATTCTGTGAACGTGGTATCTGCTGAATTTCAAAAGTGTCAAACTGGTTCTCAGCTCAAATGTAACAATCTTGCATGATGTTTTTCATGGGCTCTTCCTTTGCTCTGCAGGTGCCTAAGACCTTGGTCGGGCACTGGTTCCAATGAGTTGAGGAGAATCACCCGAAGCCCTTAAGAACTCTACTCCACACCTTTGGGCTAGTTTCATCCCCGTGATTTAGGGCTTTGTACTGCCTTCATTGAGGCTCTGAAAGGGTCGTCCCAGGCTGTGTTATGCGCAACTCTTCCCCGTAGGGATGGAGAAAGCGGACCTGCTCTGGGCTTGCCCCTCTTGCTAGATACTCCATCCACGTAAGGGTCCAGCCGAAGTTGACTTATTGGTCGGAAGAGCTGCCGCCCGGCATGGCCTCACGTCATACGATGGGCGCGCCTGCCTCTTTGAATCATCCATAACCCAACACGAAGTCATCCAAACAAGGCTTCCATAGTGCCCGCGCTCGTGGCTCGGAAGGTAATGTCATTCTCTGCTAGCTCTATGGCCCATTTGGCCATTCTTCCCGGAGCGTCTCCCTCCTCGCTTCCCGTGATAGGCTTCTGCGGAGGTCGGGCGGTTACTCTTATTACCGGGATATGCATGGCCTTGAAAATGCGACCGAGCTTTCTCGCCTTGTGTAGCCTGGGCATGAAAGCACAAATTTTTCTGCTTTGTGTACCTTGGTCCGTCAGGTCCGTAACGCCGACTCATTAATATAGTAGATCATTGCACCACCGCCGCCTCTAACCGATGCAAGCATAATGGCCTCCGCGTGGCTGCAGGAGATGAACATTTTCGCCAACCTGGGGAGAAGTAAAGAGAAAGGCGAGTTTCAAGCAAGTATTGTTTTAGCTCCTCAAAGGCCCCTTAGCACTCCTAAATCCATTCAAAACTGGAACCCCTCTTGAGAGCTTTGAAGAAGGGCAATCCCCGCACTGCCGATCTGGACAAGAACCTGTTTAGAGCTGCCATCCGACTGGTTAACCGCTGAACTTTCTTGATAGTTTAAGGAGGAGCCATATTCATAATGGCTTTGAGCTTGTCGTATAATAGCTCAATGCCTCCCTCTCGGGAAACCCTGACCCCACTTATTGGACCAGCATTCAACCTCATTCGGGAGCTTCTAAGTATGCCAAGGATCTCCCCCGGTCGACTGCCGTGAAGTGATCCGAACGGCCTGACCAACATGTCATCCATAGACTTCATGTTTCTACGATCGACGGTGTCGGAAGAGTGCTTATTGACCAACCTCTAGGTAGCCCTGCTCTTCAAATGGCATGGTGGTGGGCGGTATAAAGATGTCCCACCCGTGATGAAAGAGGTCTTCTCTTGATCATCTTCACTCATCAGGATTTGGTGATACCCCTTGAAGGCATCCAGGAAACAAAAAATGACGTATCCGATAGTGGAGTCCACTAGTCTATCAATCCGAGGCAACGGGTAGCAATTCTTAGTGCAAACCTTGTTCAGGTCGGTGAATCGACGCACATTCTCCAAACTCTCGGTCGTCCACTAGGGACAAGGTTTACAGCTAGGTCGGAATTGGACTTCTCTCTAAATCCTATCAGCCTCCATAAGCTTAAAGTCGATCTCCCTCCCTCTGGATCACTTCATTTCGACATGGCGACGTGCCTCTTTCTTGCTTTGATTGCCGAAGCTCATGGATCAAGGAGTTCAGGTGCCAGTCACGGGCTCAGGGCGTATCGGACATACACGTCATCGCCCATGCGAATACCTCCACAAACTCCCCGCAAGAAAACTAAAATCAAACTAGACTTAGTCGAGATAGTCTGGCCCAAGGAAGAGCTAATTTTTCACCGCTTTCTCCGGCATTCTGACAAAGGAATTTCTTCCAACTGCCGTCTGTTTCAAGTTTCTTTTCCCTCCCCAGGGGTTCCGGAGTCCAGTGTGAGGGGTCCGTCTCACCGCTTCTCCTCCCTTCTTGAGAGTTGGCACGAATGTAGCAAGCCCGAAGCACCCCTGATCCCCTAACACCTCGGTCACCCTGCGCATGGAAAACTTACAAATGCTAGGTGAAGAGAGCATAAGGCTTGAAAGTACATTCTAGAAACTGGCCTTCCTGTGGATCATATATTGTAGGATGCACTCTTTCGTCGGGACAACAAAATGAACAGGACCTGCTCGGGTTTGAGATGCCACTCCCACCGTAATTGAGGCACACACCCTCGTGCCGACAGGTCCCGAAACCCAGAAGGGGTGTCCCGGTCAGGAGGAACTGTTGTCCTCCAACTCGCTGCTCCTTGAAGGTTCTAGTGGAAAGACATATACTGATCACCATTATCAATGTAAACCTCTTCACCTGGTAATTGGTGTGTGATGAACTCACTACAATACCGGCTTCATGGTTTAAGAAAGCCAAAGCACTCCCCATCTTTTGGCCCATGGGTGATCTCTCCTCATTGACATTGAGCCTCTTCTCCCGGAGCTCCTTGTCCCTGGGGCCAGTTCTACCACGAAATAATGGTCGCCACCTCCTGTGGACCCCGACAATGATGTTACTACCCCGTTGAGGTTGGGTTATGCTCATCAGTCCAAATAAAGACCTCGCGAGTTTTGAAATCAGTCTGCGGGCTGATTTTTCTGGCTGGAGGCGGCTCCCCACGCTCACCTGGTGGTATCTTTCACTGGGCTCAAGTTCCTTATTGGCCTGAATGAAGCCTTTACGTAACCTTCTCTCGATCGATCTTTGGATCTCCTTCTTGAGCTCCCGACATCTTTCCGTGTCATGCCCTATATCACGATGGAAGGCGCAATATCGATTGGGGTCACGATTGGGGCTGAGCTTCGGAGGATCGGACGGTCTTCCTCCCCGTTCCATGACCGCCAAGATTTGTGTCCGGGAAGCGGTGAGGGGTAAATGATCTGCGCCTAAACCGAAATTTCCCCTTTGAGAAGCCGTTCAAAGATGCTTCCCCGCCTCTGAGGCACCTCTCATGTCTCTAGTTTCCACCTCTTTGCTCTTTCTGTGGTCCCGAGGTTTCTCCCTCGCTGGACTTGAGGCTGGCGCCAACGATAGCTCGGTTGTGAGCTCTCATCCAGTGTCTCCCCTCACCATTTGGGGAGCTTCCGCAATTAACCTGTTATTCATAAAGTTTTGCAACCCATCATTGCCATGACATCACCACCTTATCATCGCGGTCTATCACCTGCAAGTTCTCATTGTTAAACAGCAACATGTATTCTTTTAATGTTTCCTCGGGCCGCTGTTTGATGGTGAGTGCTGTGTTCTTGAAAAGGCCCTGTAGAGGAGACCTAACCCATGCCATAAACCTGCCGAGCAATGCTGCTCGAAAGAGCTAATGGAGTTCGGTGCATTGCCTTCCCCGAAAACCACAACCGAACTCTTCCCTCCAAGAATAGAGGGAAAGTCCAACACCTTATCGTGACGCTCGCAGCCTCGGGAAGCCTCATCTCTGGGTCGAAGAGGGGCCAGGTGATCCTCGTGATCTGTAGAGTGGCATCATAGGGTTTTATGGTGGGGATTTTGAACTTGGCCAGCAAAGGGTAGTTCTCCACATCAGATGTGAAGGGAGTAAGTGTATACCTACGTGAAGCTCGCATCCGGGGATTGAGGGATCCAGCCCGATCCTGCTTCTTCCAGAAAGACATCCGGGTCCTCCCATGCTAGGTTCCCCTGGTGCTCCTGAACTGGGCTATGCGGATTTGACCGTGTAGTATTTTCCAGATTTTTTTGACCTGGAAGGCCCTGATTTCTCAAGGTCAGTTGGTTGGAACATGGGATCTCGGGCATGAGACCACAAGTAGGGAGGGGCTCTAAGCACCCGGCTAAGGTCAGGAAGTGGCGATCGGCGAGCCTTCTTCCTCTTAGGGTGTTAGTCCGAACTGCCCTCTGAGGAATCACTGACCTCTATCCGGGATCGCAGCGAGGATATGTGCTCCCCCTGGGTCTTTTTTTTTCCCTTGAGGTGCTGAATGATAGCCTCAAAGGTGGGTAGATGGGTTGCTACCATCTGCACTAAGGCCCTGCTCCATCTTGCAGATCGACCCTCCGCTCTTGGTTCTTGCCCAAGATTTCCGCCCCGCCTGCTCAAGGCCTTCCCTGGAACTTGTTCGGTTGGATGATTCTTACGATAACTTGCTCGCTGGCAGGTCTGTTTTTCTTGGATCACATTTTTGCCAATGGTAAAGAAATAACTATCATTTCCCACAGACAGCGCCAATTGTTAGAGCAAAAAACCAGTCATTTAAATGACCTCTCCTGAACTCCTCCGCCCACTGGCAGCTTCTAGCCCACCCAGCACCCCAGAAAAGACGGCTGGGATTGCTCCTCGGGTGCTTTCAACCCTACGCATCAAGTCAGGAGAGATAGGCTGGGGAAAAGCAATATAGGCACAAGGCTAGAATAGTTAGAACATACCTCCCTTTTGGTGTTTTAATGCACTTATATGCCGATGAAGTCTCCCGAGTTGTAGCTTCATCCCAAATACCGTTGGAGGTGGGAGTAGGACTTATCCGTCAGTTGGGACGATAAGAATAGATGAGACCCCCAACTATGTTGGTAGGAGTCCGACTATCCTGGTAATTCGCCCGCGACACCAGAGGGGCATAGCCTCGTTTAGCTAGCCGTACCGAAAGGTTCCGGCCGGAGTGTAGGTCATAAATCGAGCCCGAGTGTGTGCCTCGGGATCGATCGGGATCTGACAGTTTTGCACATCAGCTTCGGCGAAATTCGGTAGAACATGCGCTCAATCAGTACCACATGCACTCTGTATGGTCACTATTCATAACTCCCTCAAGCACAACTTCTACAGCGTATGCGATGCGATCGCCACGCCAATCTCCGAGGCGGTGGCCCCTAGTACGAAACCAATGATGGTGGCTGATGTGATATTGGTGATGGCAGTTATAATTAGCGTTTACATTTTAAAGTTAAAAGGGAATTAAGTTTCTGTGAATTTGGAGAAGATGAGGCCCATTTTGAAAGCATGTGTCGAGTGTTGGATCAGTCGATGCGTTTACGTGGGAAAAGTAATGCCTCCTTAGCCAACTTGGATGGATGATGGATTGGTTATGTAAGTAGGCCTTATTTATTGGGCCTTCAGTGGACTATCAACTTAAATTAACCAAGTGGGCTAAATCTTAAATATGTTATTTATCAGTAATAACTTAGGCCTAATTTGAAATGATGTGGGCTTAATAAGTTTCTAAACAAATATTGAACTTATTTAAAAAGCCTAATTATTTAAAATGTAAATATTTTATTGTAATTAAACTATAAAAATATAACTTCTAGTTATAACGAAAAAATAAAAATGTAGTAAAAATAGTACTTAGGTTTCTTTTCTACCAAAGCCCATGTTTTATATTCCCTTAATATTATTTAAATTAAGGGACAAGAAAACCCATAATCCAACCCACCCAACCCAGCCCATTAGTTTGAAAGGTTGGGTTGGATCAATTGGGTATTGGTAAGTGTTGGGTGATTTGGGTTTTGAAATTGGGTATCCATTAACCCAACATTTTTTCACATAATACAAAATAAATGTATGTACTCAAATATTTTTATCATTTTTTTTTTGAAAAAAAAAAGAATGATTGTTTGGCAACCTCATTTCACTTTTCCCAACTACAACTATTTTTTTATTTTCTTTTTCTTTTGGACTTCAATCATTTTCTTAATTAATGACCCATCAAATTTTAAAATCCATTTTCTTTTTCTTTGTTCTAATTTTTCTTTGATATGAATTTAGATAAAACTAAGAAAAATTAGGAACACAATTTAGTTTTTTAACTTTCCCAACCTCAATTTTCCATTTTCCCATCATTCATCAAACAAAAATTCAAATTTTCAATCTTAAAATCTCTATTTTTATTCCCAAAAAAATCAAATTAATTTTTCCAATTTTTTTCTTTCTTCTCATTAAATTCGCTGTCTTTTTTTCCTTATTATTTATCAAGTCATTTTTCCCCCATTAAAAAATTTTGAATTAAAAAGTGAACATTTTGAGCAACTTACTTCTGGTTTGATTCAAGTTTATAGTTTTAAACTTTATTAAGTATTATTGTAGCTGATTGAACTACTTTTTAATTATTCATAGTGTCCCCAAGTAGATGTCACTGCCAATAACACCATTTTTTGTAGTACTTGGATATTTCATAGTATAATATTTAGCATATTTTACAAAATTGATTGGCCCTTGTGAATCATGAAAGAAAAATATCTATTTAGATGACTACATTTGCTTAAATTTTACAATTCTTCGGCCTCAATTTAGTGACATTTTACATGATTTGATTTGCCTTTAACAAAGGATTTTTTGCATTCAATTTGTCCATCTAAGTTGTTTAAAAAGTTAGTATGTATGTTAGTGTGTGTTTTAGTATGTTTATATGTATGAAAATAATGTATTTCCATCCAATGAGGTTAATAACCTAATATGTGTTTGCATGTGGAAGTCTTTAGGTGTGAAAATATGTTTATGTATATGAAACAGTATTTATGTGTAAAAAAAATTATTTTATGTATATAAATGTGTATAAGAGAATGTTATGTATTAAAATATATGAAATAATATATTCATATTTCAGGGTTATGGGTTTGAAGTTAATACGATCCAATCCAATATCAACCAAATTTACACTGACGGTTGGATATAACCCAAATAAATAAAACCCACTACCAACCGCCTAAAACCGCCAAACCTACCAATTGCCACCCTAAATTTAAGCAACCCAAAATCAACTTTTGAAAGTCCAAAGAAAATATTAATTTGACTGAGCCTAAGTCCAATTAAAGAAAACCCAACTATTAGTTGGGCCAATCCATTGGGTCCAATCCAAATCCAAATTTGGCCCAAATTCTTTTGGGCCTATTTTAATAAAATGAAAAATATTATTTCATTGAAAATTAATTAATAGCCACCAAATTTTTCCTAAAGTAGTTATATAACGTACTTTAGGTTGTCTTATTAATGAGTACTAAAGTAATAATTTTAGAATATTATGGTTGCCTCGTATTCTCGAGTTTTGAGAATGCACGAAGATCTCATGTCTAGTACGTGCGGTATTGGAGTATGACAAATCTGATCTAAAGATTGCAAAGAGGGTGGACATCTCTGAGGAAGAGATGGGGCTTGGAGGAGTGATTCTCTCTCCAATTGAAATGGAGCCAGAGGGGGAGGGAAAGTAGGGGTGTGTGCAAATAGGAGATTATTATCAAATAACTACTGCAGTACTTTTTTACAATGCATTATATGTAAGATAAAAAAGTAATTGAGAAAATAAAAAGATCTGTTAAAAAATATGTTTATGATGCAAGAAAATAATTTTTATGCAAATAATTTCTGTCCAAACACACCTCTACGGGTATCCTCCCTTGCCCATTCCTTGGTATATAATACATACACTCACACATACATGTTTGGTTTATCACAAATACATATTTAGCTTTACAAATTAAAATTAGGCTTTTTTTTTTTATGGTATCACAAAGATGGTAGTTTTGGTATTGCTCAGTCTTCCTTGCAAACATTATTTTGTATTGAAAGAATAATCACAATTAAATATCCATGTAGTTATTGGTTTCATATTTTGCAATCGGAATCTGGACGCGAATCAACTACTGGGAATCACACGAGCTTGAACAAATAACCCCATTACAGTTTGGTGTAACCTAATATTTAGAAATGGTTTGACTGGGAAAAAAAAAAAAAGATTTAGTGACCAGGGCAGCCGTGGGATAGCGGGTTGGGCGAACGGCAAGGTCTTCCCCAGCCCAAACCCGCCCTGTTCCCATCCAATCTATCTGAAACCTATCTACTGGAAATGTAGATTCACTAATTTTGTTTACAATTAGAAGTTTTAGTAAGTACCACTTAATCACTGAAATTCGGGAAATTTTCATGAGTGATTGAAATCATTTGAGGTAAGAAAACCCAAATTTTCAAAATTTTAGATACCCTGCTATCATATATCGATGCAACTCATCAAATGCATATATAGTAGTAACAAGACATATGAGACCTGGAAGAGTTTCCTTGACAAACTTATTAGGCACTAGATGGATTGATCAACTCCAAATCATGTTTCTCGGCTTAATTTCACTCACTCGGGTTAGGACAGTATGCGATGGCAACCAAGTAAAGGCTGTTTTTCCTACTTATACTTAATCCAGCAGCTTCATCCATGTCCAGATCATTGGGCTTCATTCCATTGGGAAGACTCCAATCAGAGTGGAAGAGTGAATGAGCTAAGGAAACCTCAACATTGGCTACACCATAAGTTAAGCCAGGGCACATCCTCCTTCCTGTCCCAAACGGAAGAAACTGGAAATCTGTTCCCATGTAATCAGCCGATTTCTGCTCAAATCTCTCTGGTTTAAACGTTTCTAGATCATCCCAATATTCTGGATCTCTTCCTGTGGCATATGCATTCACCAACACTTGGGATTTCTTGAGTATCATATACCCTTTGACCTCACCGTTTGCCCTGCTTGCTCTTGGAATCAGTGGACCAGCTGGATGGAGCCTTAAAGTTTCTTTAATTACCATCTTCAGGTAGACTAGTTTCTGGATATCATCCTTTTCAATTATTTTCTTTCCCTTGCAGACTCGTCTTACTTCTGCCTGTGCCTTTGCCATCAGCCTTGGCTGCTTCATCAATTCTGACATTGCCCATTCAGTTGTTACAGATTAAGTATCTGTTCCAGCAGTGAAAATGTCCTGCATTGTTGCCACAAATTGCGAACATTCGAGACAATAACTAAAAGAGAACAAAGAAAGAAAATACTACGAAGGTAAGCAGTTTTTCTACTTACAAAAAGCAGAGCTTTGATATTCCAGTTTGTGATTGGAATTTGAAGGTCTCCACTTTTCTGCAATCTTAACAGAACATCGATAAGATCTCCTCGAGAGTCCGCATTACCCATCTTTCCACTTTTATGGTTCAGTTCATGCTGACTGATCATATCATCAAGAAACGCATCTATCTTGTCATGCATCTTGAGCAATTTACGCTTCAGTCTGCTGATAAGAGAACTATTCTCAGATGGAAAAAAATCAGCTGCATCAGTGCCTGCTGCTAAGACAATTGTCTGCTTCAAACACTTGATCATTGTTTCAGTGTCCTTAGAAATTGTACCCAATGCTGCTCTGCAAGTTAAATAAGTCGTATACATTAAGAACATCTCTGCAACATTTACAGGCACTCCTTGAGGAGACCGAATTGATTCCATTAGCTTCGCGATTTCATCCTTTCTTATATAACTGATTGACCTGAGACTCGTCACTTAGAAGCTCCATCATGCCTATTTTACGCAATTGCCTCCAATGGTCTCCATATGGACTAGAAATCATATCTTGTTTGTCATAAAACATGATGTTGATGGCAAGGCGATCCGGCCTGTCTGCAAAGGCAGGATCGTGAGTGACTAGAACTTCTCTCGCCATCTCGGCTGATGATACAGTCACTGTAGGAACTTCACCAAACTGAAGGTGCATCAAGGGTCCATGTTTTTTGGCCAAATCCATGAGGACAATGTGTGGAAGTCCACCAAATACGTTGTGCATGTTTCCAATGAAAGGCAGCTTTCTTGGACCTGGCGGAAGTTTCCCATTTATCTTACATGTTTTTGGCAATGTCTTCCATACCATAAGCAGGAAGAAGAAGAGAAGAAGGCCAACGAAGCTAAAAGGAAGGGGAAGAAACTCAGATTCCATTCTGGAAATTTGAGGTCACACAGAAAGCTATATGCGTTTGGATAGTAGATTTTTTGGGATAATTTGTTGAAAAGAATACTGTAGCACTACTATAACACTTTTTTGATGTGATGTATTTGAGATAAAAAGGTAATTGAAATTTGTGTCAATGATGTAATCAAAATTTTTTAACTAAATGTAGGCAATCCAAACGTTATGTTGGGCGCCTCAGTTGTTTAGTGGCGTATATATACAGGAAATGCAATTATATTGCCATATTTGCCACACCGAAAAATGCACATGCTATATTTTTAGACTTTTCTTTTACCCATGGTCTTCTCAGCAGTAAATTGGTTAGCGAGCCCACAGATGAGATATTGTTGCCACCAAGATTCCGTACCTGCGGTAGTCTCAATCTAGCGGACACATAAGTAAAATTAAGATATATTAAAGTATTTTTTTCTCAAAATAATTTGCTTTTCGAAGACACGCTTTAGTTCTTTTGTCATTTTGAAGCTAATCTTACTTAACAACTTTTCGAATTATTTTTCAGTCTGCGCTTAGATTTTATTCTTACTCATCATAACTATATATATATATATATATATATATATATATAGAAGAAGAAGAAGAAGAAGAAGCCCCACCGGTGATTCAGTCGGCCCGCGTAATAGTTATGGGCGATGGAGTGATCGGTCGGTATTTCCATTGAACTTATGTTCCCTAGCACTCAATGAGGATGAGGAAGAAGATGCCCTGATTGTATGTGATGTAAATGGGACGGTGTCGTTTTATATAAACGCGGTGTCGTTTGTCGATGACTGTAGCAATGGGGCACTACTGTAGCATCAGGGCTCTCAAAAACTATCGCTAGTATTGGGTACATTGGGTACACGAAATAGTAAACCATTGGCTTAGGCGTCTTATATATATTACTAAGGCCTTCGGTGCATAGCCACGTGGGAGCTAGATTTAAAGATGATGAGCAAAGGAATGGGCGGTCAAGATGCGCGTGGGGAGCGATTGAATAGCCCAGCTCTAGCCTTATCACGATGCCTTTTAACGTGAGAACTGAGATGCAGTTAAGTGGCTTATTTTCCATGGCGTGGCAACAAGCAAAGCACTGCTTGTAGGTCGCGCCATTAAAATTTGAAATTTGAAATTTGAATGAACAGGGTTTCAGTCCACATTGCGATCTTGGAAACACCACCGATTACTTCTGAGTTGCATAAAAGCTGTAGGCGATTGATTTATAAAGGGTATGGTACATCCTCTACCAAGAGGTATCGCGGTGATAAATAAAATGAAGCGATGAAGAGCTATTGTGGTTGTTGTTGTCTGGAAAATGGGAAGTCCGGTCTGAAGAGATACCTTTCCTACAAGCTTGCGGCGATTGATCGGCCTTGGCGTAAAACGGCACGGTGGTGGTTCAAGCGATATAACAGGAAGAAGATCAAGGCTGTTTACTTCGAGGCGGGGAAGGCGGATTTACGCAGGCGGGCATTATAGACGAAGTGTTCGATCCGGATGACGGGATCGGACCTGATGCAGTGTATTCCGACTACATGACCATGCCGTCCCTCGGTCAGGGACCAGGAAATAGGTACGGTAACAAATGCAAGGTGAGCTCCATCAACCTAGATGGGTCCCCGATGAAACACGGGAACCACTTATATGGGCGGCAGGAACAACTTTGAAATGTCGGGCGGTGATGGCATATAGCCTGCACATTCATGAATCAGATCGTGAGGCGGTGATCAAGCCCATTCACGGCGTGTTGGTGGGGTCAATAGTGCCAGGGTCAAGGTTGATTTGCGTCGCGCTTTCGGATACTTAGCGATTCGAGTGCTTATGCTTGAGAAGATTGTCGTCGCGGAATGCTAATGTTGGAAGCCGTATATCGATCGATAGATTCCTCCTGAAGGTCTTTCTCGATGTTTTCTTCCCCTTTTCTCCCGGAAGTATTTGCCTTGGACTGCATATTTGTTTTGAGTGGTTGTACTTTCGTTGGACCTTAAAATTTGTAGGAAGAGCGGTTTAAGTATCTCCTTTTCTCCAACTTTGTGTTGCAGTCCTTTACTATGTTGTCACTTTTGCGCCTTGCTTTTTATGATCTCTCTATTTTCCCTCTCTCTGCAGAATTATTTTAGAACACACGAGCAAGCCACGAGCAGCCACCATTTGCTCCTTTTTAAAAAAAAAAAAAATTCGGTCTCCACATGTATTGTTCCTTTTGTGAATATTCCTTTTTTGAAAAAAAAAATGCCCTATCTATTAACTGAAGTTGTCAATAAGATATTAACAAATGTTCTTGGTTAATTTTTCTTTCTCTATATTTTTTTAGAATTCGATCTTCTCTTGATGCATTATTTTTTTCGGTTGAATTGGTGCTTTTGCATGACGGTCAAATGTTTCCAGGCTTTCTTTTTTTGTTGTGGTTACGCTCTCCAAATATCACTTGATGGTTATTTTGCTTCGATTGTTTTCCTCATTATGATGAATAAAGAAAGAGAAAAGGGTCATAAGAAACAAAAGAACTTAAATCTCTTTTTATATTTTTTTGATTGATTACATCTTGGTAAGCTGTTGTGAATCGTGTATTTTTGCCTTGAATCACATTAACAAATTTCTATAAAATTTCCGTTTGTGAGGGAAGCTTTGAAGTGCAAAGCAATTGGAATATGTTTATTTGAATCTTCTGCTGTTTCCTCAAATGTATTATTGATTATTTATTCTAATTTTTATGATCATCTTTCAGGCTGCTCTTGTGGTAGCTGTAAGGGCCGTAAAAAAAAATTTTGTCTTAACAATGGGTTGAATGATTTTTGTGTGATTAATTTTGTTGCTTGAGGTTGTACTTAAAATTCGAAACCCTAGACTAATTGCAATAAGACTCACTATCATTAGTTATACTAGATTTAACTACATCCTTCTACAAATAAAATTTGATTATGTTAAAAATCCAAGCCAAATTTCGGACTCTAGCAAAACTTTCCAGCTTAGAAGTTTTGTCACTCTTGAATCATTTCATGAACCACCCAATTGAATCACCATTGAGCCGTTTCACTTCAGCTCAATTGGACCGAAACTACAGCTTCAAACCACCAGGGATTCCCTCCAAAATCACCTGAAAAATCTTCCTAAAACTCCAGCAAAATTCAGCCGTCTCTCCTTTCTAATCCTTGGCTGCCAATTGTCAAGGAGAAGCTGGAAATTCCAGGCAGCACAAGCACCTTTCTTCTCTCCCCATGTCGACCAGCATGCTTGGCATGCAGAGAGAAGCTTCTTCAAATGGTTCAAACTTCAAATGATTATTCCACCTCATTCACCCAATGCATGAAGAGGCTGGACACTTGGTTGCTCACTTCAGCCAACTTTGGCCATTTGAACAAGCAACTTCAGCTGCATTTTCCCCCCCTTGCTGCCCGAAATCCTCACCAGAAAAATCACTTACTCCTTTCTTCCATTCTCCCAAAAACTCACTCTCATTCACTTCAACAAAACTCTCCCCAAAAGCTCTCAACCGAGGGAGCTCTCTCTCTCCTTTTTCCTCTTGCTTCACTCTGGGTTATTTCAGCCTTGCCCAAGAACTTCACCTTGGTTTAAGTTCTTTGAACTAAGCTGGAAATCTGGAAAGGAAAGGCTGTCTTCACATCATCCATTTCTTGAGCAAGGAAGGTAAAAACCATTTATTTCTTGAAAAGTTTCCTTGGCAGCAGCCTTTTCCATCCTTAACTTGTTTTGTTTCTTGTAGCTGGAAACCGAACAGGTAGCCAATCCTCACACTTGTTCAACCGTTCTTGAAGCTAGTTGGAGGTGGGATTCATCTTATATCCTTTTTTAGCTCAAAGTAGTTTTCCTTTTCAAAATATATTCTCTTGAAGGATAAACTATTCATATGCATATGATGAACACTTTGAATCTTGTCATGACCTTTGTATCTTCTTAAACCTTGCTGGAAATTTGATCGACTAACAAGGGAGCATTATTCTTGAGTTCTCTAAGCTACCCGAAACCTCAAAATGATAGTTTCATTTTATTGTGCATGCATGATCCTTGAGAATGGTTAAACATCCATTTGTACTACTCAATGAACTTTGAATGTTGATGGTTGAGATTGTAATGCATAACTAGGGGCCTTGGAACTGCTTTTGAACACTATTTTGCCTCGGTCTTGACTTGATGATGAACTGAACTTTTGATACATTACCTTGGCATTGAAAATTTTGAACTTATTTCGGTTGATATTACTAAAATAATTTCATGCATGTTGGTGCTTTCAACTCTTGAACCTCTTGAGCATCTATGCTGGAAATGATGGTTGTGATCAAAAATCTTGAGCCTTATTTATTCAAGAATCGTGTTAAAATTACTGCTTGCCAATCTATTTAAAACTGCCTTGCATGTTTTCAACTTTCATGAATGGTTGAAGAACTTAAATCGCTGACCATAAGCTAGAATTTTAAGTTGATGAACTTAAAGCTTGATATATCATTGTTTTGAGTAATGTGTGAATACTTAATGTTGTATGCATGTTATAGTGTGTGATTAAGAAATTGTAATGATTTAAAACTTAGATTTGGATAAAAATATATATATATAATATTTCAACAAGAAAGAAAAATGAGGAGAGTAGAACCGGTTCTTGGTGACTTATTAACTTGAGCATTGCTTGATTTAAACGGTTGATCAGTTTTATCATGTGCATGTAACCGTGAGCTTACAATGGATGTACTAGCTGCTTATGAGCTTGATTAGCTTGCTGGAATTGAATTCAAACACCTAACCATGTGCAAATAAAGCTGTTTTCAAAATACTTAAACCAGAAATTTTAACAAGAAACCAGAAACTTGAAACCAACAGCAGAATGATCATATTTCTCGATTTATAATCTCAAATCGGGGCCACTTGACATTCAAAACTAGACTCATAGGGCTTGATTTGGTATAACTTACTGGACGTAGTTCATTTTCTAGACGTCATAGCAAACAAATGAAAATGGCTGAAAATCCAACTTGAAAATTCTGGAATTGAGTTCAAATTTTAAAGGACAAGTTTGTTGGATTTTTTGAACCAAAGCAGTTTTAATGTTTTCTGAAAGAAAGTTTAGTTTTCCTATTATTCTGAAACTGTACCAATTCCCAAACAAGATTTCCAACTTAATTTGTATCAAATCATGAACCTTAGGATTTCTCATGCAAACTTTTAAAACCCTCGATCAAGAAATTACTGTTCAAACAAACTTGATTTTTTTCAAAACTTGACTCGTTTAAAATCTTGTAAAGGAATTGTACCCACACAGAGACCAAGCGAGCAAATTTCAAAGTCGTAATCTTCTAAAGAACCTCGAAAAATATCTTTCGACAACAAGCGACCTCAAACCCTACATAATTTTTCCATCTTAATATCTTCCATTATTGAAATCTTTAAAAGATAGTTTATTTTCTTCAAACCTATTTCAAATCCTCAGATTTCCAAGTTTTCATACTTAGTGTTTTGACCTAAAATATATATATCTTTAGAACTTCAATTACCAAGGTTCATATATAGTAATGCTATAATAATTACTCGTTAGTTATATAAAACTACTTTCTTATTTATAACAGAAGTGAATTGGTCAAAATTGATTTTAATAATTAAAGTTAAATTATATTTACCTAGGATCGGCGGTGACCAAGTCGAGGCGTTGACATCGAAACCGACACAACCTTGCCCTAGTTAAGGTGAGGGTTCCAAATTGTTGTTAAATGTTTTATTTAAATGTGCCACATGTTGGAATTGTATTTGTTGTTAAATGTTTTCGTTGATTGAAATTGTGCGTAATTACTAAGTGTTATTGCCAATTAGCGTGTTAATGTTGAATAGTATATGATGCCTTGGTTGAATTATTCAAAACCATTGATCAAGGGAGGAGATCGTGTGTGTACTTATCGCATTGACCCTCTCATTTACAAATGATTTAGAAATACCATAATTGTGTATGTGCTGTTAAATGTGCATGAGTGATAAGCCTTTGCGAATGTGCATGATTGGTTCGAGGGATCCCAAACTCAGAGGCGAGTCGACCTATTCCAGGAAACAATTGGGGCTTGGTGGATGCGTCGAGGACCACAGGGAATGAAATGAAAGGTTACCTCAGTGTACACCACCCAATGAATGTTGGATGTCGGGCGAGGGGGTGTGTAAGGGTTGGAGATTGGGAGCGGTCAAAAGAAGTGCTATTGACAACATAAGCAATGTATCCTTCCAGTAGATATTGTGATGCTTTCCAATGTGATATTGAAATTCAATGTTTCATGAAATTTTGAAGGAAAATGCTTTGTTGAAAAATTTTCCTTATATGGTCGATTAAATGAAAGCATGTTTTCTGAATGTGATAATTGTTATGTGTTGGGATTCTCATTGGGCTTGTGAAGCTCACCCTTGTATATTTTTTTCCTCAGGATTCAGGGTTTGACTCGGCGAGATTCGAGAGGTGGTTGGATTTTGTTGATTGTAACCTTACCCTTATTAAGACTAATGATGTTGAAATCCTTTTGGTTAACATTAGGAATTGTGTATCCTAGATGGTTGATGTTGAATTTTAGTTTGAACCATATAGCTGCATTTAGAAATATTTGGGTTGTCTAAAGCTGATGTCGATTAGTCCTATGGCGTGAGCTAAAGAGCCGGTGTACATGATTCTCGGGGTTCATGCCAGAATTCGTGGGGCCTTCGATAACTGTATTCTTTCACGTGATCTTGTCACCTAGGACTTGTCTCTACTGCTCTACTTGTAAGTTCCACATTCTTCTTACTTTTATTCCTTGATCAATGTGTCTTCTTATTTGTGCAATCACGGTCATTGCTCTAATTGTTTTCTGTTTTTAATACGTTGATGGAGAATTTATATGTAAAGAAGCTTTGAGTTGTGTCCAGGATGGTTACTATTTAGAATTTTTATTTATTTGATAAAGCCTACCAGTGCATGCTATGTTGAATTAGAATACGTAGCATAGTATTTTTTCGTAATTGTCTGGGAGATTTATGTTGACTTTTTTTCCTATATGTAGACTTTGTGTTGCCGTATATATCAAATTTTTTGAATCTTTTGTGTGGACTGGCCTCGAAGAATGGCTGGCCAGAATCAAAGATTTCCTATCATTCGAGATTCCTATTCGGAGCTTGAAGAAGAAATGGGCCGGCTATCTATCAGTAGAGGCGTGGCTTATCCGATGGAAGGTCCATGTCAGAATCGCCCAGCTGAACCAGTTGCTCATGCAAATGCAAATTATCTCTTGTTAAAAAATGAAATATATGATCTGTTTAGAGAATTCTATAAGCGAGATGGATGGAATTTTGTGCTTAATAGTGCTTTGGACGGTGGAATGAAATTCCCGATTCTGAATCTAATAGCTGGAAAAGTAAGATTTGATCTTGCGAGAAGATAGGTATTACATGCTTCTCCATCGACATTTGTCATTTCAGTTACAGTGATTGATGTGACAACCCACTTTCCCCTAAAGCGAACCAAAGGTCGACGGGTTTACTGCTCTAGCCCGAGGGACTCAAGCCAAATCAATACTTAAGCGTACATTTAAACTCTTCAACCACCATAACATTAATATTAAAACTGAAAGGCGTTAAAACTTAAAATTACAATCATCCATTTAAAATATTCAAGACCCTCGAGCCAAAGCTAATACACTTCCATAAGCTAAAGTACTCAACACCAAACAAATATACAAAATATTACTTCATACTGGAGGACAAAGTCAAAGATCAAGACACTAGCCCTAGCTATGCCTCGGGATTCTCGTCACCTGTTATGGAAAAACAAACGGGAACGGGGTGAGCTAAAAAGCTCTTGAGTTTCCAAAATTCATGCACATGCACTTAAAACGGTAAAAGTAAAAGTAAATAAATAAAACGCATTGACAAATCAAATTCACACACATTGAGAATACGGGGGCTCTCAAGAGCCAAATTTCACATTTTCCGAGCATTTATAGTAGTGACACTCCGTTAGACTTTCAATCAAGTGAGCGACTCTTCACGCCAAACTCCAACCACCAAACTCCCATACTGCAGGACCCTTGCAAATATTTAAGCGTTGAGCAATTAAGCAGGTAAGCCACTCAAGGCACGTGACCAAGGGTGGTGAGGTAACTCTCTCCATCTCCAAATTTGACACATGCAAAATATTTAAATTACCAACTCTACAAAAGGGAGCAATAAAGTATACTCTCCTTTAAGGTGAGTGGTTCATCAAATTTCCACTTTCACGGTCAAATCAAGCAACATGTCATGGTACACATACATTTTACAAACATTTGAAACAGTTATACAGGAGCATTGAAAACTCACCGACAAAGTAGGGTCGGTCAAGTTTTTGATCAGTTGCAAAATCAGCACTTTGCCTAAAATAATTAAAGAGAACGAAAATAAGTTTTCCTAGTTCACCGACCAAATTTATTTCAAAAAGTAGAAAGTTCGACAATTTCCTAATTCGAGCTGAAAACTTTGAAAAATCATAACTCAAGTTATAAAAGTCAGAATTTTGCAAATTTGGTACCTTTGGAAACCTCTTTGAAATTTCTAAAACTTTGTAGAAGACATCCAATTAAAATTCTGGACGAAATTAGCCCAGATTTTAATTTAACGAACTGCTACAGTAACAAAACAGGGCAGTTCAGGTTGGTCGACCAGCCTACTTTGAAAATTCACTAAAAATCACAGAAAATGAATTGGACTCTAAAATTTATACAGTTTATAGTACTATGTAAAAATTTTCAAACACCACCGACGGAACTCAATTCTGATACTTGAGCAAGAAATTAGAGCAGTTCGAACAGAGGCAGTTCAAAAATCTGAAATTTCTGGAATTCGAACTTACAGGACAGAGTTTAAAGCCTTGTTTGAGTGACGATTTCATTTCTAAAAATTACCAAATTTGGCACACTAATACTTCTGTATATAAACTAGATTCATACCAAAATTCAACTTAAAATTCAAATGGGAAGGCAGTTTTCTATGTGCCCAAAGTTCGTTCATCAAAACTCTTCAAACTGATGAAGTTCAACTCCTCCACTTCTAATCTCTTATAACCAACATATACTACTGCCATTTAACTTCAACTTCGACCCTAAGCTGGTATTGATCTCCCTTAACCTAATGATGATCAAATATGGTCACATCTTTTAGCAAAATTGTCACGAAATAATCCCCTAAAATTCGGGCAGCATAATGCTTCATTTTTTTCCAGTTTTCCTTATTCCATCTAACCATCAACTTCACTCAATTCTTGAAGGACTTTGTATGGGCAATTTTAACAGCTTAACCCTCACATTCAAGCCTCACAATCAACTTTAAACTTGCCAAAATTTGCAGCCACCAAATCAGGGGAAAAACAGAAATTTCTTCCTTATTTTCTTCCTTCATGAACGGTTCCTCTTAGGGTTTTGTCCAAAATCCAACAACAATTTTAACTCAAATTCATACAATGCATCAATAACCATGCTAGAACTCTAATCAACACAAGTGTGGGAGTTCAAGAGCCCACTATACAACCAAATATCAAGAAAGACAATTTATTGAGATTAATCTTCCAAAATTAAAAACCAACACATGAATCCATTTCATCAACAATGACAAGGTTCTAACAACCTCTCAACTTCCCAAACCTATCATCATGCTTCAAAATGGAATTTAAGAGACAAAAGTTCAAGCTCTAGTTTCATACCTCTTCCAAGAAACAAGCAAGAGTTCACCAAGGAATGCTAGACTAGAGCTCCCAAGTGCACCTACTCCAAGCTTCTCCACCAAGTGCAAGTTCAAGCAGGTTAATGGAGGTTGTGTGGGGTTTTGGAGAGGAATTTGAGTGAAGAAAATTGCTGAAAATTTAGGGGAGAAGAGGAGGGAGTTGGTGAGAGGGGAGAAGGATGAAGCAATTTTTGGTCAATTTTCTTGAGGAGTTAATGGAAAAAAAGGAAGACAAGACATGAGTCTTATCTTATTCACCCAAAGTCAAAGCTTGCATAGTGGCATTAATTAGCTATTTGAGGAAAATTAATCACCTCATTTGGCTTGAGATTAATGGATAAATCTCGATTAGGAGAGGGATGAAGAAGTAATTTTAAGTGATTGGTAGGAATTTAGTTGAAAGAATTAACGGTTAGATAAAATTCTAAACTTAAAGGGTTAATCCAAATCTTAACTAAAATTTCAAAACCTAATTAATCACCTTCAATGACCCAATTCCAGTCATTTAATTACACTTCCAACCCGGTGATCATCCATACTTATCTTCACTAGTTTACTCACGGTCCAATTTACCTCGAAAAGTGCTTTTAACATTTACAGCTAATAAATGCTACTAGAGGCGATATTAACAGGAATAGGGCTAAAATTAAATGAAGTTGTAAATGAGGAAAATCAGATTTCACGAGATAATTAAAGAAATAATTATATAAATAAATAAATAAAAACTTCAAATTTTTTGAAATTTAATATTAAATTAATTTTTTTTTCGGCCTTTACAATTGAAAGGTGGTTTTAATATATAATTTTCCACATTTTTTAGCCTAGAAATATTTGTGTTACTTGTGGTTTTTCTTTTTCTATGGATTTCCAAAAAAGGTCTAGCTTTGCTATAGACTTGACATACTTTAGTATTTCTCAGAGAATGCTGACCTTCGTATTGGATTTGTTCATTGATGGCCCAAACCAAAGAGTTTTTTTGTGCACACCAAGTTTTACAAATGTAGTTGGTGGATTCAAGGTGATGTTACACCTTTGAAATATTATTTTCAAGGCGACACATTGTTGTTCTTGTGGGCAACAAGCAAAGTAAAAAATAACCTTCACATAAAAGTCGTGGAGTTGAAATTGGCAAGGATTAGATCAGGTTTATAAACAATCATTGAGGCTTGTGATGCATGGCTGTGTTTTGGTAAAAGCAAATTACATGAATGTAAAAAATTTTCACTATGAGAAAACTCATGATTGCAGGAGAAAATAGTGGTTCTTTGAAGCTTTGCTGTTCGCTCAGTTTAAAGTTTTGATGATGGAGATAGCAAATTATACGGATAGCTGCTCCTCCATGAAAACAAGATTAGGTTGCATTAGTACTGTTCAACGTTTGTATAAGAACTACTTGATAGTTTGCCTTCTGGACTCTTGCTTTGAGCTTGACAAGTTGTTTAGATCCTTTTTTAAAGGTTATTGCTATTTCAATTAATATAGTTCTTACGTATCTTTGTGTTCTAGGTAGTTTAGTGGTTGAGGATGAAGTATGCTTGTTTTCTTTGTGTATCGATTTTAAATCTCCGTTTGGGAGGCTTTTCTCCGTGAGGCGTGCCTTGTACTGTCTTATCTTCTAATTTTGTAATATTGATGTTTTTATCCAGGAGGATTCATTCTTTTAGATGTACCTATATTTTATGTTTCAATAGAGATTTATTTACTCGAATCTTTTTTTACGCATTCCTAGTTTGTGCTTTTAAAACCTTTTGCTCCTAAAGAAAACCCAGTACTTTTTCTTTTTTCTCCTTTTCTCTATTTAATCTCTGTAGGAAATAAGTGTCAAGAAAAGTTTGCAAAGATTTAAATGTTTATGCGATAGGCCCATCGAGAAAAGAGAACGTTGAGAGGAGGCGGATCGAAGAGAGCCATTAAGGAGCCATGCAGTTTTTTAGCGTGCTCAATCAATTTCTTAATTTATTGCTCACTCAATAATTATATCTATTCATGTAGATGTCAGCTTTGTTCAGTGTTTATACAAGAATAAACATTGTCCGGTATTGTCTAAATAATTTTAATCGATTTTTATTGCATCTATTGATTGCTCAATACAACAAAAAATTTTTCCCTCCATTTTCTTCTCTTTATTTCCTTATATTTTCTCATTTCTGATTTCTTTTATACATGATTATATAGCTCGATTAAATTAATGTTTACAATCATAACTACTGGTTCGGTTGCGTTTATCAACTTTTTTTATCCTGTCTTCATTCTGTGTTAATACAACGAGCATATTAATGATCTCACTAACATGTTCGTCATGTTTATTTGTACTTTCCTAATAAATCGGTTTTTTTTTCACTGCTTAATAAAATCATAAAAGTATAGCAGCAAATCTTTTGTTGTCCCTTTACATAAGTATTTATATTTAGCATTTTAATTTTAAATTTCAGCATTTTTTTGTGATGCTAAAATTACATTGCATTATGTATGTTGTTCTCCTACCATTTAGGCAAACCGTGGTTCTTCAAATAAATGGTTCTATTAATGACGTCACCTATTATGATTGGTTAACAAGTGGCTATGGAAAAAAATCCCATTTTCCTCTCTGCTTTTTCCCTTATTAATTGGTTTATTGTGTTGCTCAGATTCGATGTATCCAGTTGTGCTTATTGTTGTCTGATGTTTGATGTGGAGAGCGGAGAAGATTAGACAAATAGTTGAGGGTAGTAGCTTTATGATTAGTCGGTCAACGATGGTGGCTGGTCTGGGTTCAATGATGGGTACTTGGAATTACAATTTACCCTACCTTTAATTCATATTGCCACATTTCCACGCATGTTTGCTGCATGGACTTTAATGTAAAATTGACTCCCCTCACACTTGGAGCCTAATGCTCACAGACTTCTACTGCGTATTTGATTGAAGAGACTTCTGAATTTTGTTTGTCCCGATGTTTGCACAAGTGTCCATGTATTACCTTGTGGATTTTAGACTTTCTCATTATGATTCGTACTATTTGTACTTTTATTGGTTTCATTTCTTTCTCATTGGTTTTGTTTGCTGTTCTCAGGCAAAATGAATTTGTTCTTTTATTTCTCTCTTTTCTTGCTTTATCATTTTCCTTTTCTTGGCATCTTGCATACAAGTTTCTTTGCAGCTCTGTTATCTCAGATTATTTCCGGTAGAGTATCATTTGCTTCATGTAATGTTTTTTCACCCTATTTTCTTGCGTTGGTTTGGTTTCTTTTATCTCTGTCTTTCCCATTCTTATCTTTTTTTGATGATTTTATACAAGTCTCACTTAGTTTTCAGGTATTTCCTAAACTTCTTAGAAAACATTTTTTTTTAATGACTCTTACATCATTATGTATTTTTGTAGTTTTGTTCTGTCTGGTTCTTGCGTTAGTTCTTTATAGTTTGTAGCTCAACTTCTTTGCTTATTTTTACGTTCTTTGTTAGCTTTGAGGTGGTTTCCCTATTTGTTCTGATCTCTTGATGTTTTCTGCTTTGTTATTTTATTTTGTACCACATTTACTGCTCTTGTTTGACTTTTTTTTTTTTTTTTTTCCTTTTCTGTTTCCACTATTTTTAAAAGGGATTCTGCCTTGACTCCTGTTACTCTTCTGTTGGCTGAAGACTTGGGACTTTTATATCGACCTAAGGTCCTCTTTCACACTCTCTGCATCGTTTTACATTTTGCTCACCTACTACCTTAGCCTACGTTCTTTTTTTCCGTTCATTTCTTACAGTACTATTTATTCTCGGTCTTTCCGGCTCCAGACAAATATTTCTATTTTCCATTTGCTTTCCTATATCTTTTTCCTTCTATTACATGATATTAAATCCAAAAATTACTTTATGCTTAATGTTAATTTACTTCATTTGCACGCGTCTGGGTTTGTTACCTCGACTTTTGGCATCTATTTGTATACTTTTTGCTTTTTTACCTTTTACTACCTTAGTCTTTGCCTTTTATTTTTTGTATGCTATCTTGTCATTTCTTCCTAATGCTCTTTCACTTTCTGGATTTATTAGTTGCTAAGAGTTTACATTTTTGTAAATTGAGTTGTTGTGTTATTAGTTTTTTTTTAGGTGCATTGCATGCTCCAAGATAATTGGATATTCTAGCACTTCACTTTGATTATTTAGTGCATGAAATTAGATGGATAGGAATGTGATCAAAAAAATATGCGAAATGCTAGCTCGAAGAAGGTTGAACTTTTGGTGCTCTCGACAAAGCTAGAGCTATAAAGAAAAAACAAATTTCCTCTTCCTCGCATGCTAGGTTCCACTTGGTTATGTAGAGTCCGTGTCTCTTTTCGAATAGTGATGATAGGTCTCTAGCATTAACCATGAAACATGTCAGTTTCTCATGCTTGAAAAATAGAAGCCTTATGCTTCCTGATAATGCTATTGCGGTTAGTGAGGGACTAGAGTATATATCTTGTCGTTCCTATTTCCTCTGCTAATCTTCCTTCCTCTTCATCGGAAAGGACACTTTGGCTCGGTTGCACCTATTAGTGAAGGTATATGTGTTTTCTATGTTATCCGATTTAGTATCACCCCATAGCCTTTCTTTTTTTGTTTGCATCCCTTAAGTGCTGCAAATTAGCTTCATTTTATTTGCAAGCTGAACCTATCTTGGTGATAGTCTCCCTAGAAGGCGTCAAAAAGCATCGCTCCTCCAAAAAAGAAAACATCCTAACAGTTGCTGTCCGATATTAAATCTATTGTTCAATCATCGGGAAAAAACATAAAATATACAAAGCTTTTGGATCAAATGAGGCTTTGATAATAGATCATCGACTTGAAAATTTTGGCTGTTTTCCTTTTTTGAAAATGCTACCACCCATCTGAACAGCCACATGATTTGGTTCATGTTCAAAATCGAGCAATGAATTCTCCTGAAGACATACCTCTAATGAATCATGCTCTTTTTCAGAATGTTAGTAGTTTTCCTTGTATGGAAAACATTTCTATCCATCCTGAACAATCAAATCCTTCACTTTGGTCTCACAATGTTGATTCTCATTATGAAAATGTTCGTATACCCGCTCCAACTATAGGCTGACATTAGCGGATGCTTACGAGGTATAGATTTTTTTTAAAAAATATTCGCTTTAGTCAGCAATAGTGCAACTTCTTTTCCTAGGTTACAATTTATGAAACAGATTTTTTTGTCCTCTTGCTATTCTTTGACTTTTAGTATAAGCTAGATGTGCACATGGAATTTGCTTGGTCTATACCAATCATTTTATTTAGCTTTTTTATCCACAGAACACTCTTCTACTTCCAGAAGAGGACTTAATCAATTTAGGAGAGAATCTGGTCATCGGAACAGGGGAAAAAGCAGGAACAATTGTATTGCGAGTTCATCTAAAATTTCTTCTCATGCCAATAATCATAGTGATGCTGCTTCTGTTAAGAAACAAAACTCAGGTTTAGTATTTCTTTTTGTTAAAATTTTCAGTTTAGGATGCGCTCTTGTTTATTTATATAGCAATTTAGTTTTAGATGTCTATCAACGACATAGGAGATTTTTACAGGCGGAGGGCGGAGAAGTCGTCAAGCAAAAGTTTCTCAGCTTGACAACATTCCTGATCAGTGTTTAGTTCTTCCTGATGCTCCTAACTGTAAGCACTGTGGAGCCAAAAGGTTTCATTTGGAACCACCTAATTTTTGCTGCTCTGGAGGACAGATTTCTATTGTTGCCCCTCCGATGCCTTATGATTTGAGACGTTCATTCACTAATAACGATGAGGAGAGCTCTCATTTTAGAAATAATGTTCTTACTTATAACAATAATATGGGCTTTACATCATTTGCTGCAAAGTATGATTCTGAATTGACAAGAAACACAAAGGGTGTTTACACCTTTCGTGTTCAAGGTCAAGTTTATCATTTTCTTAATGGCCTGATTCAATCTGATGATAAACCATCAGGAATTCAGTTATATTTTTTTGATACTGATGAGGAATTAAGAAGGAGAGTTAATACCTCTGATAAGCTACGAGAAAGAACTTTAAGACTCCTTATGCGTATTCTAGCTGACAATTCTTACACTAAGTTCTTTAAGAGTCTTAGGCACATTCCAGACATTGCGAATCTAAACATTGTACTTAATTGTAACCCTCTGCTTGACCAGTGACTTTATAATCTTCCTTCTACGTCCCAAGTCACAGCAATATGGACTGAGAATGAAGGCAAATCAGTCAATAGAGGAGCTCATATTCAAGTTTATACTCATTCAAACAGCAGCCATAGGATTAGGCATTATTATGGTTGCTATGACCCATTGCAGTACCCTATTCTTTTCCCTCGTGGCGAGTGTGGATGGCATCCTGGAATTAAGAGAGCAAAGAAAAGGAAGAGAAAAGGAGATGCTTGTGAGGAGGATCTTAGTATTGATCTAAATTCATTAAATTCTCCATCAGAATTAATGGATTTAGAGCAAAGAGGCAAGTGTATTTGTTACTAATTATAAATGATTAGGTTCAGCCGCTATTTAAACACTATAAAATATCATCTAATTAGGTAGTTACTTATTTTTCTTTCCTGTAGCTGCTGATCGTGGAAAAAAGAAAGAAGACACTGTATCTGCTAGAGAGTACTATTGCTACAGGTTTCAAATCAGAGATGACGATGAGTCAATGTTGTTGCACTCTCTTAGATTGTTGCAACAATATGTGGTTGATGGTTATGTCAAGATCGAAACATCCAGACTTGAATTCCATAGAAACTGACAAAATAACATCCGCTCTGAGATTCTTCAAGGAGTACTGGACAGCATTTCCATAGGCCAAACTGATGCTTCTAAGGTTGGACGTAGAACGATTTTGCCAGCTTCTTTTATAGGTGGTCCAAGAGACATGATACGACGCTACCTTGATGCAATGGCCCTTGTGCAGAAATATGGAAAGCCGAACATTTTCCTCACTATGACATGCAACCCGGCATGGAAAGAAATTTAGGATAATTTAAAGTATCATGAGAAACCTTAGGATAGGCCAGATCTTCTAGCTAGGGTCTTTAGAGCAAAATTGGAATTGTTTAAATTAGAGCTTGTCAATAAACAAATATTTGGTAAGGTTGCAGCTTGCGTTTATGTGATTGAATTCCAAAAATGAGGTTTTCCCCATGCACATCTGTTACTAATCTTGAAGCCTGGATACAAGCTGCTCAATCCGGAGTGATATGATAGAGTCGTATGTGCTGAGATACCTGATCAACATTAGTATCCTCATCTATATTCTCTTGTTATAAAGCACATGATCCACGGCCCTTGCGGTGACATGGATAACACTTGTCTTTGTATGAAATATGGTTACTGCAAAAATCGTTATCCAAAGAATTTCTGCCTTCAAACAACCCATGCTGAAGATAGTTATCCATACTATAAGAGAAGAGATGACGGCAGAAAAATAAAAGTTCGTAAACATGTTCTTGATAATAGGTGGGTCGTCCCTTATAATCCCTATCTGCTTGCTTTGTTTGACTGCCACATTAATGTGGAAATTTGTTCGACTGTTAAGTTGGTGAAGTACATATATAAGTATGTCTTTAAAGGACATGATTTGGTGAGTTTTAGGATTGTTTCAAATACTACTTCTGATGATAAGGATGAAATAAGAGAGTTCCAACAAGGTAGATGGATTTCACCTCCTGAAGCATTTTGGCATATCTATGAATTCCGTCTTAGTGAAATGATCCCAGTAGTTTACACTCTGCAGATCCACCCTCCAGATCAGCAATTTATTTCTTTTCCCAAAGATTTTGACCTGCTGCAATTGTTGAGTAAGGTTGACTTTTCAAAAACAATGCTGACCGAGTTTTTCCAGATGAGCAGAACAAATGTGATTGTACAAAAACTTAAACTTTTATACAAAGATTTTCCTCAGCATTTTGTTTGGTCTAACAAATATAAAGAATGGACTGAGAGGAAAAGTCGAAGAGTAATAGGCAGAATGGTTGCTGTTAGTCCGAGGGATGGAGAAAAATATTACTTAAGGCTTCTCTTAACTCATGTTCATGGACCAACTTCATTTGATGATTTTTTAACCGTTGATGGTCAAAAGCTAAATTCATTTAGAGAAGTTGCTTTGGCATTTGGACTTTTGCAATCTGATACGTACATAGAAGACACACTTGAGGAAGCTGTGGCATTTCAAATGCCATCTTCCTTAAGGTTATTATTTGCCACTCTTCTTGTGCATTGTTCTCCAACTAATCCGCGCCACCTATGGGAAAAATTTGAAGCTGACCTCTCCACTGACTACAAGAGGCAGCAAATGTTCTGTGCTCTTTCTCCTTCTGACATCAGGAAAAGAGTCTTGCAGGACATTAATAAATCATTGGAACATATGGGAAAAAGAATTGCTGATTACCAATTAGTTTCTGATGATGAACTCACTGCATACCATGAACAGCTAATGAAAGAGATTGACAATGAGAGGAACATACAAGTAACTACAGAGGACTCATTGGCATATCTAAAATTGAACTCTCAGCAAAAGCACGCTTATGAGCTAATTTTGGCAGCATGCTTTACTTCACAGGGTGAACCTTTTTTTATCGATGGTCCAGGTGGCACCGGTAAAACATTTTTGTATCGTTCACTACTTGCTACTTTAAGGTCACAGGGTCATATAGCAATTGCAGTCGCTACATCTGGAATTACAGCATCTATTCTTCCAGGAGGAAGAACTGCTCATTCAAGATTCAAGATACCGTTAGATTTTTCAAAAAGTAAAACTTTCCAGCTCAGCAAACAAAGTAGCACTACAAAGTTGCTTTTTGAGTGTAAACTTATCTTGTGGGATGAAGTCTCAATGGCTAAGCGGGAAACTATTGAAGAATTCGATGATCTGCTTAGAGGCATAATGGATTCTGATTTACCTTTTGGAGGGAAAGTTGTCATTTTTGGTGGAGATTTCCAACAAACTTTACCAGTTATTGAACAAGCAACAAAAGAAATTCTCATGCAATCAAGCTTTCCTAATTCTCCTCTGTGGTCTACATTGCGCAAGTTGAAGTTAACACAGAATATGAGAGCTATATTAGATTCCTTCCTTTTCAGAATTCTTATGAAGAATAGGTGAGGGAAGAGAAATTGTGGATGCAAATGGCGAAATAACTTTATCACCAGACATAGTTATTCCCTACTATGACAAACAGGAGTCTTTAAACAGGTTCAAAACTTAGACAATATTACATCTTTTTTATTTAGTCTTCCTTTTATTATTCTCCTTTCTAGACTATAACAGATTATCTTTGCAAGCAGGTTAATTGAGAGCATTTTTCCAGACCTGCAGCTTTATTCACAAGACCCTTATACCATGATAAATAGGTGCATTCTTGCTCCTAAAAATAGCTCTGTTGACGAGCTTAATGATATAATGATAAATAGATTTCTTGGAAATCTTCAAGTTTACATTAGCTCAGATAGGACCGTTGATCAGCGCCACCAAGGAGATTATGAGGATTTCCTTAATTCCCAGAATCCAAAAGGCCTGCCTCCTCATAAATTACTGTTAAAGGAGAATTGTCCGATTATGCTCTTGAGGAACTTAAATCCTAATGAAGGTCTCTGTAACGGGACGAGGCTGATATGTAGAGAGCTTAGTCACAACATTATTTCTGCTGAAATTGTGTTTGGACATCATCAAGGAAAGATTGTCTTCATTCCAAAGATACCTCTTCAAACATCCGACAATGAAAAGAATGGGATTCCATTCATAAGGACACAATTCCCTGTCCGGCTTTGTTTTGCATTGACTATCAATAAGTCCCAAGGACAAACTCTCGACTATGTTGGCGTTTACTTACGTGAACCTGTTTTTTCACATGGACAATTGTATGTTGCGCTCTCTAGAGCTAAGACTGCTGCTCAGCTTAAAGTTCTCCTTGTTCCTGGAACTTTTGATGACACAAAGATAGACTGCAAAACTAGGAATGTTGTGTTTAAAGAAAATTTTAAATTAACTGAGCACTGAGGTATTTATGCAGTTCATTTACACAACAAAGTAAGATACTTATGAAAGTTAATTGTTATTAGATTAAGCTTTTACTATTTTGAAAGTTTATTTCAATTGCTTTATGCACATTTTTATCTTCTTGTGTACAGAATGGCTAAATTGCTACCGATCAGAGAAATCATGCCTTTTATAAAAAATTGGAGTTGCATCATCACCGTTCAAGAAAAGCAGCAGGTTACTGATTCAAAGGGTACACCAACCAAAAAACAGAAGCTAATATTCTATGATTCAAAGGTTAGTGATATCTGGTTGTATCTCTTTTCAAATAACCATTTTACTAAACATTCAATTTCTTTTTTGCCTATATGTGAGTCGTACCTTTGTTTAGCAGGGATCAAAGGTAGAAGGAATAATCTTCAATGCTGATATTCCTATGATGAGTCCAACCTTGCAAGTTTATCAAAAATACAAGATTACAAATGTCAAGTCGCCTATACCACCAAAATTTCAGATCACCGATCTAACTATTCAATGGGTCATCAGTAGCAAAACAATCATTGAATAGATCAGTGATGCTAATAATGAGATCATGCCTGTGAAATTTAGCTATACAAGGTTCACTGATTTGGCGCAGTACATGGATGACAAGAACAAATCAGTTGGTCAGTCTTTCAAGAAATTATTATTACTGTTGTTACAATCTCACCATTCCTTTTTTAGCAAGCATATTCTGATATTTATAGATGTACTGAGAGTGGTGATTGCCGCACTAGACAAAAGGACAGTCAACAGAAACTCAAAGGAATCAGTTGTTCAGAAATTTGTACTTCTTGATGAGGAATGAGGCCTTTATTTCCTATTAACGATTATTTTATACTGGCATTATTCACCTTTCTTACCCTTATAATAATTATAGATCACAGACTGTCCTGTTATCGTTGTGGGATGATTTCCTTACCAATGAAGGACAGCAAATGATATCCAGCCTTCACAGTTATCCTGTGATTGTTGCCCGAAGAATAAGAGTGAATAATTATAATGGTTAAGTTTTGTTTTATATTTCAATATTATTCTGATATAGCATTCTATATTCACCTACCACACCATTGATAGATGCCAGTTTATTTTTTACTCTGCAGGAGTTGCATTGGGTACTTGGCTCGATTCTGTGATACTTGTCGATCCACCTATACAGGAAACAAGAAAGTTAAAGAACTGGTGCAGCCGAATTACAGTGATTATTATTTATAGTGTGCAATGCTAAACTTTTGTTATCTAATTTTGTCAGATTATTTGTTCATTTATTTTTATGTAGGGCATTTCGAAACACTAAGTTGATTGCTGACATTGTTGATAAAAAGGATTACATTAAGTATAATCCTAAAATTTCCCTCAGAGCAAGCCAAAAGACCACTTTAATCTGTAATGTTGATCCGTCATAGAAGGTAACCAAAAAGCTTTTTTTTTTTAAAGATCATATTTTAATAGCATCTTTTAACATTTTTTTGTTTGTTACTATTTATACTTTAGACAACTTGGGTGAACGCACAGTTCCATTTTGAACACATATTCCAGAAATACTGGTATATGAGTTGCAAAAATTGCTATCGAGCTATAGCAGCAGATTATCAAGTTGAATTTACTTGTAACTCGTGCAAAGAGAAACACATTGCTATGCCTAGGTGCTTGCTGCCAAGTCATTCCTATATAATTCTGTATAAATTTTATCTCCTCATAATGTTGTCAGTTACTGATGAACTCTATAATAACTCTATTTTCAGATGTCGCTTTGATGTTGATTTGGTTGATGAAACTGGAGTCATACCAGCTTCTATATTTGGAGAACTAGCAGAGAAACTTTTAACATTCAACTCCGTTGAAGCGATGCAGCATTTTAATGAGGTTCTCTTTTTTATAATAACACCATTAATGCAAATATTTTGCAATTATTAATCTTTATTTCTTTGCTTCCTCGCAGAATGTTGAACTCCCTCTTGAAGCTGTTCATGAACAACTCAAATTAAAAACCTTTCTCATTCACATCAAGCCTGTGCAGACGCAGCTAGCAGATACTAGGCAACGCTATACAGTGATATATTACTCTGAGATTAATCATGATACTGATTCTACCCAGCAAACAAATGAACCAAAAAATGATTCTCCATTGCTTGGCAACATAGCTGGAGGCAGACAACTGATAACTCCAGGTAATTGAATGCATACTTTAAGTTCCAAATCACAAATATTCTTTATTAGGAACAAATAATACAGTGTCCCAAACCTGCTGATTGCAGAAGAGAGTACTGGTACTTCAAAAGCCTGCCTCCGACTCTCTCAAAGGTTTGATGAAGTTGAGAAAGTTCATAAAGATGATTCCCATGATGATAAAGGCAGCTCTAAGAAGAAGGCAAAATTAACTTGAATCAGAGGCAATTATTTTTTTGTGCTGTCGGGACAGCTACATTTTATCAACAGCTACTCTTCTATATTTTGTCAAGTAGTTAAATCCACTAAGGTGGGTCGTTAATATGTTCATGAACCCTGGCCTTTTGTCTTTTGATATTATTTAAACATCTTTGTGTAGGATTTGTGCTGTCCTGTTGGTTACCTTCATTTTGTATCAGTTTTTGATCAAATAGAATCTTTATTGGCTATCTTTGGTAGCTGTTCTTTACTAGAATGAGCTTTTTAGTCGCTTATCACATTGCCTTGCTCTCTTATCAAGATACTATCTGTTTTGAACAGAGCCTGAAAACAAACTATATCAACAATTAGTTAAAATTTGCACTTATACATACACACAATCTCTTATCTTTTACACTAGCTCATCTCGAATCCACCTACTATATACACCAGTTAAAAATGTTCAAATTTACTGCCTACACATTCACTGCCCGATTATGTCAGTTGAGTAAGAATTCATGACTATTGTTTTACACTCCCTCGCTGCCAATTAAAAAATGCTAGCTTGCTTTATTGTAAATACACTGGCTGCAATAAGTATATATTAGTTTACATACAATCATTTAAATGTTTGCTGTCCAATTAATTTATTCATTAAATGCTTCCAACTTTCTCATACTGCAGCTTATTAACTACTGCACTAATGTTGAACAAGCAAAAAAACTATCCCAGCCATTAATGGCACTAAAAAACTTTATTATTTTAGTTTTTGGCTCTTTCTGTATGATTGTTACTTTACTCAACAAATGATGCATTGCAACTAACAAATACACAAGTAGACAAAAAAAGGCTACAAATAAGCCTCTCTAAACAAATAGCCTTTGCCATTTATTTTTTTCAACTCATGCATACATTGAATAAGTTCTCGTGTATATATACTGCTAGCACCATATCACTTTTCCATTCTATTGCCTTCGCCTATCAGTTTAATGGCAGAAGGTGCATCTACCACTCAACCATCTTCTGATTTTACAAGCAACGACTTCCAGCCTTCTTGTTTTGTCTTCAAATGCAGTCACAGAGGACAGGTTCACCTTTCATTTAGTTCCATGTAGCAACTTTAATCTTGTAGTATATAGCATCTTTATATTTATCCATTCAACTTTAATTACTAATTTCAAACATTCCAGATTTTCCCTTTTCAATTTAAGCTGTTGCTTAATCACCATCAGTGCAGCACCATCATTTTCAGACATGGAATCCAAAAATGGCCCATCACAATTAGCAACGATTCATTTGAAGATGGATGGGATGGATTTTGTCATGATAATATCGTTAAGAGACACGATATGCTGATGGTTTGACATGCAGGTAATCTAACCTTTGATGTTATCCATTTCTCTGAGCTCCAGAAACAAGTTTCCCTTTCTTGGACAGTTCCATTCCCAAATCTTTTGTAGATTAACACTGAACAACCGCAAGGTTAGTATATATTATGCTTTGCTCTGTACAATTATTTCCATCTTAACTTTTTTTAAAATGCTATTTTGTTCAATGACTTTAGATGATGCACACTCAACAACTAATCGCCACAGAGTGGTTTCATCATTAAAACCTGATTTCTCACAAGATATAACTGATTCAGTTTGCTTTTACCAGTTTTTTAGTGCAGCAACTCCAAACATACTGGTAACCTATTCTCACCCTCTAACTTTTACCTCTTCTTTAAACTCCATTTATAATTTATATATTTGCTTCATCATTCTAACTGTTCCTTGTCCTTACCAGAAAATTCCAAGATTCGTCGATTACTTCTTCAATGGCGAAAAGACTCCTACTTTATTTATCAAAACTGGCCATAAGATCACAGAAATTGGTGTTAAAGGCAAACAGTTGAGAACTAATTGGAGAGATTTCGTTATAGAGCACCAGCTGGAACATAATGATATCCTTGTGTTTGTTCCAGAATCTCAGGCTGTGTTTACAGTGTTAGTTTTTGATTATGATGGAGTTGAGAAGACTTTTGCATGGTCTCACACCTTTGATGTTTACTCGGATGCTTAGATTTAGTGTATGTAACCTTTTTCAGCCACGAACTGGACAGTATCCTGTCAAAAATTTGCATTAAATTTCTTTCACCCTCCTGTTTTCCAATGACAATGTTCATTCTTATTAAATGTCATTATGCACCAAGCTGAATGACATTTGTGTGAGCGCCACTATTGACAGGTTCATGCTGTATACTAGCTTTTCATTTTCCCCTTGAGACTTATCTTCTTACTAGTTCCCATCAATTATCCGCACACAAAAAGAGAAAAACTTTTCATCCAGTGAAATGCCAATTAAATAAATAAAAAGTCCTTCTCATTTTGAAACTACAAAACAGCATTTGTCTTGAATCTGCATAAAGACTCAACGGCTATAATTATATTATAAAGATATCGCTCTATTCACCTTTCTCAACTTTTTTTTGTCTGCAGAATGATAGACGCACACTATACCTTCATATTGCAACTACTTTATCAGGAATATTTACCTTTGATGCACATCTTTTCTCTTTTTACTTTTAAATATATCAGCAATGAATTTTACAGTGTCAATCAAATAAAGTGTGGACCAAATGTATATCCACTAGATAAAAGTCCAAGTAAAATCATAAAGATGAGCAGCAAACAGATATTTTGAAAAGTAACAGTGTTTTGTATTTTAGCTTCTTCTGAGCCATTATATAATAGATTCAAATGATCCTTTTACTTTTTGTATGCGCTTTACTAATCTGTTTCACAGTGGAATACAATCTCAGTCCATTGTCAATGAGACCATAAGCATAAAACCACGGCCTTATTTCTCTCTCGTTCCATTTCACCTATTTTCCATCACATTTCTTGCTTTGCATTTCACTTTGCAATGCTACCACACGGAATCAGCTATCACCTCTTTTGCAAAAGGTGGTTCATGTATTGTCCCATGTATTAAGGCTTTCCTAACTCTATATATGTAATCACCTGTTTCTTTGTTGCAGTCCGTAGCTAGCAGTATGAATTTTAACAGGTTTCTTGATGAACAATTTGAAAATATGGAAAAATATGATCTCATCCTTGCGTAACCTCTATTGCATCAGTGTGGATGTTATAAGCACGAGCCACCAACTTTTGAATTTAACAGCTTCAAACAGAGCTAAGAAGATCAAAACTTCTGCACCGACCACACCACGCTGAAACAGGAAATAAAAGACTTTATCAGGATTTGTCTAGATAAGCCTTCATCTTCTGCTTTGCTCAAAGATATTTTGTCAGAAAGCATTCATTTGTCAACTTTCAAATCTATCTATGAAAAGATCACAGAGCAAGAAAATCGTCAAAGCAGACAAAAAACAAGAAGCAATGCACTGCTTGAAGATACTGCATCAAGCTCGGCCCTGCCATAGGATCCTTCTTCAGTTATTACTTCTTTACATATTTTACTCTGTCTGCAAATTCCATTATGTATCACTTGTTTAGCCTAGAAAAATTATCAGCCTTAGTTCCTAGCATTCCGTTTATTTAATCTCGTCCCTCATATAGCATTAGCCACTTCAAAGAAACTCTTATTTTGCACAGACCTACTTGCCACTCTTCTATTATCTTTGTGATTTCTTTGCTTTTTTTCATTTTAAATACTAATAAACTAAAAACATCTCCACAACCTACATGCTGACTTTCTCAGAAAATTTTCATTACTTAGCAAGTTACTCGCCACATCAACTTTTGGTATTGAAAACAATGAATGTTAAATGCCAACCTATTAACAAATTAGTTTATATTTAAAACATTAATCTTTTTATAATAGTAGCATATCTCATTTAATTCTAAACAATTGTCACATCTAACTGATGTAACCAAACAAACTTTCCTTTCAGTCCAACAGGATTCTCACCTATTAATTTAAACTTCTAAGTAAAGTACAGGCAATAAAAAGGAACCTTTGAACCTTTGTATTTCCTCTCTTTGCCTAATGTATAACTCTTGTATGCATTCAATAGCTTTGTCTTATATCCCAACGTACAATTTTCATTACCTTTATAGCCAGCTCGCTATAGTACAACTTAGTCAGTTTTTTGTTTAATTGTGCCCTGCTTCTTATTAGAACTGCATCTTTCAAAACATTTCCCGATGATATTACCCTCTCATACATTACATACCTTTTTTCCTTTGTGTTATGCTATCCTTATTAGAGATTTAAAGGCTACATTTTTCCAAATAATCATTCAGTTGCGTGTTTTCCAGAATCAATTTCTTCACCCAATTCTCACAGCTTTTTACTCCATTGCTAAGAAATAATTAAGAATTTTGTTCCGATAAAAAATTTGCTTGTTTAAAATTAATCTACAACTTTGACTTCTCGTGCAAAAAACTCACAGATCCAACTTCATTTTGCTAACCAAACTATTAGATATGGCCAATAAAGGAAAACATATTTTTATTAATAGCTGTCCCAAATTTATATTTAAATATCAAACCATTTCTACTATAATGACATTTTGATGAAGAATGACATGAATACTATAATGACAATATTACTAAAGAACATGATACACTATTACTTCACTATAATTGCCATTAGCTTATTTTTTTCCCCTATTGCTATTGCATTATCTGAACAATTATAAACATTCCTCAAATTAGTATATACTTAAAAATTTCCACAAAAAAAAAAGACACTTAGCCATTCACCACTAGAAATTCCCTTTCGCTACACTTGCACTGCCCATCATTTTGCTTAGTGACTTTCCTTTTGCTTTCAAATTAGCTTTTTCTTTCTCCGCAATTATCAGCCAATAGATGCTATCCTTCCATTTAATATTGCCTTGTTCCATTCTTTCCAGCTATCATTTTATTCTTTAGTCACTGTACAATGATAGGAGCCACATCTTCACACTATAACTTCTGCTCAATCATTTTTCATTATCACCGATCAATTTAACAAGAAAAATATCACCGAAGAAACCTCTGATGCATTATCACATCTTCTCAGGAATATAACATCTTTTCCATGCACATGACACAACAAAAATATTTTCACTGTCCGTTATTTTCCTCCTATATCCACCAAGCAACGTCTGTAGACACCAAATTTTGACTATTTCAATTGTTTTCTTATGTTTTTATCTATTAATATTTAGTTATTTATTTTTGAATATTCTAACAAATCTTTCTTATTTTTGTAGGTTTTTTTAAAAAAAAAAAAAGTAAAAGCGGACCAAGCATTGGCGGATCCATCGTAAACAGTAACTTGATCGTAAAAAAAAAAAAAGCGTGTTTTTCCAGCCATTTTCTCCTCATTTCCAGCTGTATTTTCTGCGCCTTGAGCATCAAGAAATCGATTTAGATAATACCCAACTCACCCTTAATCCCTTAACAATTCATCTAACGTTCAAAATCAACCCACCTCACCCCAAACTATCTAAACCCTTCATGCTAGGTTTTGTGGCTATAAATAGCTTATGCAGAGGGTTTTACGGAGAAGGAGGTTGCGAGAGAAAAAGAGAGAAGAGGGGAGGAGAGAGAAAGAAAAGATAGAAAAATGAGAGGAAAAGAGGAGAAAAAAAGGAAAGAAAAGGATTCTAGGGTTTTGCTTTGGGAAGAGAAGGAAACCATCTTCAAATCCGGAACTTCCCCCTTTTGCTTTGAGATCAAGAGGCTCAGGTGATTCCCTTTCTCATCCCTATTTTTTTGAACGTGAATCTTGCTGAAAATGTGACCTTTTGGTGGAACCAAGGTCTTGACTATGTTTTTTTATGTTTTATAATAGTTGATGATATTTATTTGTTGTTATATGAGTATGTTACGTTTATATAGCCTTGGTAAGGCTAATAGATTTGTTTTTACGTTTAAAATCAGACGTTTGACGCTTCTGTGATGATTCTATTGGGTTTTCTGCAAAATTTCTGGAAAAATGTTCTTCACGCTTTGAAGATGTGAAGAAACGCGGGGCTTTTACGCGAGATGATCCGCATAACGCTCCGCGTTTCCTCTTGAATGTTTGAAGATGTGAAGAAACGCGGGATCCTTACGCGGGTTTGTTCACGTAATGATCCGCGTTCTTCTTGAATATTTGAAGATGTGAAGAAACGCTGGACTGTTACGCAGGCCAGTCCGCGTAACCTCCCGCGTTTCTAGCCTGACAATTCTCCCCTGCCCCCTTTTTGTCTATTTGATGATGTTCATGCTTAAGATTTGGCCTTCTTCGGTTTTAGCTTGTTTTGACATGATCTGAATGATGATGTTTAATGCTTTAAATAGATCCCCTTGCTCGAAGATTTTGTTTGTGTTATTGCAAAACTGGAAGCAATCTTCGATATTTTGAAGATGGGAAGAGCGCTTGATTTACTCTAGCAGTCGCGCTTTCTCCTCTGAATTTTACATTTTGCATGTAACGCGGACTCGATTCTTGGATCGTCAGCGTTTCTGCTCCGTAACCTCTCGTTCGCTGATTTTGTTGCTATTTTCTGCTCTTTTGTTTCAGAAACTTTCTGTAGTGTTCATTTCTTCCAGTCTCGTCCAATTTTCTGGCATAATCTGTTTTGCTACCTTTTCTTTGAATTTTTGATTGATTTTTCCTTTAAATTGGTACCTTGATCCCTTTTGTTGATATTGAGTCTTAGATAACCATTCCCCTCATTTAATGATTCAGTTAAGGCATCACATCAAGGGATGGTAACTTCTTTCCCATTATGTGCTTTTATGTGTTTTTGCATGATCTTGCATGTTTTAAATTAAGTTTTTCCTTTGCTTTTTATTCATGTCTAGTCTTTATTTATGTCATTTAATTTTGGGTAAATCATTTGGGAGCCTTGGATGCCAAGTTGTAATAGATAGGTTTAATTTTGCAAAAAGTGTATTTATTCTAGAAAATGTAATAGTTAGATTATTATTCCGAATTTTTTTCCCTTTAGAATGTATTTAGGTTTCCCCAATGTAATAATTAGGTTTTATATGCTTATTTTGCATGCTTGCATGATTATGTGTTTACTTGCTTTCCTAGGGTCTTGCATCTAGATATTATGCCTATGTGTTATGTGTTTATATGTTTTATGTGTTTACTTGCTTTATTATCATGTCTACATGTTTATTGTGTAAATGTATTGACGTCACCACACTAGTCCAACGCTAGTTGTGGCCTTTCCTTTGATTTCTCACTAATCAATGTTGGTGAGAACTTTTTGACGAGGGCTAGTCCAATGCTAGACCCTTAAATGCCGTTCATGCATTAGATACAAATTTCACACACTTTTCACTTTTAGAGTTTCTTTTTTCCATTTTTGCATGTTATTATTCTCCCATCCCGCATGCGAAACATGTCATTTAGTTTTCTTTTTCGTCAAAAATAGATTAGTGCATTTAAGGCATTACCCTTTAAAATAGGGAAAAGAGCGAGTATGGCTTCCTAGCCTTAGCACGCTTTTATTTTCTTCTATGAAAAGGAAGATTTAAAGTCACGAACTTAGTCCCCCGCACCCATTATGTTGCATTATCCCTCTTTAGGACATACATGTGCATTATTTAAATTCTATCAAAATCATTCTTTAAAAATCAAGTTTCTTCTTCATGTTTTTAGCAATCCAAAGTCAAAAATTCGTTTTTCTTAAAATTGCATCTTTTGAAAATTCAAGTTTCTCTTTGCACATAAAATTAATCTTTTCAAAAAACCAATTTCTTTTTCCCTTGAGATTTTATAAAAATTGCACTTCTTTTGAAAACCCTAATTCTCCCGTCTTTTTCGAGTTTCATCATTTGCATTTTTCGTGACCTCCTCGAGGGATCAAACTTGGATGACACAACTAATGTGATCAATTCCAATCAAACCTCAAGGAGACATTTTGCCCCTCTCGATCCAACATTAGGTCTAGGTTTTTGCATCCACATAGATAACATCCAAATGTGATAAATTTTAAAGTTAGAATTAGGAAATTTTTTAACTAAATCATGCAACTAGCTTTGGCTAGGTTAGAAGGTGCCTTAGAGGCAGGTAACATCAATCTTTGCCTTCCCTTCTTTCAAGCTGTGACCCTGAACCTTTTTCTCTAGTTTTCAAAGACACGGGTCGTCTAAAAGGGTTTTCTTGGTTTATTTTCATTAATTAAAGTTTTTGGTGACTTGGTACACCTAAACTCCATACAAGTGGCGACTCAAACTTTTCTAAAACCCTTTTCTAGACTTTTGTTTGGGTCCAAATCGCATTTTTGTAGTCCATGACCCATTTCCCTTTCTTTTTTCAAAAAATCAATTTTCCCATTTTCATAAAAAAAATGGGGTAGCTTTAGCGACTCAGGGATTTTCCTAAGAGGGTCCGAGCACTTGATTTAGTTGATTATTTCGTTTTCTAACTTTCTTATATATCACATTTGGATGTTTTAGGTTGCATTCCTTTTTCTTTTCTCTTTTAGAGTTTTCCCGTGCAATCGTTCCTTACACATCGCGTACATGATGAATGAATTATTGTTTATTTATTTACTTGTATCGCGCCTTGCATTTGGGGTGGGTGTGTATCTACCCTAGAGTCTCGAGAATATTTGGTATTTGAATCCCTCCTCTCAAAGGGAATCACTTTCATACGTGCATATGTATTTTACTTTGACCCTATTTTTTTTTTACTTTAGTGGCTTGTCACGTCACTCGTCTATTAGGATTAGGATCGATCCACTTGGACATGTGGACCGGTACGGCGTAACGTAGCAATGTCTGGGGATCACTTTCGAACCACCCACTTGAGGCATTTGGATTGATGACCTTTTGCCTTTTGGTGCGAAGGTTTGGGAGCTGTAACCTTTGTCAAATCTAGATGCATTAGTGAGCCCAACCTCATGCATCCATGTTAGAATTGCCTAGGGTAGAGTCCACCTTACCCCTATTAAGGATCACTAGACAGAGGAGGATTCCACCCTCTTTATTTTTGTGCAATTTGTTGTTCCAACGTGTTATGTGATATCTGTCGATTAAACTAACCTTTTGTTGTCTTTTCTTTTCTTGCATTTCATAAACTCTAGAAAATAAGAGTCCTGACACTCTTTTAGGACAAGCCATCCTTCTAGATAGGCTATTGCACGTTTGAATTTACGTTTATTGCATTTAAGTTGTAATTCCATATCACTTTTAGGCTTACCCCGGCATTCAAATGGGGCTCCTATAGGCCATATTTCATTTTGCACCTTTACTTGCGTTAATAAACTAGCATCATGCATAAACCATAGAGGGAATGCCGCATAGGGAATCCCACGATAGGAATAAACCATCCATTGTGTCTCGGATATATAATCCAATGAGACTTGCATGTTTATGTTTTCAGTAACATCCAAAGGGGTAGTGCACAAGGTAAGGTAGGGTCCGATCCCTTCTATGATGACATCCAAAGATATGGAGTGACCTTCATATGCTAGAATATAAGCCCCTAATAATCACTTTTTGGCCATTTTATCAAAGTTGGTAAAATCCCATGCATAAGGACACTAAATCGAAAAAATGCACAAATAATTTCTCATTGATGAGATAATGATTTTTGTCAAGGCCAAATCTTGATTTTAGAAGGCTTATGAGCTAGTGCGTTGCAAAAAAAAAAATTGAGATGTGGAGTTACAGGTAAGCAATGAACCCAGTCGACTTTTGAGTAAACCATCAATCACGTCCAATCCATTTGAACTAGATCCATATTTCCTTCAAAGACTAGTCAAGGCACTACAATTCCTTCAAGAATAGTCCTTTTCATGCTAAATTAACCTTTAACCTCTCTTCACATATCAATTAAAGTAATAAATCCATTCGGACTTTGTCCTCGTGATGCATCGAGTATCACATTTTCTTTTGGTCAATCCTCTAGATTGTTTTACTAATCGCATATCAGTGAAGTGATCGGACCCATCAGGTATTGTATGGTGCACACCCCAGAGGATTGCATTTTTCATACTAGGCCGACCCTTGGCATAAAAGGGCTCCCCCATAGGACGTGCATACTGGTTTTGCAATTCTGCTTACTAACTCTAGGTTTTTTTTTCTTTTCTTTCTCCCCTCCCTTGCATTCATAAAAATGTGGGCGTTGATAAGAAAGAAACATTTTCTTGATCTAATAAAGTTTGAAGATTAGAAGTGTTATTTGATTCTTGGGTAAATCCCGCAATGCAAACTATGGAGAATTCATTTGGGGAAACACAAGCTCAGAGCATCTATGAGAAAAATGGGTCAATATTTGACAAAAAAAAAAATTTTGGAGCATTTCTATGATGTATTTTTGGGCATACCCAAGGGTCAAATAACGCATCTTTAAATTTACCACTCAAAATTTGGCTTTTGATAAGTTAGTGTTTTTTCTTGAGCAGTAATTATTGCATAATAATAAAGAAGGCAAATTGTTTAAGAATTCAAGTGCACATCTTATTTTGCAAGTCCCTCTTGTGGTATTCATGGCTGAGATCCATAAAGGCGAAGACAAATTTTGCGATCAAAGATCAAGCATGAATAAAATCAATAACACTACATTTCAAGATGATGGCATAGCCTATCAATTTCGAAGGAGCGCCAACTCTAACAGCTAGTTTTAGATTTACCTTTCGAAAAAAAAAAAGAGAGAAAATTTTTAATGGCCCGCTGAAGCAATGTTTTATTTGATTAAACTGGGGCAAATTTTTTGGTTGGCTACATTAGAGCCAATTTTTATTGAATTAAATTGGAGCAAATTCTCCATTAACTAAACTGGGACATTCTTTTTTAAATTGAGGCAAATTTTTTTGGTTGACCAAAATAGGGCAAATGCTTAAAGGAAAATTGGAAAAAAAAATCTGCACAAAAAAAAATTAAAAAATTAAAAAAAAAAAGGAAAAAAATTTTTTTGACTAGTGACGCGGAAGGTTGTGTGGACTAGTCCGCGTTTCTTTACAAATTCATATCTTCTGAGAAGTAACGGGTTGTTGCGTGGAATAGTCCAGCGTTTCTTTGAAATTCATATCTTCGGGTGTAAGCGAGTCTTGCGTGGACTGTTCAGCGTTTTCCTCCGACTCTTTGCATTTTCATGTTTGAAGAAAGCGTATATGGTCTGTGAGTCACTCGCCCGCTTCCTCCTGCGTTTCTTATCTGACAAAGTTTCGTGTTCATATGGTAACACGGACCGGTAACGCGGAGTGGTCCGCGTCTGACCAGCGTTCCATTTCCCAAACTCAGCCGAAGCGCGACGTCTTCTTCACCGCTTTTCATTTCCCCCCCATAGCTCACCCCAAATCCTCGAAACCCATTTTTCTTCCATAATTCTCCACCAAAACACTCCCTAGGTCTCTTAGAACCTTTTTGCGAACAAAACATCACAAAATGCATCAAAGCTTCGGGATTGAGGGTGGGTTTTCAAACTAAAACCGGTCGATTGGGGTCAATTCGAGCTTGGTTTTTGGGGCTTCTTGCATCACTTCACTCCTCAAACACTCCACTACGTGATTACGGTAAGAAATCCTAACGAAATTACCTCTTTTAAGATTCCGAAAATTTGATTTTTTTTTCCTTTTTCTGCGAATTTTCTGTTTTTAATTATAATGGTCATTGTTGTTGTTTCTTATGTTTATTAGACTTGTTTATGTGATTAAAAGATGCGATGTGCCGTTTATTTATTTTATTTATTTTATTTGTTTATTTATTATTTATTTGAATTGTGTAATTTTTGTCAATTTCTGAATTTAATTTCGTATTGTTGTTAACAGGCTTTGATATGATTGTTGGATTAAAATTGAGCACGTTTGAGTGGTCAAATGTAGAAATTGTAGAATTTTTATTTTTTTAGAAAAGTTTGGAACTTGTTGAAATTTTTAGTCCTGTTTGGAATTTTGTGGGATTTTTGCACTGTTGTAGAATTAATGTGAAAACTAGAAATCACTGAATTCTTTGATTTTTGTACTTTTTATAGAAATTCTGATAAAATTTGTGAGTTGTTGATTTTTTATGGAAATTTATGGAAAGATTGGGAGTTTTGAATTTTGTCACAATCAATTGAATTGTTGGAGTCTTTGTAATTTATAGGAATTGTTGAATTTTCGGATTTTTGTGTGGAATTTCGTTGAGTTCTTAGAATTTTAGGAATTTAAATGATTTTGTGAAATTTATTGAATTTTTTAGAAACTTTGGATTTTGTTGGTATTTTTTTGTGTAAAATTCACAGATTTTCATAGGTCTTGTTAAAGTTCTTGAAATTTTTGGAAAGTTTGTTGAATTATTGCAACTTCTTGTTCGTGTAACTTTGTTGAATTTCAAAGGAATTTTGAAATTCCACACTTTTTGTAAATTTGATTGAAATCTTTTAGAATTTTAATTTTAGAACTTTGTAGAAGTTGTTTGAATTCAGGTTTTTAGGAATTTTGTTTTGGTATTTTTCCAAAGTTTCTAATTTGTTTATATATTTACCATAACTTTGTCAAATTTGTTTGAAATTAATCTCAAATTAATCGTCTAAAATTATCTTTTCGGGTACTATGTCACGAGCGGGCAAAGCGATGGTCGAGCCAGCCTCCAGAGTGAGAGAGTGAGCGAGGCCATTGTTGAGAAAGAGCACAAGAGACAGCCTCCACCGCCAGATTTTGACCACCGGTTCTCCCTAAAGAGAACCAGGGTATCGGTGCCGAGACATTGATTTTGTATATGAGCTACACATAGCTCCAGGTGAACGCCCGCTTTCATAGCAAGGGGTGGGCCCGATTCGACATTGCCTCAGATCTTCCCCGACTTAGTTGTGAGTTCTATCACGAACATCGAGGACAAGAAGAACACAGAGAGAGGATTGAGTCCTGTTAGAGGAGTTCGATAGTGATCACGAGAACGATAGCTTCAGAACTCAGGATGCGATGTGAGGGTCCAATGATTGATTTGAAGGACTTCTCGTCCACGGCGGGAGTGGGATCCCTCACATGCCATGGCGCTGTTGGTCGCATCTGAGGAGTTTCAGAGGTCCAGTGATGGCTCGATCTTTTCCGGCATGCCACCGTGCTATTTTGTACACCCTGACCCACAACGTCATCCCAAAAAAGAGAGGCCAGGGGGAGCTGAGGAACAGCGATCTATACTTTTTAGATCGTATGTTCCAGTGACTCACCATTGCGATTCCTCTGCCGAACATTATTATTAATCATATTTGGACGACGGCGAGGAGGACTTCCACATCATTCCATTTCGGTTTCCCAGGACTTATTTCGCTTCTTTTCGCAGGTGAGGGGTGATTCCACCTGGTATCCCACCTACTCACCTGAGGCCAGTAGCTGAGCTTAGCATCGCATTGCTGAAGGATCTACACATAGATGTATCGGAACATCGCTCAGACCGACGAGGCCGGTCCGAGCCTACTGACGCGGCAGGGAGGAGAGGCAGCTCATGCGTCTCACCACCGCCACCACGGTTTGGGTGGCGGTACATTATGAACCTACGGCGGTTCAGACCGGATGCTCGAGATGGGATCATATGGAACCTGAGTTGATGCTCGATAGAGTATGGATCGGGCTTTGAGCACTCGACTAGGTATAGAGGCAACATCTCGGCATTCAGACCTGGCGACTATCAAGGGAGGCCACCGAGGCGATGGTGTCGAGGGGACGATAGATCCCCGATTTGGTTTATTCCATTATTGCTTTATTTCTCGTTTTATGTTTGATCTTGTGTTCTAATTTTTAGACATAGGTTTAACTGTTAGAAATACTTTTGGTTAAATTGCTTGCATCAGGATGTGTATATTTGTTTAAATTTAGCTTTTATGTGTTGAATGTGTTTTGAAAAATTGGGTTGCTGGCAGGGAGTTTTCATCCAGTTATAGGGGAAACTCTGCCAAAATTTTTTCAAAAAAAAAAAAAACAAAAAAACAAAAAAAAAAACTTTATCTAAATTGCACATTTGCCCTACAAATTGATTTGTTTTTCAAAATTTGATTAAAAAAAAAAGGTGCAAATGTCCAATTTTGGTTGCAATTGCTTTCATCCTTCTGAAATAAAAGCCCGTGTGATGTGAAAAATCCTTTTTCCATCTTACTCGGAAATAATTGTTAAGTGATTAAGACATTGGCATTTTAGAAAGTATGTTTTGTAAAATAGGGAAAATTATGTCTCAGTTTTTTTTTCCTATTAAATGAGATTTCTTCTTTTATTGGATTTTACAAGAAAATGATTGATATAGTTGGCAAATGATCCTTTTGCACTTTATGAAAAAAAAAGAGAAGAAAGAAAAAAGCAAGAAAAGTAGCAAAGTGAGAATTAAAATTCTACTCCAATGATTTTAGTACTAAGTAACCGGAGGTTTAGCATCTACAAATGTTAACTTTCACGTAAAACGGTGCTTGAATTACGAGTATGCAAAGCAGTTCAAACAAGTAAAATGTTGAGTAACCGGGAATCTTCACCTATAAGTGTTGATTTTCGCGTCAAAAGACATCTTTACTATTTGAGCAAGAAGGCATATGTCGAGTAAGGAGTCTTCACCTAAAGTGTTGATTTTAGCGTCAAAGGCATTATTGCAATTTGAATAAGAAGATGTGTTTCAGTAAATCCTTTTTAGCAGTAAAATTTGAGAAAAACTGTGGAAAGGCAAGTTTGAATTGACTATATGAGTCGTTTGATTGCAAAATTTGGTGAAAGTGAGAAATCAAGCTTGAAATGTTAAATTGGAGATATAATTGTCTCTCTTTTACTTGATATTATGAGTACTTGATGCAAATTGAATAATTGCATAATAATGTTTTGCCTGGTTTATGAGGATTTGGATTTCCAAGATCGCATGGTTTATTTCAATCCCATAACTTGTTTTTGATGAATACTTCCTACCATTTAAAAACAAGTAATATTTCATGAACATAAGTATCTCATGAATGCATTTTATCGCATGGTTCTGATACATTTTAGTCATTTTAATGGCTAACAGTTGTGATCCCAAAAGAATTTGCACTTTATAATTAAAAAAAAAGAAAAAAAAGAAGAAAAGAAGAAAAAATTGAATTGCCATGGACTAATTGGTTAATATTTCATGACTTCTGCAGGGTTAACGATTCAGTTGACACTGGGGCAATTTTGTTTTAAGAGAAGTGATCTCCAATTTTGGATAATGCATTCAAAATTAATTTTTGCCGGAAAAGGTTTGCAGATCAAGAGGATGGCAACATATGTGTATTTGTTTCAACCCTGTAGAGGAAAGGTTTCAATTATACTCCTCAAATTTCTAAAATCCATCAATTCTTGAAAAAAAAAAAGAAAAAAAAAAGAAGAAGAAAGAAAAAAAAGAAGAAAAAAAAAAGTCATTGTTCCTATCAATCACTTCCTTTTTGAGACAAGAAAATCAAAAATCAGAAATGCAACATTTCATTGAGTGCATAATTACTTGCATTTTACATTTTATCATGTTTGAACAGCTTGTGTTTTATTTTTCAAGTCGCAATCCGACATTTATGTTTTCATCTCTCCCACTAGTGTCTAGATTTGGGTCCAATCCATGTAATTTAGACCTTGGGTATTTTTTTGCATTTCCCATCTAGTCATTCAGGCTTGGGTTCAATTGAATAGTCTAAATTTGGAAAGAATTTAAATTTGTTGGTTCTTTGTCCTACCTCAATTGACACCTTCTATCTCTTCAATTTAAATTTCGTTGGTTCTTTGTCTCGACCTCCAAGACACCCTTCTATCCCCACTTCAATTTAAATTTCTCTTGGTTGCTGTCTCGACCTCACAGCCACCCTTCTATCCCTCCTACTTCAATTTAAATTTACGTTGGTTTGTCTCGACCTCCATGAACACTTCTACCTCCTTCTTCAATTTAAATTCACGTTGATGAGTCTCATTGGGCTTCTATCCCCTTCTTCAAATTTAAATTTACGTTGGTGAGTCTCATTCTCAGGTGGTGCTTCTACCTCACTTCTTCAAATTTAAATTTACGTTTGGTGAGTCTCAACCTCTGGGGCACTTCTACCTCCAGTCTTCAAATTTAAATTGGTGAGTCTCGACCTCCATTGGGTACCCTTCTATCCCGTTCTTCAATTTAAATTTGTTGGTGAGTCTCACCTCCAAGCCCATCCTATCCCTTCTTCAAATTTAAATTTACATTTGGTGAGTCTCCATGCGGTACCCTTCTATCCCTCTTCTTGATATTTTTAAATTCTGTTGGTGAGTCTCTCGGTATAGCCCTCCTTCATCCCTTCTTCAATTTAGAATTCTGTTGGTGAGTCTGACCTCACCCTCTACCTCCCCTTCTTGATATTTTAAATTCACTGTTGGTGAGTCTCAACCTCCAGGGCACCCTTCTATCTCCGTTCGAATTTTTCAAGATTGATTATTCATTTCATCATAGTTCATTTTGCATTTGAACTCGTTTGACTGATTCTCATGTGTCGAGATCGTGAGCAACTCTACCGAGTTGGTCACATTATGCATTTTAGTTTGAAAATTGGCAATTTAACATTCTGTTGTTTACAATGGTTGAGATATAACCGACAAAACCGGGTAAGCATTTGGTGTCGATCTTTGTCTAGAGTTTCTTGAAACTTCAGGACAAAGAGAGGCAAGCTATGAACACCAAATTTTGACTATTTCAATTGTTTTTCTTATGTTTTATCTATTAATGTTTAGTTATTTATTTTTGAATATTCTAACACATCTTTCTTATTTTTGTAGGTTTTTCTTAAAAAAAAAAAAAAAAGAGAAAAGTCAAAAGCGGACGGTTAGGGATTAGTCCAGCGTAATCAGATCACGGAAAAAAAAATTAGCGTTTTTTCCAACCTTTCCTTCCTCATTTCCAGCTGTATTTTTTGTGTCTTTGGCATCAAGTAATCATTTTAGTTAATGCCCAATTCACCCTTGATCCTTAAGACACAAATAAAACGCATCCAATGATCAAGATTAACCCAAGAAAACCCTCAAAGTATCCAAGCCCTTGGTTGTAGGTTTTAATGCCTATAAATCACCCATGTTAGAGTTTTTTCTAAAGGGGCTGGAAGCTGAGAGAGAAAGAGAGAAGAGGAAGGCTGAGAGAGAGCAAAAAGAAAGAAAAACGATTGAAAATCAAAGAGAAAAAAAAAGAAAAAGAGAGAAAAGATAAAAACTAGGGTTTCTTTTTTTAGTGAATATTTCTGAAATTTTGGTGATTCCTTTTCGTTCTTCTCAAGCTTCCGAATCAGGTAGTCTTCCTTTACTCTATCTATTGTTTTTCCTGGTCGAAAATTGCTAGAAATCAGACCTTTTGGTGGAACCAAGGTCTTGACTATGTTTTTTTTTATGTTTTATAATAGTTGATGATGTTTATTTGTTGTTATATGAGTATGTTACGTTTAGATAGCCTTGGTAAGGCTCATAGATTTGTTTTTACGTTTAAAATCAGACGTTTGATGCTTCTGTGATGATTCTGTTGAGTTTTCTGAAAAATTTCTGGAAAAATGTTCTTCACGTTTTGAAGATGTGAAGAAACACGGGCCACTTGCGCGAATTACTCCGCGTAACGCTCCGCGTTTCCTCTTGAATGTTTGAAGATGTAAAGAAACGCGGATCTCTTGTGCGACTTGGTTCGCGTAACGTTCCGCGTTTCTGCTTGAATATTTGAAGATGTGAAGAAACGCGGGATTGTTACGCAGGATAGTCTGCGTAACTACCCGCGCTTCTAGCCTCACAGTTCTTCCCTTCCCCTTTTTTTGTCTATTTGATGATGTCGATGCTTAAGATTTGGCTTTTTTCTGTTTTAGCTTGTTTTGATGATCTGAATGATGATGTTTAATGCTTTAAATAGATCCCCTTGCCTCTGAAAATTTTGTTTTGTGTTATTGTCTGAAAAACTGGAAGCAATCTTCCTGATATTTTGAAGATGGGAAGAGATGCGGATATTGGTTTAGTCCCGCGTTTCAGTCCCGTTCCCTCGAACTTTACATTTTGCATGTATGCGGACCATGCTATCCAGCGTTTCTAATCGCGTAACCTCTCTTTTCAGATTCGTTGTTTTTCACGCTCTTTTGTTCCAGAAACTTTCTGTAGTGTTCATTTCTTCCAGTCTCGTCCAATTTTCTTGCATAATCTGTTTTACTACCTTTTCTTTGAATTTTTGATTGATTTTTCCTTTAAATTGGTACCTTGATCCCTTTTGTTGATATTGAATCTTAGATAACCATTCCCCTCATTTAATGATTCAGTTAAGGCATCACATCAAGGGATGGTAACTTCTTTCCCCTATTATGTGCTTTTTATGTGTTTTTGCATGATCTTGCATGTTTTAAATTAAGTTTTCCTTTGCTTTTATTCATGTCTAGTCTTTATTTATATCATTTAATTTTTGGGTAAATCATTTGGAGGCCTTGGATGCCAAGTTGTAATAGATAGGTTTAATTTTGCAAAAAGTGTATTTATTCTAGAAAATGTAATAGTTAGATTATTATTCCGAATTTTTTCCCTTTAGAATGTATTTAGGTTCCCCAATGTAATAATTAGGTTTTATATGCTTATTTTGCATGCTTGCATAATTATGTGTTTACTTGCTTTCCTAGCATCTTGCATCTAGACATTATGCCTATGTGTTATGTGTTTATGTGTCTTATGTGTTTTCTTGCTTTATTATCATGTCTACATGTTTATTGTGTAAATATATTGACGTCACCACACTAGTCCAACGCTAGTTGTGGCCTTTCCTTTCAATTTCTCACTAATCCAATGTTAGTGAGAACTTTTTGACGAGGGTTAGTCCAATGCTAGACCCTTAAATGCCGTTCATGCATTAGATACAAATTTCACACACTTTTCACTTTTAGAGTTTCTTTCCCATTTTTGCATGTTATTATTCTCCCATCCCGTATGCGAAACATGTCATTTAGTCTTCTTTTTCGTCAAAAATAGATTAGTGCATTTAAGGCATTACCCTTTGAATTAGGGAAAAGAGCGAGTATGGCTTCCTAACCTTAGCACGCTTTTATTTCCTTCTATGAAAAGGAAGATTTGAAGTCACGAACTTAGTCCCCCGCACCCGTTATGTTGCATTATCCCTCTTTAGGACATACATGTGCATTATTCTATCTATCAAAATCATTCTTTAAAAGTCAAGTTTCTTCTTCATGTTTTAGCAATTCAAAGTCAAAAAACCGTTTTTCTTAAAATTGCATCTTTTGAAAATTCAAGTTCCTCTTTGCACTTAAAATTGATCTTTTCAAAATCAATTTCTTTTCCCTTGAAATTTTATAAAATTGTTATTTCTTTTGAAAACTCTATTTTCCCGTTTGTTTGAGTCTCATCATTTGCATTTTTTCGTGACCTCCTCGAGGGATCAAATTTGGATGACACAACTAATGTGATCAATTCCAATCACACCTCAAGGAGACATTTTTGCCTCTCTCGATCCAACATTAGGTCTAGGTTTTGCATCCATATAGATAAAATCCAAATGTGATAAATTTTAAAGTTAGAATTAGGAAATTTTTAACTAAATCATGCAACTAGCTTTGGCTAGATTAGAAGGGGTGCCTTAGAGACGACGAGTAACATCAAATCTTTGCCTTCCCTTCTTTCAACTGTGACCCCCGAACCTTTTTCTCTAGTTTTTCAAAGACCTAGAGTCGTCTAAAAAAGGGGTTTTCCTAGTTTATTTTCATTAATTAAAATTTTTGGGTGACTTGGTACACCAAAACTCCATACCAAGTGGCGACTCCAAACTTTTCTAAAAACCCTTTTTCTAGACTTTTGTTTTGGGTCCAAATCGTCGCATTTTTGTAGTCCCATGACCCCTTTCTTTTTTTAAAAATCAATTTTCCCATTTTCACAAAAAAATGGGGCGCGACAACGTCACAGCCCAATATGTTCATCACTGGATCAAATCTGCAATAGCTTACCTTTCACAGTCTTTCTTAAAGCATATGTTCATTCAACAGAGGAATATATTCTATAGCAAACACCATGATATCACATTTTAGCTTTTCTTTCCTTGTATACTTCTGCAACATGTGAACTCTAACTCAATCTCTCCACTTCAGTATCTCCCTCACCTATTTAACTTCCCTGCAAACGATCAAAGATGCATAACAAGCATTGCATTTCCTACTTCCCTTTTCACCCTTCATTCTCCTTAACTGAATTCCTTACTATGGAACCTACTACTGTTTCCTTGTCAACTATTCATACATCTACATCAAATTGGAGTATAATTCTTCAAGTTATCGAAGCTACGCATATTAAAACTCTTCCCCATTCCAATCAAAGATTCCGCCAATTTGTTCTATCCGATTCTCAGGTATTATATTTATTCTAACCTTCCAACACTTTGAATATTCAATTAGAGCAAACTAAACATAATTTATCTCAGGGACTTAAAGTTACTATGCATGTTCCTGGAAGCATGATTAGCATACTTTGTTGGGCTACTTATCCCTTCAAAAAATATATCATCAATGGAGTGCTTGTCCGTGCTCTGCCATGGTCATGCCTTTCTCTCAGAATATAACTTTGATTGGATTGCAACAAAGAACACTATAATCCAAGAAGTTCCTGAAGCAGACCCCCCTTCACTTCCATTCTTTTTCCAATTACACCTTTTTACTATGTTGGACATACTCGCTGACAAGGATGAATTCATAAGTATATACATACCTACTGTTTAAACCTTTAAATTAATGCAGCTAAATATTCACTAATATATTTGCTGTACGTCATTTGCTTTAGATATCATGGGGATTATCTTGCATGCTTTCCCTATCTTAGAAATATACCCTCAAGGCACACAGGCCATAACCAGAGACTACGTTGTTATCAACCAAGAGTAAGCTGTCTATCTATTAGCTACGTTTCTCCTTTACATTTTTTTGTTATATATTTAAAATATACTTACCAGGTCCATTAAAAATCTCTTCACCAGTATGAAGCCAATGATTCTCACATTGTCGAACGAGTTTGAGAGGCTTGATGGAGCTACCATCAGAGCTGCAGCAAACCCTTTTCCTGTTATCATTGCCATTCGTGTCAAAGTCACAACAAACAACTGTGATTACACTACAGCCATTCCCTTGCTTATACACTATATCTCTATTTCCCTACACAAATATTGTATACGCATAATAACCTTTTCCTTTTTCTCTAAATAACAGATATAAGTTTCTCAACTCAACCATCATCTGTGATTCTTGTGACACCACACATTCAGGAAACTATGAATCTAGCCCACTGGTTTGTCCATTTTACTATTCTATACACCAAAATGCATATTTTTCTTTCTTCCTAATCTACTTTGCTGCTTTAAAGTAGGCATCATCAAAATTCCACTCAGTTAAACCAAATGGTTAGCACCCTCAGTTATGCCAATCCATGTATCCTGCTTCCGCCTATGGATGATAGCCGTATCTTGCCAATTGCTTCTTTATCCCATCAAGTAAAGTTCATATATTACAACCTATTTTTAGAACTTATATTGCTTGTTCTAACTCATTACATTTTCCTGGTTTATGTCAATATTACTAACTCTTCCAAGACAACACCAACTGCATGGATTAGAGGACGTGTTGAAATGAACCTTATAAATCGAAGAATGTTTTACATGAGCTGTCCAATTTGTGATAAACCTAATGATTTTCGGTGCACATCAATGCTTAGCTGCAAACACTGTCAATCTAACGTTCACCTGCTACCCAGGTATTGCTAAATGTTTCTTTTCTTCCGTGCTTACTTCGTACATAAATAAATTTCAATTCCTCTTAACACAATTGTTTCCCCTTGATTGTAGTGCTTGCATTACATTTTCAGTCAACGATTCCAGCAAATACTTATATCTTACCGCTACTAGCTTTGAAGCTGAGAAACTTATTGGATTTTCAACTGATGACCTACATTGCACCAAAGAAGAAGTGATTATATACATTTCTTTGTCATAACAGTTTTTGCACTCTACATAATTATTCATCCTGTTACCAATTATTCTAACGGTCCTTCAATTTAAACAGGCATTGGATCTAAGCAGCTTCATCATACTAGCTCTTAATGCAAAAATGATTCTATGCTACATTAAGCCTTCTCCGTCTGCATCAAGACTTGTTAGATATGCCACTCACACCATTGTCACCTCATATCTTTTGGATGAAGAACTGAACATTAATCCTTTGAGCATCAGCAGCTAAAAGACTCCTGCTTTTATTTATTCAATCATTGTTCGTTACTAGCATTATTTCGCTCTTGCCATCTTTGTATCGTTCCAGCCTCATATTGTAACCTCACTCTACCATCATAGGCCTTCTGGTCGTCAATTTCCTTCTGCTTCTGTTTAATGTTAATAAAGTTATGCATATACAGTATTACTCTACCCATATTATTACACCTTTTTATTAATCTCTCCAGCACCGCTCTAACATCATGCTCATATTTCCAAACTTGTACTGACATTTCCTTCCCGCATTACTTATTTCAATTACCTAAACAAATTATAAATACATAACCATGCACATATTGTTATGATTAACTGCAATGCATACTATTCCAACTTAACTATCTGGGCATTTTCTGCTCAAGCTTGACAATCACACCGCGCGTCGCGCAGTGTTCTTCTCCTAGTTCAACTAGAATAGGGGGTGGCAAGTAGGTCGGGTCGCGGATTGGCGAGTCGGGATGAGGGTTAAGTATTCTGGATAATAGATCAATCTGAACCTGACCCAAAAAAATAAACGGACCAGCTTCCTTGACCAAATACGACCCATGGAATTAACGAGTCACTCGAACCCGAGTTGAATAACCCATTTATTTAATTTTCTTTTCTTTTCTCTTTTTCTCCTTTTTTTTCCCCCTCTCATCTTGGTAGTATGGTGAACTTCTTTACAATAGAGTTTCCATAAGAATATAGAAAATTACACTTTAATCCTAGCATGTAGCAATTTTTTTATTTTCATTTTTACAAAAAAATATCATGAACAAAAGTAAAACTATGATACTTTTATAAATAAAATATATTATTTTTGCATAATATTCTTAATTTCATTCTCATAATACTATTTATAGCCTTGGTTAGTTTTCTTTTTATTTAATTTATACCTCTAGTTTATTCATTAAACTATAAACATACACATTATGCCTCCAATTTATTTATCAAATTATAAATATATACATTAAATGGGTTAGACAGGTCAAACGGGTTAACCTGTGTTTGACCTATTCTTGACCCATTTGCTTGGTGGGTCACTTGAGTTCAATCAAATTTCGACTTGAACCAGCGAAGGTACAATCCAAACCCATTAATTTCATGTTAAATTCGTGTCGTATTTTCTAGTCGTATTGGATATTGCCACCCTTACTCTCCTCTCTTCCCTAACTCCTACCCATCCTCCCTATGAACAAATTTGGGTGAGGGAAATGGTGGTTAGGAGTTCGAAAAAGGGGAAGAGGAAGGAGAAGAGAAGAGGGAGAGAGGTGAGAGTGGTAAGTGAATGGTAGGGGATCATAAGAGAGCAAAGGGGAGGAAAGGAGAGTGAAAAGAAGGGTGGCTGTGGAAAATGATGGGCGTGGTGGTAGGAAAGAGGGGTTGTACGGGATAAGGAGGAGGAGAAAGGATAGAGGAGGGAGGGCGGCAGTAAGAGAGGTGGGATGAGGTGGGGACAGTGGCAGCAGAAGTGGAAATGGTTATGGAGAGGGGTGGTAGAAGAGAGAAATATGTGTATTTTTTGATATTATGATATATTATTTAATAACACTTATCCCATGTTTGATACGCAGGAATGGTTTGGAAAAGGAAAGGCATTTCAACTTGTTCATTTCATTTTAGGTTCAGTATGAATCATTTAAATGGAAAATTTTTTTCCCTTGAAATGCTCATCCCAACTTTTTTTTAGAATTACATTCCTCAGCAAAGAAAACAAAAACTTGGGAAAAATTTTTCTAACTTCATCCTAAAATGCACAAATTAGTAGGATGTCAAGTTTATCCTTACAAATCCTTTTACTCCAGCATTACATCACAGAATATTTGTGAGTTTAATTAATAATTAAATATATTTTTCTCAATAAATAATTTTTATTATGTTTAAAAAAAATTTCTTCTTTTGTAGCAAAGTAATATTTTAAGACAATTTATTCTTTAACTTTTGAACAATTGTGTGAATTTTTTTTTTTGTGTAAAAATGAAAACATGGCTTCATGCAATTTATATTTTACATCACTAAGTAATTAATTATTTTGCTAGTAAATGTAAAATTTTAAGATAAAAATCTATGTCCTAGATTGAATTAAATATTATAATTAAAAAATTTTCATATCAATTGCGTTTGGATAGTAGATTTTTTGGGATAATTTTTTGAAAAGAATACTGTAACACTTTTTTGATGTGATGTATCTAAGATAAAAAGGTGATTGGAATTTGTGTCGATGATGTAAGCAAAATTTTTTAGCTAAATATAAGCAATCCAAACAAACTCATTAATCAATTATTTTGAAAGCAAAAAATATCAACATTCCACTTCAAAAAACAAATAATATAGTTTTCCCAATTAACTAAGGGATAATTTCAGAAACCTTCCCTGAGGTTCATAGTAATATCAATTGTTACCGCTCAACTTTAAAAAATCTCATCTACCTCCCTTATTTTCAACTTTTTGTAGCATTATTAACCCATTTCAAAAAAATATTATTAAGAAACTCATATTTGGAGAGAACAAATGTTTTCTTGCCAAAATTACACTTATGTTATCCTACTATTTATTCAAGACTGAAGATACATTTTTAAAAGTCTGAAAATAAAGACAAACAACGTGAAAGTATAGTTGTAATAGAATAAATCATATTAGTAGGTGTTTTTAAGGTATAAAAGATTATTATTTAAAAGTATGTTTAAGATGCTTGGAGATGGATAAAATTTTTCATTCACCATGAAGTGCTTTCATTAATTTGAGAAGTTTAAAAATTAAGAATTTTAAATTTTCTGTATTTTTTTATAGATTGATGATTTGAATATTAGAAATAAACACAATGTCTAAATTATGTTTCTAAACTCAATTGAGGCATTTTTAAAAACATAAAAGTAATTTTCTTTATTAAAAAATATTTTTGGATGAATTTAGTAGTTTATAAATTGTTTAAATTTTTTTTAATGTCCTAACTTTCTATCTAAATTTATGACTTAGAAAAAGAGAAAGATAAATTATTAAAAATGCATTTGAAAACTTATTTAAGGTATCTTCAAAGTGTAAAATGTTCTAATTCAACCTTTTTTTTTTGTTAATATTTCTTGTCTAGATTGATGATTTCAAAAATTGTAAAAGGTTTTTCAACCTAATTACTGTGTTATAATTATTAAGGATTTAACTTGATTTGTTATGAAAACTAAAGATTCACAATAAAAGGGTAATTTTGGAATAGAAATATTTATCTCACCCAAAAAGAGTTTTTAAATGATATTTTTTGAAATGGAGTGATAAAGTTACAAAAAGTTGAAAATAGGGGAGGTATGCGAGATTTCTTAAAATTTAAGGGTACCAAGTGATATTACTACAAATCTCAAAGGAGGTTTCTGAAATTATCTCATTAACTAATCCAGGGCAATTAAGTTAAATTTATAGCAATTGTATTCCATTTTGACATCTAAATATGGATTATACCAAAATTGTAAAAATGAATGAATTTTTCATTTTGACTTGTGTACCAGACATTCGAGTGATAAATTTTTCTCCTTACCATTCTGGGTGGAAAGGTATTCTGGGTGGAAAGATCTTCCCATTCTCATGTACAAAATGAGAGATTAGGATGTTTTAACAAATTTCTACAGCTAAAGTTGAATAAATGTTTGTCTAAAATAAACAATCAAAAATACGATTGACAAATGGAGCCTAAGATGTTTGTTGAGTCTCCAATTCTTTAGCAAAATAATCTAATAGTTCATTTTAAGAAAATCAATTAGTTCTCTCATTGAATTTGATGGCCAAGAGGATCATGTACATGCTGTATTCTAGGCAATGATGATTCTTAAACATGTCCAAAAACATTCTAAACCCAAACTTAGAGTACTAAATTAAAATCATCCTTCTTTGTCATATACTTTAAGTAACTAGCATTAAGAGAACGTGTGTTGCAACATTGTGTGCCTTACTTTTTGTAATTCTTAGTCATAAAATTTTTTTCTTGTGATTAATAAAAATTGAAGACAAATTGGGCTCCATCTAGACTAAGGTGCTTTTCAAATATTTTACTGTAGCTATTTTTGAAAAATAGTATATGGGTCCATTTGGATTCTGTTTTTGGGACCTGTTTTTTCATATACTATTTTTACACCTCAAATGTTACAGTAATACACAACTAAAAACAACCCCAAAAACAACCCAATATTTTTTTGATTTTTTCTCCTTCTGAAAGATCTTTCCTTCCTCCTCTTTTTCCTTTTTCCTTCTCCCAGACTCAGATCACTTGTTACGGTATTAAAAAACGCATCCATTGATAAACCCTAACTTTCTTTTTTTTTTTTTTTTTTATCATCCCCCCCAAACAAACAAACAAAAGCGGAAATTTATTACTAGTTAACAGAGTCAAACCTGTAATCTTTGACAACCAAGATCATCCTGGTCATTAATGGGAGAGAGAGAGGGATGATGGGAGAGTGAAGAATGGGAGTAGAGGAGGAGGTGGGAGATGAGTGTATGGGGAAGGAGGAAAGGAGTGAGGACAGGGAAGAGAGAAAGAAGAAGATGGAAGAAAGGAAGAAAAAAAAAAAAGGTCCCGTTGCATGACAAGAGAGAAAGGAAGAAGAAGAAGAAGAAAGGAAAAAAAAAAAAAAGGTCTGGTCACTGGTGGTCGACACCGGCACCGGCGACCAGCGCCTGGGTTGGGAGGAAGAAGAGGGAAAAGAAGAAAAAGGAAAAAGAAAAAAGAAATGGAAAAGGAAAAGGAAAAAGAAAAGAAATAGAAAAAAATTATCCAATGACAGTTACAGTACCATTTTTTCACATCTATAATGCTACAATGCTATTTTTCACAAATAGCCCCAAAAACAAGGAATCGAAACGAACCCTATGTCATTTGGACTAGCTGTATATGAAAAACTAATTGTTTTTTAAAAACAACCCCATTTGGATTTAACAGTATTTGAAAAACAATGATATTTTTTTATTTTTCTTCAATTGTAACAATTTCTACAGCTAATATATCCTTTATCTAACAAAAAATTATGGATATTAGCAATATAAAATGGGTGGATCATGAATATGATTCCATGGATTTGTCCAGTTTAACAAACTCTATAGTACGCTGAATAGAGATATGCTCTTATGTAGTTTACAAGAGCATTTCCAATTCCATTGTATCCCAATCAAAATAAAATGACATCTCGTATATACTCCCTAATTCCCGTAAGTAATGTAAGCTGATCAACTGAATTGTCTTTGTCCATAGCAAATAGTTGGCAAGTTATTGTAGATGCTCCTCCCCCAGTTTGTAGGGGATAGATTTACAATGGAGTTTTCCACCTTTTGTCCATATGTGTGTTTTGAAGACGTGAGCAGGATGTACTTTTAAAAATGCTTAGTCTATCAAATAAATTAAAATCAATTGTTCTAAATTCTAACTCTTATGGTATTATAAGAGATACTGATTATAGGCACATACATCATGATGGAAATAACCAATCTTTATCCAAGTCAGAGGTTTCCTTTAGGGTCTGGAAAAAAAAAGGCATGTTTAAGTGAATCCTTTAGTAATCAATAACCTAGTACTCCAAATCTATGTGAAACTCCTTTAGGATAGCATCAATCTAGGTCAATCAATCATTTACAGAACAATTTTGACCTACAGTTTCTCCTTTTCTCCTAAATATGATTAACAAAAATTCATAAATAAGCAAATTTCTCAATGTTAATAGAAATAAACATTAATCGACACTGGCTGGTGGATTCAACAGAAAACAGGCAAAAGTTTTTATTTATGACTTTTTATGATCCCTGTTGCTCTTTAATGTGGTTTTTCTTTCCATATCTTGGAAAAAGAAAAAGGAAGATAGTAAAGCTTTGTCCAACATAAACGATAGCAGAAGGTTCTCCTTGATTAGTGCATATTTTACCTAATTTTAGTTAAGTTTAATGTGTGTTTTTAGAATGTTTCTAATAGAAAATGGAAAATTTAACTCCTTTACAAGTAATTTTTGTACAAGAGCGTTCTATTTAGGCGATTCTTGCAAAAGTGTGGATTAATGTGTTCATTTGATATGTTTTGGTAGGTTTTGGGGCTAAATTGAGATTAAGTACAAAATTGGAGTTCAATTGGACCAAAACAATACTTTTGAACTGATACATGACCTAGAAGTGAAATTAACAACTCAAGAACTAAAATGGCTTGCATTTCTCTCTAACTGAAGATAGGGGAGCAGACCTGCAATCTGTGCTTTGTGGATCTGGTCCGTGGATCCCTAATAATGATAGCTTCCAACTTGTTGCAACTTGCAGTTCAATTCTGATCATTTCTATTCCAGAATTTTGGTTCTAGCTATACAAGTTAAACTTGGAGAAGTGTAGAAACATTTTATGTCAACATTATGAAGACATTTCTCTATTTCAAAATTTGTATAAATACCCCTTGGTCCTCAATTTTTCAATGGAGCTAATTGTAGATCATTAGACATGTTTTGAGGGATAGGAATAGTAGAGAAGCTTGAAGATAGTTCAAGTTTCGTAGTTTTAACTCTAGGCTTATATTGTAGTTTTTTAGTTAGTAGAAGAGCCTTTAAGACAGAGTGAGAGATACTTTTTGTACTTAGCATATTTGAAAGCTCAACTTGTGAAGGATTTCAAGAGTTCAATTTAAAGAAATTGAATAAGAATTCTTCTTCCTAAATTCTTTGTCCCTTGTACTTAGTTATCATATTTTGTTGCAAGTTCTCTTTATGCTTAGACAAGTTTAATATTATGTTTAACACATCTTTTCACCTCCTAGGGTGAAGATAAACTTATTATAGTTATTGATATGAAGTAGTTATGCATGATTATGTTTTCCATGATTTTGCTAGTTTAAGAACTTATGCTTACTATTTATGGTTGTTTAATCACCAATTATACATCGTTTGATAAGTGTTGAGTAATGAAAATTGTCTTCAAATAGATCTTTGTTCTTAAACACATGCCTTATTCTCACAAAAATAGTAAATATGGTTGGTTGGATTTTCATAACTTCATTAGCGTTATTTAACTTGGTTTAATCTTTCTCTATGAAAATAGGTTAAGAAAGGATTCCAAGGAGTAAAAGAATTAACTAAAGCGATTCTACATATTCATCAGCTAAGACGGTAACATGTTATAGGAAGTCATTCCGTAGTAAATTATTGTACTAAGAACATAATTAACCTAACTAACTTCTAATTTAACTTAACAAAGGATTCTAACCCTAGGATCCGCTTACTTGACCTTTAAACTAACTCTTCTAATTTTTTGCTTTCATTTACTTTATTTCTTTTTAAATTCACGCCAAAAGTGTCAGTTCTACCACCATATCAGATGGTTTTATTCACTTTCTTATTTGTCACCATAAGGGTTGGTTCTACTTCCTTAAACGACTGGTTTTAATGCTTTATTTCTATTGTCTATTTATCCATCACTTTTCTTTTCCTTTAATTCTTTTGCATTTACGGTTGTGCCGCCAAACCTTTAATTACTTTTAATTAATCATTTGTCTAGATAATAAAGCAAGTGATTAAACTTTAACACTTGTCAATTCTAGTCCCTATGGGATTGACCCTAATACCCTATATTTGTTGATATGTATATTTGTCGTAAAGGGTAATTAGATTAAAGTTTGGTATAAAAATACCCTATCAAGTTTTTGGCATTGTTGCCATGGACTAAAGATTAAATTTTGACTAGATTTATAATCTAGGATTAAGGTGCAACACTAAAGTCAAAACAAGTTTTATTAATCTAAATCTTATTATTTTTATCTTTTTATTATTTATGTCATTTGTAGGTACTACTATTTTCACCAAGGTGTTAATTTACCTTCACACTTAACCACGACGAAAAGAGGTAGAAAACATACTGAAGAGGAGCAAAAAAAGTTGGAAAGTATAGGTGAAACATCTATTGACTAAGAAGTTGATTAAATGGTAGAGCAAAGGTGAGTTTTGAGAGATTATATCTTGTTGGATGAATTCAGTGCTCAAACAAGCATATCAAGACCGGTAATTAATGTAAACAACTTTAAAATTATGCCCGCTCTCATCCAAATGATCCAACAAAGCCAATTTGGAGAAAATGTAATGGAGGATCCTAACATGCATCTTGCCAAATTCATGGATTTGTGTGGCATAGTCAAAATTAACGGAATAAGTGATGATGCAATTAAGTTAAGGCTATTTCCTTTTTCACTTTGTGATAAAGCAAAGATATGGCTTAACTCTTATCCAATCAACACTTTTATTACATGGAGTGAATTGTCTAAATCATTTTTGAATAAATATTTCCTCTCGGTAAAATGGCTAAACTTCGTATAGGTATCGCAGATTTTGGTCAATTGGAAAAAGAATCACTATGTGAAACTTGGGAGAGATTCAAACATCTTCAAAGAAGATGCCCCCACCATGGCCTTCCCAATTGCTTGATTATTCAAACTTTCTATAATGGTCTGAATTTTTCAAATAAGATCAGTATAGATGCCATCGCTAGTGGAGCTTTAGTAGGAAAATCAATCGAAGAAACTCAAGTTTTGATGGAAGAAATGGCCTCAAATAATTACCAATGGGCAAATGAGAGAGGTAACCCTAGAAGAGTGGTCAGTATGTATGGACCCAATGCTATTAACATGTTGAGTGATCAATTACATAATGTGGTTAATTTGTTAAATATATAAAATGTAGGTGGTGCTAATGTAAGTGTTGCTTGTTGTTCTACTTGTGGTGAAAATCATGATTTTAGTTGTTGTTATGTCGAACAAGTGCATAATATTAGTAATTATAATCGATCATCTCAAAACAATCCTTATTCAAATACTTACAATCTCAATTGAAAAATCATCCCAATTTTAGGTGGATGGATCAACTAAGCAACCAAAAGCCATATAATCCACATGGTTTTCCTTCTAAATCACTTGAATTACGTCCAACTTGGGAAATTACTCATGAAAAACATGTTCAAAGTACAAATGAAAAACTCAAAAAGATGGAAGGAATATTAGAGGGTAAAATGGATCAAACGTTTAGGAAGTTAGAATTTCAAATGGGATAAATTGCTAATTCTATCAATCCTAGACAACCGGAAGAATTACCAAACAAAATCAAGGTTAATCCAAGAGAACATGCGAATACAATCACTCTTAGAAGTGGTAAACTAATAGAAGAGATTAATCTTGGTAAAAATAATAAAGAAAATGAAAAAGAGGGTAATAAGGCACCTGTGGGATCAAAAAATAATCATGTTATGATTGTGTCGTTGATATGCCTCCTCTCATATTTCTTCTAAGAATGCTACAATCGTATTCCTTTCTCGATAGATTGAACAAAGCAAAATGGAGAAGAATTTGAGAAATTTGCTCAAATTTTTAAGCAAATTAGAATAAATATTCCTTTTGTCGATGCTATCTTACAAATTCCCTTTTATGCTTATTTCTTGAAGGATATTATATCGAAAAAGGAGAAAGATTGAGAATCATGAGACTATTGCACTAATGGAGGAATGCTCGGCATGTGTGCAAAACAAGATTCCAACCAAACTTAAGGATTTGGGTAGTTTTAATATTTTTTGCACTATTAGTCATCTTATTTTCTCTAATGCTTTGTGTGATATAGGTGCAAGTGTGTTATTGATACCACTCTCTATAGTAAGAAAGCTTGATTTGATGGAAATAAAGGATATTAACATTGCCCTCCTTCAATTGGCGGATAGGTTGATAAAATGTCCAATGGATATGATTGAAAATGTCCTTATAAAGGTGAAATCTTTTATTATACCAGTTGACTTTATTATGCTTGATATGAAAGAAGATATGCATATGTCTATATATTAGGTAGATCTTTTTAACCATAGTTGGTACTTTACTTGATTTTAAGAAGGTACAATATTAAGAATAAATGGTGAAGAATTAATTTTGATCTTAATAAAAGTAAATATATTGACTTATGCATGGTAAAGCTTTTAAGGCAAATGAAGTTAATGTAGTTCAAGAGATGGTTTCCCATTGATAACAATGTTTATGACATGTCAAATGTGAAAAATAAAGGAAAAGAGATCCTTAATCCTAAAATTCAAGTAGATAAAAGTAAGAAATCAAATTGACTTTTGGATTGTTTTAAATGTTTTTGAAGAAATACTCATATTACTTGTGATAATACTAATCCTTCTTTGTTTGATGATGAGGATGATTTGAAGATAAGATAAGGTCAATACATGATAGATGGAAAGTAAAAAACTATAGCCATTGGGAAGGAACTAGTTTCTTTTCCCCAAAAGTGATTGTGCAAGAAGAAATCTTTGAATCAAATCAACGACTATAAAAAAAAATACTTGGAGGCAATCCAATGTTTGTTTAAATTTATGTTAATTTAGTGTGATGTTATATTTAACATATCTGTTTAAGTGTGTATGTTGTGTTAAAATGATAGGGTTCAAAATTTGGAGCCAAATTTGCAATTTGAGATTCTAAGGAAACTTGAATGATGAACTTCTCAACTCTTCAAATTTTGATTCTTGTGTTTTAATGTTTGATTTATGGTAAAATATGTTTTTTTTTATTATGTTACATATGTCTTACAAGGTGCATCATTCTTTCTAATAACAGTTGATGATTTGAGGCATGAAATCGAACCGATGGAATAGTGTTTGAAAAGTTATAGAAAATTGCAGAGAAATGCGGTCCATGAGGTAATCCATGTGGTGTATTGGATTCCTCGAGACTCATCGATCTTTTGGAAAACTCAAATTGAAATACGAACCGATCCAGGGGTTATACCTCATGTTTCTGGGTCATGGATCTTCACATCTTCAAGATAAAATGTAGAAAATGGGGAACTTCATTCAAACTTTTCTTTCTTTCATTTTATGGCCAAAGCACTTGCACTTTACCATTTCTTCACTTTTCTTGATCAAACATCATGTGTATTCATCATTAACATCATTTGGATTTATGTTTAACACTCATTTGTATCATTTAAACACATCTTTAGTGTGTTTGATCTTTAAATAGTCTCTAAAAGTTCAATTGCACAATTTTCTTGTTAAGTCTAATTTGAGTGCAAAAAAGGCACTATTCTCGTACATTTCACCTAGAACTACTTTGAGGTGAATTTCTTTAACTTTACTTAGTAGTTTGCATTTTTACCTTGTTCACACCACCTCACACGGACATTAATTTACATAATCATTATGTGAAGATGCTTAATTATGCATGAACATGTCATGTGGACTTCAAATGATTTGTTATGAAGTTTAATGCTTAATTTTGTGAATTTAATATATGATGAGTATTTAGGACTTAGATGATTCATAATTTGATCATTTATGCCTAAGTAGGTCTTGAACCTATTACTAAGTTTGTCGCCTTTATTTTCAACTAATTACAACTAATGACTGTTAAATGGAATTTATGTAATCTTTAATTCTCATTTATATAGGAAATGAGTGAAATTCACAAGGATGAGATTATAGAGAAGCAAACTAAGGATTTAAAGCTCAATTTTTGAGGAAGTTTTTCTTTTTACTCTTCCTTTTCACATGTTGAAGACAATGTGCATTTTATGTGGAAGGAGATCTATATTTGAGTTGCTTCAAGAAAATGGTTCAAAATTTTCAAATTTGTTCAAATTTTTGTAAATTATTTTTTTATAAACCTTCCACCAAGTTTCATAAACAGTAGTAGTCAAATTTTCCCTTTTGGAATATATTTCATGTGTCTTGAGGATTTGACTTCCCATTTGACTTGAGAATAGCTATTATATAACTAGCATTTTTGCTATAAAGAAAGTATATCTTATACAATGGAAGGAATTATATCCTGAATTTTGTATACTTGACAAGTTTCCTGCCTTGATTGAATTTCACAAAATGAGTGATAAATATGGTCAATATTTGTATTACTTTCTCTCTCTATGATCATCTCACACACACACACACACACACACACACTCTCTCTCTCTCTCTCTCTCTCTCTCTCTATAAGAAAAGAAAGAAAGTGAAAATGAAGAAAAAATGAAGAAAAGAAAAATAAAAAAAGAAAGAAAAATAAAATTCTACTCCAATGGTTCTTGTGGTTTAGTAATTGAGAGTTTTCATCTAAAAATATCGACTTTCACGTAAAATGACTCTTAAATTAAGAGTATGCAAAACAACTCTAGTTAAATGATGTGTTGAATAAATCGAGGTTCATCGCCAATATCGATCTTCGAATTGAAAGATATATTCACTACTGGAGCAAACTATTTTAGTATATTATGAATATATTTCTCTTCTGAGTAAAATAAAGATAATCATAGAGTAGTGTGCTTTGATTTGGCTATATAAATTGCTTGAAAGTGAGATTGAATTGAGGTAGTCTTAATTTTTGCTATAATTGTCCCTGTTTTACTTGGTATGATAAGTATTTGAGGTTAAATAAATGGTTGTATATTAGTTGCTAACTTTGATTTTTTATGAGGAACTGAATTTAGAGGGATACATGAAAATATGAGTTTAAGGGATGCATTTGAATTGTTATGATTGTTTAAAGTTTTGATTGCTTGAGACCAAGCAATGATTCAAGTGTAAGGGAGTTTGATTAGTGCATATTTTACCTAATTTTGTTTAAATTTTAATGTGTGTCTTTAGAATGTTTCTAATAGAAAATGGAAGAATTGAACTACTTTATAAGTAATTTTGTGCAAAAGTATTCTATTTATTCAATTCCTGTAAAAGTTTGGATTAATGTATTCATTTGATATATTTTTGTAGGTTTTAGGGCTAAATTAAGATTAAGTATAGAATTAAGGATTAATTGGATAAAAAACAGCACTTTTGTACTAATATGCAACCTAGAAGCGAAATTAACAGGTCAAGGATCAAAATAGCTTGCATTTCTCTCTAATTGAAGACAGAATAGTAGATCTCTGACAACAACAGCTTCCAAATTGCTACAACATGCAATTCATTTTCAGCTCATTTCTGACTATTTTCATTCTAGAATTTCAACTATAACTGTTCAAGTTAATCTTGTAGAAGTGTAGAAAACTTTGTCAACATTATGAAGACATTTTTCCATTCCAAAACATCTACAAATACCCATTGATTCTCAATGTTTCAATAGAGATCATTGTAGATCATTAGACATATTTTGAGGGGTAGGAATAGTACAGAAACTTGAGGATAGTTCGAGTTTCTTAGTTTTAACTCTAGTCTTATATTGCAGTTCCATAGTTAGTAGAAGAGCTTTTATGAGAGAGTGAGAGGTACTCTTGCATTTAGTGTATTTTAGAGTTCAACTTGTGAAGAATTTTAAGAGTTCAACTTCAAAAAATTGAATAAGAATTCTTCTTCCTAAACTTTTTGTCTCTTGTGCTTAATTATCATACTTTATTGCAAGTTCTCTCTATACTTAGACAAATTTAATATTATGTTTAGGTAAACTTTTCACCTCCTAGGGAATTTAATATTATGTTTAGGTAAACTTTTCACCTCCTAGGGTGAAGATGAACTTGTTATAGTTATCGTTATGAAGTGGTTAGGCATAATTATATTTTTCATTATTTTGCTAGTTTAAGAACGTGTACTTACTATTTATGATTGCTTGATCACCAACTACAAATCATTTGATAAGTGTTAAGCAATGAAAGTTACCTTCAAATAAATCTTTGTTCTTAAACACTTGCTGCAAAAATAGTAAATATGATTGGTTGAATTTTCATAACTTCATTGAGATTATTTAATTTGGTTTAATCTTTTCTCTATGCAAATAGGTCAAGAAAAAAATTCCACGGAGTAAAGGAATTGGCGAAAGCGATTCTACATGTTCATTAGTTGAGGTGGTGACATACTTTAGAAAGTTATTCCTTGGAAAATCGTTGGACTAAGAATATAATTAACCTAACTAACTTCTAACTTCACTTTACAAAGGATTCTAACTCTAGGGTCCTCTTTACTAGACATTTAAACTAACTCTTCTAACCCTATACTTGACCTTTAAGCTAACTCTTCTAACTTCTTACTTTCATTTACTCTATTTCTTTCTAAGTTCCTATTAAAAGTGTAGATTCTACCACCCTATCAGATGATTTTATTTGCTTCCTTGTTTATCAGCATAAGGGTCGGTTCTACCACCTTAAACGGCCAGTTTTAAGTGCTTAATTTCTATGGTCGGTTCATCCGTCTACTTCACTTTCCTTTAGTTCCCTTTGCATTTATGAGGATGATTGTACCGCCTAACCTTCAATTGTTTTTAATTAATCATTTGTCTAGATAATAAAGTAAGTGATTAAACTTTAGTATTTACCAATCCTAATCCCTATGGATTGACCCTAATACCCTATACTTCTTGATAAGTAGCACTTCTCTAGCATTGTTTGAAGAAACCTACCAAGTTCAAAGTGTTTTAATTTCACAAGAGTAGAAAATTGAGCTCTCTAAACTATGAAGCAAACAATTGAAAGAAATTATCTGAGTGCAAGCTCCCAATCAAAACCTTTTTATTATTATTAATACACCTAAGCAGATGCATTTTGCTACTAGCAAAAGGAAAGTATAAAAGTTCTTACAGGCAGCTCAAACTATGGAAAGACCTTAGCCGACTTCTAGGAAGCCTATATGGTGGCTGGCTTTCTTTGGTGGATCCAATGGCATATTTTCTAGCTATATGGTAGAGGATGGTGAGATCTGACTAGGGTTTGTTGCTTTGGGTTGGAGAAGTTGGATAGGGAGTTAGGCACCATGATTGGGGAAGGAGAGAAAATGCAATGTCAAATATAGCATCTATTTCCTCAAAAGCGGATATCTGACCGCTTAAGCCTCTACATACTATGTACTTAATGTTTCGTTACTTGTTGTGTATCTCGTTTTTATAAATACAAACTACGGCTTTGTTTGGATTCCCCATTTTTTCAAAAACTGTCATTTATTTTTCAATAACAAGCCACAGCTGAAGACAAAATAGATTAGTGAATAGTACATAAAAATGAAAACGGCGTTGTTTCTACTTTTGCTAATGACTATTAGCTCCCAATTGCTTTCGCCCCTTTTCGATCTTTCTCTTACCATAGTCGACAAACAAAGAGACCGAACTGCCTTCCTCCATCGGCGGTGAGAAGCTTGGGCAATGTTGTCCAACTTGTACTCCCGAGTGACCGAGGCAATAACTGCTACCGATCTTGTGTGGCTCAAGAGCAAGCTGGTGCAAGTCAAGTCAGAAAAAGGAAGGCATTTGCATCCTCAACCGGTAGGGTAGTGTAAAGGTTCGCGGTGGAAGTAGAGTTCCTCTACCTCCATCATCTCTCACGTCTGCCCTAGCTTCTCCAAGTTTTGCTTCTTTCCTTTCCCGTATTGTGCTTTATTAGATTTTGTACGGACTGCTAGAAAGAGTTGTTTCCCTACATTTGCTAAACTTAAACTTGGTTCCCCTATTTAGCTTAAATTTGGGTTGGGTTTCATTCTAGGCCTGTGCTAGCTCTTGGGCTACTTTGGTGTAGTAGAAAATCCAAACATATGCAGTAAGTTACGAAAAAATAATTGGTAATTAAGTTCTGAATTCCCCTAATTCTCTGTGGCATTATTGACTTGTCCGGTGTTGGATGTTCATTTTGAGTCCTTGTGCTACTTCTGTTACTGTTACTGTTGGAATGTATGCTCTAAGAACAATTATTTTGTTAAAATACATTCCTAATTAAAGTTTTTTATTTTTATGAACTTCCAATTTTATCTGTTTTAATATTTGATATAACTGATAAAGTCCTTAGAATATTTATTAATGTGATGGTAGTCACAAGAGTTGTTGACTATGAGATATCAATCACATTTATAATAAATATTCTTAAATTTCTCTAGTCATAGTATTAATGAGACGGGACATCATTAAGATAGACTAATACTTAGCCCCACTTAATGTAAGTAGTGGTTGTTCTCATCAACCATGGTATGGGGATACCTAGGCTAATGTGTAGATGAATTGTAGAGTACTAATTCATTGGAGTGATCCACATAGAGATCCCATTAGGATATCTAGTGCCAATGGTTGAATCTCTTATGGAAAATTGTGTAAGTGATCCTAGACTTGAGATCACCATAGTATCTTGAGCGTGAATCACCTACCTTTGATTCTGTTTCTTGTTACCACGTGACTTAGGATAGAAATTGGGGTGGTATGAAGCATGGAAAGATAGTGAGTGATCAAGAGAGGATTCACCACCGATAGTGGGAGTGATATCCGGTAAGGCCACTAGTTGGAATGTAACCTTAGTAGTCGACTACATTAGGTTAATTGAAGAGTGTCTTCAAGTTAACCTAATCTAAGGTTAATTCCGGGAACTAAAAAATTAATTATTCATTAGGGAATTGGCACTTGTTCCTTATTCCCGACTAATTGGATATCAATGGTGAAAGGATAATAATTACGGTAATTTTCCATGAAAAGGTTAGGTGAATTTCCCTTGATCAATTCGAATACACGGGTGGTTGTGATGTGTTGCTAGACACGCTCACAATTTATAATTATGAATAATTAATTATTGTAATTAATGATAAAATAAAAGTGTTTATTTTATCTAATTCTTTTAAGAATTATAATTCATAATTATTACCAGTGTATTTGGGACCTATTGGATCACACGCATAGAGATTGGGTTCTGGATTAAATTGTGTGTCCAAGTAGGGACTTGGAAATAAATACTTCTGGGGTTTAATTATAAAGATAAATAAATCTTGGAGTCATCTGACAGATAAGATAAATGAGTTGTCTCTTATCTGATGGATAACAGAAGAGATAAGGGGTCATTAGAGGTTACGGTGGTTTGATTTTGAATCAAACCACCTGACCCTATCCTATCCTTCTCTCATCTCTCTCTATCTCTCTCCTATTAGTAGTATCAGATACTACGATAGGTTTGTTGAAGTTCAGATCACCTCTGATAGTCAAAAAAAGAGAGAGAAGAGTTCTCCAAAACTACTTTAGAGAGAAAAGAGTCTGTGAGTTAGAAGAGAGAAAGGCTAGCACCTCTTCTCCATTCTCACACACACAGTCGTAGAGGCGATCGAGTAATCCGTGAGCACTCTGCGTGGATTACGGTGAGCGAGACATCCGGGCTGCTCGGATTCTCATCACTCTCGCGATTCGAGGCTTCATCTGCGGATTAAGGTAATCCTCCAAACCCCTGAGAAGTCATCAGTAGAACTAGAGTGAATCCTGGTGGGAGACTGGGTAAAATTTTAAATTTCCGCTGTGCCTGTTGCCCCAGTTCCTAACAGTGGTATCAGAGTCATCTCTAGCATTTACGTATGACTTTATGTTATTGTTCATGGATTTATGAGTTTGGATGATATATGTATATATATGTGCAGATTTTTGGTTAAAGTTACAGCTTTAATGAGATTAAAGTAGACTTGTAATCTGGACAATTTTGTTTTGTATGTTGCAAAATTGTTGATTCAATGTTTATCTGAATTGCTGGAAATTGTTGTCTTTTGTTAGAAAGTTTGAGGACTAATGCGTTGGTCTTTGGAACAGCGAGTCCGGCATGGATCGCGGCGTGGATCCGGATTTGGTTCGCGGCTCGGATCCGCGAGGTTCACCTCGCGGATGCATCTCGCGTTTCAGAAACATGGTGAGATCCGCGAACTAGATTGTAGTTGGTCCGCGGATCTAGCGATCCCAGTTCGATCCCGGCGAGGATCCGAGTTTGTCACGGATCGGTGTGGATCCGTTCGGCGATCCGCGCAGACATGGATCGGAAGCAATCCTTACGAAACAAAAATTGCAAAATAAAATTTTTGAAAAATTGAGTTTTCACTTTACGAATATTTTCATCGATCCAAATTTTAATGGTTAAAATTTCTGTGAAATTTTATATTTCATGTTTTATTAGGTCGAATTAATTTGAATTTAATTTGATTAATTCAAATAATATTCCAATTATCTCTAATTTTGTTAGGAATTAAATTGACTTAATAAATTATTCTTACCAAAATTTCCACGCATGTATGGTTTCAAAATTTGTTTGGGATCTTGATATATATATAAATCCAAATATTCCATGAATGATTATTTCCATGCTTTCATTTAATTTAAAATTGTTTAAATTTTGTATGGATGCATGGTGGATGGTTGTGGATATAAAAGCCCAATGTGATTGTGGATTGGTTGAATGGTTGTATTTTTAATAAATAGGGCCTGTGCGTCCTGCCTTTCTCATTTCTCTAATTGTAATTTCTTTCCTCATCTAATTCCCCCTGAATGTAACTCAGGGTTTCTGATATACTATTTGTAATGTACAATAGATAGGAATAGATGATAGGAAATTATGTATATAGTATAGAAATTGTAATTAGAAGATGAAGAAAGGAGCAGTGCAACTAGAAGGAGGAAATGTGATTTAACCCTAGTCAACCATTAATTTCCCTAATGGCCAGGAAAATTAATTTAGGAATATTTACAACCATCCACGATTTATTTTATGCTATATTTATTTCTGAAATATTTATATGCATGAGTGATTGCTGAGACCGTCAAATGTTTTTTCAAATTTTCAAACTAAAATAGAAATATTTTGGAAAAAGAAATAAATCCCTCAAAACTAATATTAAATCAAGACAAGCCTTCCATCATTATAGTATAAAACAAAATGTGGTTATTAAGTGCTAGTTTGTTGGGATTCACCCAAAACTGCCTTACTTACTATATGTTTTTTACTATAAGAAATGTTCTTGAGAATAATGGATATGATTTGACTAAAATTATGGTTTGTTGGGATTCACTCAAGACCATGAATTTTAGAGGCAAGGGTTAGGTTAATACATAAGATGTAAAATCAAGAGTTGATACCTAACGGATCTAGAAATTACAAAGGCTTGTAATTGGTAAAAGTACCTACCTGTTAAGATTATTTTTGATTCGTTCAGATTCACTCAAGGTCAAAAATAATTAAGACGGGGTTCTAGCCACTATGGATTTTTTGAAAATCTCGGATCAATTTCAGAGGGTAATTGATTTGGAAAATTAGTGGAAATAAAATCATAATTTTGGAAGTATTATGATTTTATCAAGCAAAACTTTTTCTAATAAATTCTATCTTTATTTTGTTGTAGAATGAGTAACAATTTGAGCCTACGCACCATCCTTACCGATTGTAAGTTAAGCGACACAAACTTTCTCTGGCATCAAAGCGTCCTTCTCACCCACCGAAGATCGGTATGTACTTGATGGGCCTATACCTAATGAGCCCGAACCTAATGCACCTGCTACTGTTAAGAATGCTTACAAGAAGTATAGGGATGATAATAGAACGGCTTCATGTATCATGATAGCCTCTATGACTCCCCAACTTCAACAGCAGCACATGAACATGGGGGCATATGAAATAGTTCAACACCTGAGAGAGTTGTTTGAACAACAATCTAGGACGGTGAGATATGACACCTCCAAGGAACTGTTCAGGTGCAAAATGGCGGAGGAGCACACTGTTGCTACATGTCTTGAAGATGATTGGGCTAATTGAAATTAGCTGAAATGGGCTTCAAGATGGACCCGAGCTAAATGTTGATTTAGTTCTTCAATCTGCGATTCTTTCTCGGTTAGTTATGAACTATCGATGAATACATCTGCGAGCACACACCACCTTAATTGTTGAATGCTGAAAAGAGAAAGAAATCAAGAAGGTGAAGGGTTGTCTTGGAGTGCTTGTTGTTGCTTCATCCAATAAAAGGAAGAGGCAAGGAAAAAAAAACCCAATAACAAGCCTGCCAAGAAGCCCAAAAAGGATAAGGCAGACCAGTCCATGGCAACCTGCTTCCATTGTGGACAAAATGGACATTGGAAGGAGGAAGGCCTATCCTCGGGAGAGTCCGAGCGAAGAAGTTTGGGAAGTTTCATCAGTGGTACATACATGATTGAGATTAATGTTTCTACTTCCAAATCTAACTCTTGGGTATTAGATAACCGGATGTGGTTCTCACATTTGCACATCTATCACGGGGTCTAAAGGCAGAGAAAGTTGGGTAAAGGAGAAGTAACCCTACGTGTGGGCAATGGAGCAAAGGTTGTGCTTTTGTAGGGACTTATTATATTAGTTTACAGTGGGTTAATTCTAGAATTGTCAAGCTGTTATTATGTTCGGCAAGACTTACAACAAACATCATCTCTATTTCTGTTTGGATTTAAATGGGTTTAAGATAACCGGAGAATAAATGTTGTTCTTTTCAAAGAATGGTGTGTTTTATGGTTACGGAAATTGGAATAGCGGTTTATACATTCTAGATCTTGACAACCAAATTCTCAATATACAAGAAAAGAGAATGAAGTTAGATAAACTGAATAAAACTTACCTCTAGCACTGTAGGCTTGGTCATGTAAATGAAAACGCATTTCCAAATTACACAAGGTGGGTATTTGGACTCATTTGATTATGAATCATATGATGTATGCGAGGCTTGTTTACTTGAAAAATGACCAAAACACCCTTTCGGTAAAGGGAGCCGATGATTTACTTGGGTTGGTACATCATGTATGTGGCCCAATGTCAATCACTAGAGGTGGATTATCATACTTCATTACCTTCGAGATGACCATTCTAGATATGGTTATGTGTATTTAATGAAATACAAGTCGAATCTTTTGAAAAGTTCAAAGAATTCAGAAATGAAGTAAGAAACAAAGCTGGTAAAAGTATTAAAACACTACAATCTGATGCGTGGTGGTGAATACTTAGCGATGAATTTCGGTTTTATCTAAAGGACAATGGAATAGTTCCACAATGGACTCCTCCGGGGACACCACAACTAAATGGTGTATGCGAAAGGAGAAACCGCACCCTATTAGATATGGTATGGTCCATGATGAGTCATTGAGTGCCCAAAATCGTTATGGGGATATGCTCTACACACCTCCCATACTCTTAATAGGGTACCCAAGAAGTTGTTACTTCCACACCATATGAGATATGGAAAGGAAAGAAACCAAAACTGTCTTACATGAAAGTTTAAGTTGCCCTTATGTGAAGAAAACAGTGAGATAAGCTTGAGCTAGATCGACAAGTGTTTGTTTGTGGGGTATCCAAGAGAGTCTATTGGATACTATTTCTACAACAACGAGAACAAGGTGTTTGTCTCAAAACATGCCATCTTTCTAGAAAAAGAGTTTATCTTAGAAAGGGGCAGTGGGAGTAGAATAGAACTTGAAGAAGTTCAAGACACTCAAACTGACATGGAACTTGAAGAAGTTCAAAATGTCCAAACAAACACAGAACAGCCTGTTGAAGAAAGGGTTCAGCCCATAGTGATGAGGCACAAGCGTGTGGGCGTTCAAGCCAGGTAGGTGAGAGTCTCGCTCCCAAGAGATATGAGTTTCACGGTGAGTCGGGGAATGATGTACTGGTCGTTCGAATACTACCTACAAGAGGTTACGAGCAGTCAGACTCCTCCAAATGGTTAGAGGCCATGAACTCGAAATGGAATCCATGTATGACAACAAGGTATGGACCTTGGTTGATCCACTGGGGTAAAACCCAGTAGAGTGCAAGTGGAGTTTTCAAGAAGAAAACCGACATGGATGGTAATGTGATTACCTATAAAGCTAGGTGGTGGCCAAAGGCTACAAGAGGGAATCGATTCTGATGAAACTTTCTCAGTGGCTATGCTTAAATCCATTCGGATATTGCTTGCATATCTTGACTGAAATTTGAGATGGATGTAAAGGCTGTGACCACTTCTCCTCCCAAGGTATGGTGGACCCTTCCCAACTCTCATTGGGACTCACTATGATTCTCATTCATATTACAGCTCTCAAATAATTACTTGCAAGATCTCCAAATAGTAATTACATTTCCAACTAATCCAAATACACCAAAAGTCAAGCATTTGTCCAATATTACAAATAGTACAAGAGATAACTTCGGCTAGTCACTATGAAGATTACTTTTGCTTTCCTTCATCTCAAAACGGGGAAGAAATAAAATATTTTGGGTGAGCTATAAGCTCAGTAAGGTTCAAGAAAACAAGTATTTTAGAATTTAAGCTGTTTTGTGACGAAAACATTGAAATATTCACATTTTGAAATCACGTGAAAAGTGCCTTTCACTAAAATTTGCAAGGCGAAAGCAGTTCCGCGAAATAAGATAATTCGTCACACTCAAACAAATAACACTTAACGTTCGAACACTTAACAACTGCACATGCAATGCAATTAATATTCAAGAATACTCACATGTAATAGCAAGTTAAATGGAAGTTACTTTCATAGCAATTATTTCACCTGTACATATTAATAAATCAATACGTAGAACAAGCACATCACAAATAAGTTGACAAACAAATGAGTAATAGTAACATTGAGATCCCAAAGGCATTGGGATCAGACCATCTATTTGGTCAGAGAATAACATTCACCATTGAGACCCCAGGCAACCCTTGAGATCGAGACCATCCAAGTAGTCAAAGACGCTAACATTGAGATCTCAAAGGCATCCCTTGAGATCAAACCATTCAAGTGGTGAGAGTGCAACATTGACATTGAGACCCCAAAGGCATTTCTTGGGATCAAACCATCCAAGTGGTCAGAGAGTAACATTAACATTGAGACCCCAAAGGCATTTCTTGGGATCAAACCATCAAGTGGTCATTTATCACTAACAATATCATTTCGGATCATATATCACACAACACATGCATTCAAGAACCATATCTAGAGTTTGGGCGAATGCAATAGGTACCCCATCCAAGAGCCCACTTATCACGTTCAATTAGAGAACACCCAAACCACAATTTTCACTTCAATAAATCAGTTTAAAAGTACTTATAAATCACTTCAAAGGTAAATCAAATCGTTACACTCGTAAACCAATGCAAGTCGATAGTAAATTCGTGGTAAAGTATTCCACAAAGGATTCCTTCAAACAATATTAATACAAAAATAATTTTAGTGGAACATTTCTTTTAAAACAAGTTGGAACAAACTAGTAGTCAAATTGTCAATTGAAAAGGGTTTGGAACACTCACCAACAATAGAAGATTACACGTCCATCTCGAGAATATTTTCTGGGTCAAAATCGATCCCTGAAGTGAAATTCATAATCACAATAAATTTTAACTTAAGAAAATGGACAAACCAAAATATGTAAATCTAGAATTTCCAATATAAAAGCGATTAGAGCCCAACCGATCAAACTTAGATAAACTAAAGTCTATCCACGGTTCAAAAGTGTCGCCAAGGTTCAAAAAAATGAATTGGAAGTGGAAATCAAAGAAGAACCAAGTACAAACTAGGTTAATGATTCAAGTACAATATGGACTGAAAAATATCCATTTAAACCAAATAAAAGGGTTTGAACTAAGAAAAGTGACGAAAGGAAATGCAAAGGTGAAGAACAAATGGTGACAGTTTTGTCACCCCTTGGAATTTTGATCATAACTGGTGCTACGTTTATCGGATTGAGATGAATTTTATTCCGTTTTGAAGCTAAGACATAGGCCTTCAATTTTCATGAAGAGGTCGAATCTCAAATCAGAATTAATCATGGTCGAAATTGGCAAAATCAGAAGCACAGGAAAACTGTCGGGTCAATGACAGGTTGGTCAAACAGTCTCGGAAGAATGGCCATAACTCGATGTAGGAAAATCAAAATCAAGCTCCGTCAGCAGCGTTTAAAACTAGGTTCATAGGGCTTTCTAACGGTATAAGGCTCGGATGCTAATTCATTTTTTACAATGAACAGTAACCTCAGGAAGTGGACTGATTTCCATTTCTGATTTCCTGCAAAAATTTCCAGCTTTGACACAATCCTTCAATTAATCCTTTAAAGTCATTTCCATCATTTACCAAGGTGTTTAACATGCTAAAACAGCAATTAACTCCATCATTAAAGTATCACAAATCAACAAACAATTCATCAAACACATGGAAGCCTAAAGTAAAAGCCTAAGTTCTAGTTCTCAAACACAAAATTCCTTCCATCACTTATCCTTCCAAACACCCATAAACACTTCAAACTCACTAATCATGCATCCACTTTGAATTTGAAGATCATTAAAGCATAGATAAATGGTTAAGTACCTTGAGAGTGGAGAGAAAATCACCCAAGAGCTCCAATTTTCCCCACAAAGCTTGATGATCAAGTGTCAACCTAACCTAGGATTTCACTTGGAGATGTTTTCCTCACTAAAATAGCAAGATTTAAGCTTAGGGTTTTGATGTTTTCTTCCTTGTTAAGGCCGGCGAAGAGAGAGAAAATGAGAGGGAGATTTTGGTTTGAATTTTGAAGACAAGAGCTTAAATAGAAATGGTCAAGTCAAGGTTGTGGTTGGTGGTTGACAAGTGGCAAAATTTGGTCCAAGATTTGGGTTAAAAATCTTTACAATTGTCTTGTAATCCCTCAATTAAAAACATAATCCCTTTAATGCCATATAAGTTTATGCATTTGACTACATGAAACATGTAAGATACAATTCCAAATTAATGTCATAAAATGCATACAAAATAGAGTACTTTTACTTAAAGGAAAGTAATACACTTAATGAAAATTTTATACTACCAATGTTTAAAGAAAATGATTTGCACTTAAATAAATACAATGAGAAATAATTCATGAAAAATTTAGGGTTTCTCACAAGAAATATAAGCAAATAATTCAAGAAATTTTGGGTGTATAATTCAAGAAATTCTGGGTCCTCACAAAGACTGCATTCCTTAATGGGAATCTGCAAGAGGATGTGTACATGACACAACCTGAAGGCTTTACATCACCAAATTTCAGTCAGGTATGCAAGCTACAGAGGTCCATTTATGGATTTAAGCAAGCATCCAGGAGTTGGAACATCAACTTTGATGAGACAATCAAAGAGTTTGGTTTTCTCAAAAATCCGGATGAGCCTTGTGTATACAAGAAGGTTAGTGGGAGTTCAATCGTTTTCCTTATATTATATGTGGATGACATATTAATAATGGGAAACGATATCCCAATGTTACAATCAGTAAAGGGTTGGTTATCCAAGAATTTTTCCATGAAAGATTTGGGAGAGGCAGCCTACATACTGGGTATTAAGATCTATAGGGATAGATCTAAAAGGCTGCTTGGTCTTTCACAATCTACATACATAGATAAAGTGCTAAAGAGGTTTAGCATGGATCAGTCTAAGAAGGGCTTTTTACCTATGTCTCATGGGATAAACCTTTCTAAAAGCATGTGTCCTAAGACACAAGCTGAGATTGATAAGATGCATAATGTTCCATATGCTTCGGCAATTGGATCAATTATGTATGCTATACTATGTACAAGACCAGATGTCTCCCATGCTCTGAGTGTCACGAGCAGATTTCAGGCTAATCCAGGTGAAGGTCACTGGACAGCTGTTAAGAACATTCTTAAGTACTTAAGAAGGACTAAAGATTTGTTCTTAGTATATGGAAATGATGAATTGGAGGTCAAGGGCTACAGGATGCAAGCTTTCAATCGACAAGGATGATGTAAGTCACGGTTGGGCTTCATCTTTACTCTCAACGGAGGTGCCGTCTGCTGGAAGAGTTCCAAACAGGACACCACAGCGGATTCTACAACAGAGGCAGAGTACATTGCAGCCGCGGAGGCAGCTAAGGAAGCCGTTTGGATCAAAAAGTTCGTGGCTGAACTTGGTGTGGTTCCGAGTATTGTTCATCCGGTAACTCATGCAGATAACAATGGGGCTATTGCCCAACAAAGGAACCTAGGTCTCATCAACGGTCCAAACATGTTTAGAAGATTTCACCTTATTAGGGAAATCATTGCCAGGAATGATGTAAAGATAGAGAGAGTCCCCACTGAGGATAACATAGCTAATCCTCTTACTAAGGCACTATCTCAAAAGAAACATGATAGCCATGTACTTTCATTTGGATTAAGAATTATGAATGAATTGTTTTAGTGCAAGTGGGAGGTTGTTGGAATGTATGCCCTAAGAACAATTATTTTGTTTAAATACATTCCTAATTAAAGTTTTGTATTTTTATGAACTTCCAATTTTATCTGTTTTAATATTTGATATAACTGATAAAGTCCTTAGAATATTTATTAATGTGATGGTAGTCACAAGAGTTGTTGACTATGAGATATCAATCACATTTATAATAAATATTCTTAAATTTCCCTAGTCATAGTATTAATGAGGCGGGACATCATTAATACCTGGGATAGACTAGTACACGTTAGCCCTACTTGTGTAAGTAGTGGTTGTTCTCATCAACCATGGTATGGGGATACCTAGGCTAATGTGTAGATGAATTGTAGAGTACTAATTCATTGGAGTGATCCACACAGAGATCCCATTAGGATATCTAGTGCCAATGGTTGAATCTCTTATGGAAAATTGTGTAAGTGATCCTAGACTTGAGATCACCATAGTATCTTGAGTGTGAATCACTACCTTTTGATTCTGTTTATTGTTACTCACCAGGAATGACTTAAAAGATAGAAATTGGGGGTAGTGTGAAGCATGAAAAGATAGTGAGTGATCAAGAGAGGATTCACCACTCCGATAGTGGGCTGATATCCGGTAAAACTGGTTGGAATGTAACCTTAGTAGTGACTACATTAGGTTTTGAAGAGTGTCTTCAAGTTAACCTAATCTAAGGTTAATTCGGGAACTAGAAAATTAGTAGTCATTGGGGAATTGGCACTTGTTCCTTATTCCCTGACTAATTGGATATCAATGGTGAAAGGATAATAATTACACGGTAATTTTCCATGAAAAGGTTGGTCGAATTTCCCTTGATCAATTCGAATACACAGGTGGTTGCGATGTGTTGCTAGACACCGCTCACAATTTATAATTATGAATAATTAATTATTGTAATTAATGATAAAATAAAAGTGTTTATTTTATCTAATTCTTTTAAGAATTATAATTCATAATTATTACCAGTGTATTTGGGACCTATTGGATCTGCATAGAGATTGGGTTCTGGATTAAATTGTGTGTCCAAGTAGGGACTTGGAAATAAATACTTCTGGGGTTTAATTATAAAGATAAATAAATCTTGGGGTCATCTGACAGATAAGATAAATGAGTTGTCTCTTATCTGACGGATATCAGAAGAGATAAGGGGTCATTAGGGTTACGGTGGTTTGATTTTGAATTAAACCACGACCTATCTATCCTTTCTTTCTCATCTCTCTCTATCACTCTCTATTAGTAGTATCGGATACTACGATAGGTGCAAGTTCATATCACTTACGATGGTCAAAAATAGAGAGAAGAGTTCTCCAAAAACTTACGTAGAGAAAGAGTCCGTGAGTTAGAAGAGAAAGCTAGCACCTCTTCTCCATTCTCACACACACTGCAGATCGTGAGACGATCGGGAGTAATCCGAGAGCACTCGGCGTGGATTACTAGAAGCGGAGGACATCCTGGGCTGCTTTCAGGATTCTCATCACTCTCGGAGACAATTGGAGGCTTAAATCGGATTAAGGTAATCCTCCAAACCCCTTGAGAAGTCATACATTAGAACTAGAGTGAATCGATGGGAGGCGGGGTAAAATTTTAAATTCGCTGTACTGCCAGCTGTTACAAATGGAAATTCAACCCTGATTTTGTCGTGAATATGTCTGGTCATGATTGTGTTGAAAGTTCAGACAATGGGTTAAACAAGGTAGCCGAGCCTTACTTTTCCATGTGAATTCACATGATTCCTACTGGAAATTGAAGCCTCATACAACCAAGTCCACATTCTTAGGAAACAAAAAATGTCAGTGACCTGGAGTTTGAAGCAAAAAATTGTCGATGTCCAGGAATTTGTTGACTTACTAGTATTATTGATCTAATGTTCGAATGTTAATGCGAATGAAAGCTTGTATTTGATATTAAATATATTTCCATCCTTGAGATTGCTGGTTTCAGTATTTTCAATTTATATAAGAGGTATTGTTTAATTGGTGAATAATTTTGTTTCCGCTCTTCTTCCTTACTAGCCTTGGCGCAACCTTTCTTCCTAGCTATAGCAGGTTTTGCTAAGCCAATAAATTTTTTTTATGGTTTTGAAAGATTATATAGGTTCACACATTACAAAATGCTTCTTTCATTTCATCATTTCTTTTTCAAAAATTGTAATAGGCCTTGTCGCCATTGCCTTTCATTCTTAGGAAGTTGGCAAAGCCACTTGCTATCATATCCTTTGTCCTCTAAGCTACTACCAGGGCTGCCCCATTACATAGATAGCCATAAGCATTACATGCCCTCAGTAACTCACCGTGCAGCTAAGGGTGGGTGTTACTTCATACAATTTAGAAACACTTTTGCAGATGGAGCGCGAATATTGATAACAATACACACTTCTTTTAATACTTTCAGCATTAAAACAACGATTTCACCTACATTCCTACTCTTCCAAACTACCTGGGGAGAAAATGATTTGCGGGTGTGCCTTTCTAATTACTACAAGGTAAATTAGTTCTTCTTCGTTGTTTTTCTGCGTATTTGGGACTAGACTAGTTATTTCAACTGTGAAATTCATGCTTTTATCTTCCTTTTAATGAGTTCCAATATAATATCTCAAAATTAAGATGTGCAAAAAAAGAGAAGGGTATTGTGAGCGCATACATTTCAGTAAGGAACAAGAACTTTCCTTTGCACAATACCTTGTCACCATGCATTTGGAGAGCAAAATTTCAGCAAATACTATCTCAAGCTACATGGTTCCTGAAATTGTTCGGCACTTTCGTAAGGACCATGGCGTCAGTTTTCCCTAGGATAGTATTAGAGGCAAATACTATGCCCTTCGAGATGCAACCAAGCTGTATATGTCATTCAAGAGGAGGGGCATCGGAATGGGATGGGATAGTCAAAATTACATCTTTATGATGGACGATCCTCGATGGACGGAATTGCAGTAGGTTTACTTGGAATTGATTTCATTTAGACCATTTCTTTTGATTATTCATGATGTATTTCTTTTAAGGTTCGTCTAATAAAATTTGGACTGATTTTCATGCTTGCTATGCTTTTCCTTGTTTAGGTGAACAAGACTTTGGCAAATTCTACAAAAAAAAAAAAACTGTTATATATATCACATGCTAGAAGATGTTTTTCGTTCACAGGGTACAAGTGGAGACTTTTCTTCTAGCTTTGAAAGGTCTCCACAGAACTCTAATGAGGAGAAGGAGATGGAAGACCTAACTGGCACTGGAAGAGAGAAGGGTGGAGCAGACTCTGAGACATCAAATGATGGTGTCTAGGTTGTAAGGCAACACAAAGGAAAAAGCAAGAAGGGCAAGGGAAAACGCAAATCTGGTGACTTATTTGACGACTGACCTATTTGCAGTCCATCTGCTACTGCTTATGATAGGTATTACCGAGTCCTTGATGGTTTAGAGATGCTTGTAAGTCGAAAGAAGAGCAGCAACAATAGCATGAGTGTGTCTGTTAGCTCTCTCTCCAAGAATCAACATGGATTCTCAAAAGCCAAATCCAAGTACGAAGTTGCTTTGGACCAGTTTTCAGAACTGCACCTACCTTGGACTGTGCATGTTAAGATGGATGATACATTAAAAAATGAGCAGGAGCTTGCCTTATGGTTCACGGCCAAATGCGATGAGGATCGGCTTTTCTTATTGAGGATGCAAGACTGCTTTCCATCTGAATAGGGAAACCAAACTGGCTTGACCAGTTGGAAGTGACAATTTATTTGTTGATATTGATTTAGGGAGGGGTGTACTTTATGCTTAACAGTTGGAGACTTATTTAGCAAAGTTGTGAGGCCTTGCTTCTTGGTTTTTTTTATTTAATTTTTTATTTTTTTACATGTCAATATTGATTTTTTATTAGCTGTTGTGTATGTGATAGTCAAAAGTTTGTGCTTCTTCGAAAAGGGCTTGTGTATATGTAGCAGGAAAGAAATTGGAACCCATTTGGTCAGCTGAAGATTTTTTCGTAGGTTTTATGTTATTGGCCTTACCTTTGATGCATGTTTTTTTGTTTCGACGACCTTTTGCACTCTTATCTAACTGTTATAGTTTGTTTGCTACTAAAGGATCCACAACATACTTCATACTATACTGCATTGTAAGTTAATTAGGTGTTCACCCCCTTTATTAGTTTTTTGTACATTTGATTTCATGTTATAAGCCAAGGTGGGTTAGAACGAATCTGAGTTCAATGCTTGATGTTTATGGGATAGAGTTACATACATTTTAACCAATGTATAATTACTTGAACGTGCAGGTTTTGCCAGGATTGTATTGGTTGGCATCTGAGGCGGGGTGATGGATAACCTCAACCATATACATTGCAAGGACCGGGAAAAGGAAGATGATGCAGACGATTTGGAATTGACCTTTGTCTTATTTGTGCTATTAGGTTTGGCCCTTTTCGACCCATACCTAAACCCTCCTCCTCAGCGAAGGATTCGAGATAGTGCACTATCAGGGGAACAATGGGTGATCGAACTTATAAATGGCTTCTGAGATAGAATATTTGACAACATGCGCATGGAAGCTCTCCTCTTCTTGTGCTTGTGTGACTTTCTGGAGCAATGAGGTTACTGGCAGCCACATCCGACATAGAGAGTTGAGATTCACAAGTCAGTGGCTATTGCATTGGTGTGTCTTAGCCACAATGAACGACATTGAGTCTTGGCCGAATGTTTTAATCATTCTTTGGAAACGGTTGATAGGCATCTCCGCCGTTGTCTAAGATCATTGGTGCGTCTTGGATGAGATTTAGTTAGACCCAAAATGGCGTATCATCAAATTCATCCACATATCCAAAATAGTCAAAAGTTTTGGCCGTGGTTCAAAGTAAGCTTCTATTAAGCACTAGTAATAAGTGAATAAATGATTTTTTAATGATTTCCAAAATCTTTTAGATTGTTTGCCCAAAAAGGAAGTTTGCGAAATTAATATCTCACGTATTTCGTAGGATTGTGTTGGAGCGATGGATGGAACTCATATCTCGGTTTGGTATAGCGTGGAGTAGAGGGACCGTTTCGAAACAGGCATGGAGACCTGTCCCAAAATGTGTTAGCGGCTTGCGATCATGATATGCGGTTTGTCTTTGTTCGAGTAGGTTGCGAGGGTAGTGCACACGATTCCCGAGTGTTGCAGAGTACTTTACAAGATTCGAATTGTGCATTTCCGATGCCACCAGAAGGTCTGTCCATTTTTTCATTTATTTTAATACTAAAATCCTTTCCATTTTAGGATTCTTGCCAGGATTGTGGAATGGCCAGTCTATTCCCGAGCAAATGATTGCCTCTTTTACTGAATTAAGATTACCATGTTACTATTAAGCAAATATTATGCAGTAGATGCTGCTGAGACAAACATGACGGGATTTATGGCGCCATATAGAGGGGCCCAGGGGAGTGCTCAAGAGCGAGAAGCTAAAGCTTTGATCAACAGACACCATGCATCTCTTAGAAGCATTATAGAATGCATTTTTGGTGTGTTGAAAAAACGGTTCCCAATCCTGAAGGGACCAATGCAGAATTACATGATGGTCACCTAGAATAATATTGTCCTTGCATGCTATCCGCTACATAATTTCATGCGTGAAAATGGCATGAATGACGAATATTTCGATGAAGAAACAGCAGCTGAGGAGCTTGATGATGCAATAGAAGATGGGTTCCAAGTCCCGCTACAGCAAAAAGTTGATTTTTCGGAAGAGGGAATTGCCGCCTTCACCCAAGATCGTCGAGCAATTGCCAATAGCATGTATAGAAATCACCAGTTGTAGACTCATTTGAGATGAAACGGAATTTTCAAAATTTCATATTCAATGGTGATGTGTTTGTATTCCACATGAAATTCTCTTGACTAGTTTTATGTGATTTGGTTTTAGATGTATGAACAACTTGATGTTAAGAAAGGCGTGAATGTTTATGAAGTCCCGTTTAGGGTATAAATGTAGAAATTAACGGAAGTTCGAAACTCATCGGTCTTCGTTTCCACTTGGCGGACCTGGGAAAGTGTTTACATATGACACAGGGCTAGCATATCTCTCGCCAAGTTATCATTAAATTTGATAAGAAATAGAATTCACGTAAAAATTATTAGGTATTATAAATTCATTTCATTGCTCTTCTAATCCGATTTTGACTTGAAATAAGGACATATATATATTCACCAAATTATATATTCATTGAAAAATAATTATTTTATTTTTGGTTGTTTTCCAAAAACAGTTCAATCCAAACGGCTATTTTTCAAAAACAGCTAATCCAAACGACATATGCTATTTTTCAAAAACTGCTACAATGTTGTTTTTCAAAAATACCCCATAAATAGCTAATCTAAATGGAGCCTACAGTTTTTAGGAAATATTCCAAATCCAAACGGAGCCTTAATTATTTAAAGTGTTGTATTAAAACTAATCTTCTCCTTCAATCAAACATATAAAAAACTTTTTAAAGATTTTTACAAGCTTTAATTGATTTTCAATCTCACTAGAAAGTATCGAATATCAATATCAAATTAAATTAAAAATGAGAAGAAAAACTATTCATATCAAACTCTCCTAACAAACTCCTCTGAAAATTCAATGGAATTTTAACAGACTTTATAACTATTTTATTGAGTTTGATACATCCACATACTGGCTACTAAAACTAAAAGTATTTAGAGGAAAATGAGAGATAAGATTCTATTCAAACAAAAAGAAGAAATGCTCCACATTATCAAATTCAAACTCATTAATATACTTGTGGAGTCTCTCATTATTTAGTTAAAGAGTCTAGTATTAATCCATAAAGTTAATTAGCATTTAATCATTCAATTTGTTAAAGAATCCAGTTTCCATCCAAAATGTGAATGACTCTCTTAGTTATGCTGCGCCTCGACTCTGAGTTTCCATGTCCACTTTTTTCCGCCTGCAACCCAATCCAAGAAGTTGGCTTTGCCAACTTAATATTAGGACTGCTCCCTTCATTCTATGATAATCTTGGCATTTAACAAGAGATGTACTACCTCATATTTACATCCACTAATACTAGCGCCATACATTCGGAATCAAAATCGAAAACATCCACTACTGAACAATTGACAAAGCAGATCAAATCTCCATTCCAATGCAAGCTCTCAATTTTCTTTAGCTTGAGGAAAATCATGTATGCCAAGAGGCAACAATCATTTGAATAACGGTGACAACCACTTCAACAGCTGCCGCACACAAGAAGTTTGAGTCTACTGGAAAATTGGTGTATTCCTTGCCAGATAGAATGAAGTGTTATAGTTAGCACCAGCTTCTTAATTTTAGGAGCAAAGTTAGAATTTGAGCTACAGTTCTTGCAGCAGCATTCAACTCAATTTGACCAACTTGTATGTCTTATGTATATCAAGCATAGCTGTGGAATTACGTGGTAATTCTATGCTTTAAGCATGAGGATGATGTTTGATGACTAAGAACCTTAGATCCACAAAGGCCGAATAATTGCAAATGACCACTGTTTTATGACTGGGTACCATTAATGAAAAGCATTGATGTGGAGAAGAAATTGAGGAAATTAAAACGTGACTAATTCTGCATGGGCATTCTACTAAAAGTCGGAACGCATCCTTTTTTTTGGATACAAATTATAAGTATTCATATCCATTTTACAATTTATGACTAATCCTATTCAAGTTGCATCGATTCCTTTGTAGGAGTAACCTTTCCTAACATTATTTTTTTCATTCTCATGCTTCAAATCCGAAACCTCAAGATTAAGGGATGCAAACCCTATCCATGCATATATTGAAGGACTGGCTTGACTTGCAATAAATTATGAAGGACGACCGATGCTTATATGCTGCAGGCATGATGGTATGTCTATTGGCGCAGACAAATGAATCATGTCCATTCATTCACTCCTTAAACAATCACAACACTTGGATGGGTGGTTTCTTATTTTTGACAAAACACTAAGGGTGCATTTGGTTCATGGATTGAATGAGAGGGGATTACTTATCTTAGGATTACTCATCTTCGGTTGAGTTATTCTCGAATGAGTAATCTTATTATCCAGTGTTTGGTTGGCTTTTTGTTGGATAAGATGTCTTAGAAAATATTTTTATCCTGTGTTTGGTTGGAAATAGTATGATATGGGATTATTTATTTATAGACCAAAATACCCTTTTTGCTAGACGTACAACTAGATGTGTTCGAGTTTTAATAAACACAATCTCGGCTTGCAAATACATACACACACCCATATATGCATGTGTGTGTGATTATAAGCGGAGCTCAATCTTATTAAATGGGTTCACAAGTCTCAATTTATATTTCTAACCTTTTATGAATTAAATTTGAGAAAGAAAATATGATTATATAATTAATTAATAGGACCAAAATAATATAAAAATTTACTCTTATTTTTGGTAGGGGTAAATTAATTTAGAATTTAAGTAGGGCCAAATTAGGCAAAATTTTAATTTATTAATAACAGGAACAAATTAGTTCAAAATTATTTATTTCAATAAATGGGTAAATTAGTTTAAAACATAATTTTTTATTGGCATGGGCAAATTTTTCAAAAATTTTAGTTATTTCATTAATATAGACAAATGAGTAAAAAGTCTAATTTTATTAATGGCATAGGCAAAATTATGATATATCATTAATATGGGCAAATTAGTCCAAAACTTAGTTTTTTATTAGTAAGGGTAAATTTGTCAAAAAATTTATTAAATGATTAATAGGGACAAATTAGTCCAAAATTTAGATAATATTATAGAGAATTGTAAATTTATATAGTTGTAGAATAAAGTATTATTTTATTAATATAGTAAATATGTGAGGACTCAAAAATTTATTTTATCTGACCTATTTATTTATTTTCTCTGAATAATTGATTTAAATCATTTTAATTGCAATTACACTATGAATTACCTCATTTTATTTTAAAAACCTTATTTAACCTTCAATTTAATTTTTCTGGCACTCAACTGTGAAAAAAACGAGAAAGACACGTTTTTTGAGGCAAATATCTGGACTGAGAGTGACGTAATCTTGGAGAATAAGAATCATCATTAGTAGATTAAGAAAAGCAAATTGAGGTATTAGAAGTGAGTGATTAGGATTAAACTCCAATTGGAGCATTTTGGGCCACAATTTAAAGTTGACTTTTGGGCACCATAAAGCAAAGCTTTAATCTCTTCTTCCTCTCACATTTTCACTTGACCAAAAACACCCCAAAATCCCTCTCTCTTCTTCCTCTCATCAGCCGAACTCCCCCTCCCCCATTTCCCTTAGTTTGAGCTTCATTTTCTTCCTCCAAATCTTGCTACATCTTGCTTCAATCCTTGCTGACCAACTTCAAGCTTAGTAGAAGGCTTGTGGAAAGGAAGATTCTTGGAGGTTGAGGGTTTAGTTTCTTGAAGATCTTGTTTGACCATTTTGGGAGCTTAGGCACACCACCAACAAAGGTTTCCTCTTGAACTACTAGAGGTAAAAATGGCTCCATCAAACCTTATTTCTTGGCTTCCATTGGTTGATTTTGGAGCTTGTAGCTCCTTGTTTGCCTTTGTGTTGAATTTGGATGATTATGTGGGCTCTATGAATTCCCACAATTCTTAATAATTAGCTATTATGATATATATGTATGTGATGGAATATGTTTGTGATTTGTGATGAGTTATGGAGTTAGAAATTAGGAAAGAGAGAAAGAGGAGAAAAACCAAGAGGAAAGGAATTGAATGCCGCCCTATTTTGGTTGCTTAGATCACAGACTTTTCCTGTGAATTTTGGGCTGAATTTTGGTACAAACCTAGTTTATATACTGACGTTTTAGTGCAGAAAATTTGGTGATTTTATAATGGGTTTTCGTTGGCCAAATGAACCATTCTTTTCGACCCTGCAATCTGGAATTTCAGGTAGCAGGATTGATGAAACAGTCTTCTTAAATCTGTTGTATCTTGGTGTAGGAAGGTCCAAATTGAGTTCCATTTGTTGCATTTGAAAATAGACTCCACGTTATTTAAGTGAAATAAATTTCAAGGGTTAGTTCGAATTCTGTGAATTTTTCTAAATTTTCAAAGTTGACTGAAAATCAAAACTGTTATGTCCTGTTATTACTGTAGCAGCAAATTTAAACTAAAATTTGATTGGTTTTTTATTTGAATCTTGTATAAGTGTCTTCTCAAGAGTTTTAGTTCACTGAGTCTATTTTCCAACGGTATAAGATTCATAAATTTCGGACTTATATAGCTCTAGTTATAGTTTTTCAAAGAATGCTGCGAAAACAGGAAAATCTGCTTTCAATTCCGTCCACTTGGGCTGTTCTGTTTTAGTGTGGTTTTGGTCTGAAATTTTGCTATCACGTAACCTCCATTTGATCAAGAAATGTTGTTAGAATCTTGGTTTTGAAAATGGAATGGAATGAGGGTTGTTTTGGATGAACCAAAGGTTGCAAAAGAAAAGAATTTTGTATGGCAGAATAGAACTTCAAATTTTCAGTCGACTTTGGGGGCATGGAGCACTGCCTTCCCATATGAGTTTTGCCTAAATTTTGGTACAATGTAGTTCACATATTGAGGTTTATGCCTGCAAAATTTGGTGTTTTTCCGGTATCGTTTCGTTACCTAAATGTTGTTCCAAATATAGCTTTTCAAACCTTGAAAACCAAGCTGTCAAGCAGCTTACTGACCCAAGTATAAGTGGCTATGATTTCGAGTCGAAATTGAGCGCCATTGGTGGTGTTAGAAAATAGACTTCAAGGGCATTCCAACGGTATATGGCTTTCATGCTAACTCATTTTCTATCAATCCCAGAAAATCGGCAAAGATGGCCATTTTTCAAGACTGATTTGCCTATTTATGTTCCTCGCGACTTCTTATGTCGTACTTTTGCTTACTTTACAAAATGAATCTTGGAGCGAAGCCCTTCTAATGAATTGTAGTACCGAGTCTAGTTTCCATAGCCGTAGACCTTGCCTAATTTCAATGACTGTAACCTAAGATATGGGCTGAACAAGGAACTGTGACAGTTTGGCCTTAGATGATTTTAAGTAGTTTAAGTTAAGTGTTGAGTTTTAGTTGTTTGGCCAGTATGTGATAGTTAAACTTTGGCTCAGGTGACCCAGACTTCATCGAGGATGACCCGACTACCGATGTTTGATCTTCTTGCTTGCTCGTCTATTTCACCGACTCACGGTGAGTGTTCCAACCCCTTTTCAAAATGAAAATCTTACTATTGTTTGCAAAGAAATGACTTGTTAAAATGAATTTGGGTTATTTGAAAAACTTGAATTTCATAAGAAATATGCTTGATCTGTTTTATGATTTGAACTACCACGTGAGCATTTTCTCCTTTTCGTGTGATTTTGGGTATTAAAATAAATAGTGTGCTATCTTGTGACAAATGTGGACGTCAGTTCCTCGACTAGTCTACGTTGGGTGAAATCCCTCAGTAGTTCAGTGGATTATTGTGGACGTCGTCATGTAAGTCCCTCGACTAGTCTTCTTCGCTGGGTGAAATCTCTCGAGTAGTTTCAGTGGATTATTGTGACGTTGTTGGGCGAAATCCCTCGACTAGTCTACTTCGTTGGGTGAAATCCCTCAAGTAGTTTCCGTGGATTATTGTGACGCCAAGTGAAATCCCTCGACTAGTCTATTTCGTTGGGCGATGTCCCTCGAGTAGTTTACCTGGTATATCCAGGCAATACCCATTTACGTGTTTATCTACATGTTTTAAATTTTTTTTAAACTTGAAGTATGATTTGAACTGTTTTACTTGAATTGCAAGTCTTTTGGCACTCACTGGACTTTTAACTCATTCTTTTAAATTTGTTTTCTTTAACAGGGATCGAGAACTCAAGTAAAGACATGATTAGTTAGGGGTGGAACGTATCTTTTGAATTTCGCCTTGAAATGCTAAATTTGATATTTTGGGTTTGTAAGATGAATTTGTGGTTGTACCTTAAGTACATTGAACTGTAATTTGAGAATTTGATTTGTAAGTTGGATTTAGTAATGTTATTAGTTTTGGTTTGATTTGGAATGGTTATTTACATTTACTTTCAAAGTGTTTTTAGTTATTCGAGCGAGTGAGTCCTGGCGAGAGCTGGGCAAGCGATCCACCAAACCCTCTGGCTCGCCTTAGGGGGAGGTGGGGTCGTTACAGGTGGTATCAGAACCTAGGTTTCAGATCCCTGTAGTGTATCCTAGATTGGAGGTTTAAGATACCGGACTGTGGGATTAAGTTGAGTAATATGTGAATTGGGGAACCTACTGTATCCTAGTGATTAAAGAGGATTTATTACTTAAGAATTTCTTATATAGGATTGGTGGAAAAAGAACTAGGTAATGTTACATTGAAGTGAAAGATTATGTGATAGATTTATGAAAATTATTAGTTGATACCTTATGTGATGGTTTTGAGCTAAAAAAAAAAGGTGTTTCAAAAGAACAAAATGCGTCTTCCTACTTGTGTAACCGTTAGAAATTTTCACATTGAAGTCTAAAAGAAAACTAAAATGTACTAGTTTTATTTTCAAAACGATGATTGGAAATGATACATATGTGCTTTAAATATTTTATAGCATGTCACTCTTGATATGTATGTAAATTCCACTATATTTTTGAATTAAGAGTTGGAAAGAAATTGATGAGTTTTGATAGATTTATGTATAGAGGATCTAAGAGGAAAGTTGAGGTTTTCCAACCGTGTTTTTCAATTATTGATTTTAAATTGATATATTTTCGCCCATGACTTTGGCCATGTTTGAAAAAGAAATCTTAAGTTTTGAAAGAATTGTGAACTTGCATTTTAGTAAGGTAAACCCTGAATTTGAAGAGAATTTCGTAATTCCAATAGCTCTTGTTGTATTTTCAAAAGCTTACTTTGGGAATTGAACCTACAATTCAAGTATAAGGACTGACAAGGTAGAGCGAGCGTATCTGAGAACTTGCAATTAGTGTGATTAGGAATCGAGAATATGCTAACGATTTTGTAAATAGTTTTAAGAGTTTAATAAGTGCGATGATTAAAGGAAGAGACAACTATGGGAATGGTTTGAGCACTGGATGTATTCTTGTAGTAGATTGTGTAATCTACTTGGTATGTCAGGCAGGAATGAGAATTGAGTTGATTGACCTCTCGAGTGGCCAACCATGAGGTGAATTGACTTTCTTCTCATTTTGGTGCTTGAAAATGTGTGTTATCAGGATTTTAGTGTTAGATTTCTGTGGTTATCTGACTTCGTTATGAAGTGACTAGAACAATATGAAACCAAACCCTAGCGGGGGTAGAGAGGTTAGAAGATGGAATACCAAGCACCCTCTTGTGTGAGAAAACCACTGGATGGTTCTTGTCCCTGTATTTTTATGCTTGTATAATTGTTCTAACTACTATTTCTTTACTTGCTTCTATTTGTAAGTGTGACGTGACTTGGTGTGTTTCCTTTAAAAATGAATGTACTTTTGTGGCATACTTGAGTGTTCATTCTCTTGTTATAAAGATATAATATTTCCACCTAGAATTTCATTTGCTAATATTTTATTTTGCATTTATATTAATGTTGGTTCTCTAAAAGATCATGGACGGTAGAAGGAGGGGACGAGGCCGTGGGAGAAGAGTTAGACAACCCCAAAATATGGGAGGTGATCGGGGGTCAGCGGTTGACCAAAACCGTGAGTCTAGGGTTGAAGTTGGGGAACAAGTAGCAACTGCTATTAACCGCATGACAGACATTCTAGAGCGTATGGCTAACCAACAAGGTCCTGAACTTGCAAATCAACCTACAGGCCCCGAGGGTGGTGAGGATAGGACCTTAGAACGATTCCAAAGGTTTTCCCCACCTAAGTTCTTGGGAGGACCCGAACCCGAAATAGCTGAGGGTTGGTTAGAGAGAATCTCTAACATTTTTGCTACTTTAAACTACACTGAGGAAAGGCAAGTAGCTTTTGCCGTATTTCAATTTGAGGGAGCCGCTCGATCCTGGTGGAACATGATAAGGGCCAAGTGGGATAGAGAACAAATCCCTAGGACTTGGGTAAACTTTTCTAGGGAATTTAATGCTAAGTTCCTCCCTCCGCTAATCCAAGAGAAGAGAGAAGACGATTTTATAAGGTGTCGGCAGGGGCCTTTAAGTGTCACGGAGTACGAGACACTATTCACTAAATTGTCGAGATTCGTCCCTGAGTTAGTGGCAACTGAGCAGAGGAGAATAAGGAGGTTTGTGCAGGGATTAAATGTAGAGATACAAGAAGGTTTGGCGGTAGCTCAAGTTACTAGTTTTAGTGACGCAATCGAGAAGGCCCAAAGAATTGAAAGTACGAAGGCTCAAGTGAGGGCTTTCAATACAAGAAAAAGGAATACTCCTAGTAGTGGTCATGAACCAGTAGATGTGAATGCTCCACCTCCCAAGCTTAGTAGAGAAATAAGTGAAGTGAACACCTCTGGAAAGTCGAGAGGAGCTGTGACGAGAGGGGCACTCTCTGGCAGGTCACCAAGTGGAAAGGGACAATCAAGGAGCGTCCCGCAAGGAAGCCAAGCATTAACTCCTGGTTTGTGTTACAATTTTTGTGGGAGGCTAAATCATACAGAGGACAGGTGTTGGAGGAAAGAAAGAAAATGTTTGAAATGTGGAAGTAGTGAGCATCGGGTGGCTACATGCCCCAAGGCCCAAAAGAGAAGTGGAGACCGACGGATGGACAGGCCAAACTCCAATCAGACTAGCACTGTGGGAAAACGATCGAGGGTTCCAACCAGGGTATATGCTATTAATCATCAAGAAAACCCCAATCCAACTGAAGTTGTTGAATGTACTACGCCATCTCTCATCGACTAGCTAAAGTAGTGGTTGATTCAAGCGCTATACATTCATTATGAACCTTATCTTTATGGGTGGTGTAGACCTAAAACCTATTAGATTGCCTTATGATTTGAAGAATTAGAACACTTCGTGAGGACAGAGTTTGATTACGATCTTGGTACGTAGGGATTGTGAATTTTGGGATTGGAAGGCGAAAGCTGTTAATAGGTTTACTGAATTGGATATTAAGTGCTGAAAGAGAATATGGTGAAGAAGAATTATCTAGAGTTATTTGAATGGAGAATGTGAATTTCGAGGACGAAATTCTTTTAAGGAGGGGAGGTTGTGAGGACCCGAAAATTTATTTTATCTGACCTATTTATTTAAATATTTATTTATTTTCTCTGAATAATTGATTTAAATCATTTTAATTGCAATTACACTATAAATTACCTCATTTTATTTTAAAAACCTTATTTAACCTTCAATTCAATTTTTCTAGCACTTAACTGTGAAAAAAATGAGAAAGACACATTTTTCGAGGCAAATATCTGGACTGAGAGTGACGTAATCTTGGAAAATAAGAATCATCATTAGTAGATTAAGAAAAGCAAATTGAGGGATTAGAAGTGAGTGATTAGGATTAAACTCCAATTGGAGCATTTTGGGCCACAATTTAAAGTTGACTTTTGGGCACCATAAAGCAAAGCTTTAATCTCTTCTTCCTCTCACATTTTCACTTGACCAAAAACACCCCAAAATCCCTCTCTCTTCTTCCTCTCATCAGCCGAACTCCCCCTTCCCCATTTCCCTTAGTTTAAGCTTCATTTTCTTCCTCCAAATCTTGCTACATCTTGCATCAATCCTTGCTGACCAACTTCAAGCTTAGTAGAAGGCTTGTGGAAAGGAAGATTCTTGGAGGTTGAGGATTTAGTTTCTTGAAGATCTTGTTTGACCATTTTGGGAGCTTAGGCACACCACCAACAAAGGTTTCCTCTTGAACTACTAGAGGTAAAAATGACTCCATCAAACCTTATTTCTTGGCTTCCATTGGTTGATTTTGGAGCTTGTAGCTCCTTGTTTGCCTTTGTGTTGAATTTGGATGATTATGTGGGCTCTATGAATTCCCACAATTCTTAATAATTAGCTATTATGATATATATGTATGTGATGGAATATGTTTGTGGTTTGTGATGAGTTATGGAGTTAGAAATTAGGAAAGAGAGAAAGAGGAGAAAAACCGAGAGGAAAGGAATTGAATGCTGCCCTATTTTGGTTGCTTAGATCACTGACTTTTCCTGTGAATTTTGGGCTGAATTTTGGTACAAACATAGTTTCTATACTGACGTTTTAGTGCAGAAAATTTGGTGATTTTATAATGGGTTTTCGTTGGCCAAATAAACCATTCTTTTCGACCCTGCAATCTGGAATTTCAGGTAGCAGGATTGATGAAACAGTCTTCTTAAATCTGTTGTATCTTGGTGTAGGAAGGTCCAAATTGAGTTCCATTTGTTGCATTTGAAAATAGACTCCACGTTATTTAAGTGAAATAAATTTCAAGGGTTAGTTCGAATTCTGTGAATTTTTCTAAATTTTCAAAGTTGACTGAAAATCAAAACTGTTATGTCCGTGTTATTACTGTAGCAGCAAATTTAAACTAAAATTTGATTGGTTTTGATTTGAATCTTGTATAAGTGTCTTCTCAAGAGTTTTAGTTCACTGAGTCTATTTTCCAACGGTATAAGATTCATAAATTTCGGACTTATATAGCTCTAGTTATAGTTTTTCAAAGAATGCTGCGAAAACAGGAAAATCTGCTTTCAATTCCGTCCACTTGGGCTGTTCTGTTTTAGTGTGGTTTTGGTCTGAAATTTTGCTATCACGTAACCTCCATTTGATCAAGAAATGTTGTTAGAATCTTGGTTTTGAAAGTGGAATGGAATGAGGGTTGTTTTGGATGAACCAAAGGTTGCAAAAGAAAAGAATTTTGTATGGCAGAATAGAACTTCAAATTTTCAGTCGACTTTGGGGGCATGGAGCACTGCCTTCCCATATGAGTTTTGCCTAAATTTTGGTACAATGTAGTTCACATATTGAGGTTTATGCCTGCAAAATTTGGTGTTTTTCCGGTATCGTTTCGTTACCTAAATGTTGTTCCAAATATAGCTTTTCAAACCTTGAAAACCAAGCTGTCAAGCAGCTTACTGACCCAAGTATAAGTGGCTATGATTTCGCGCTCGGGATTCGAAATTGAGCGCCATTGGTGGTGTTAGAAAATAGACTTCAAGGGCATTCCAACGGTATATGGCTTTCATGCTAACTCATTTTCTATCAATCCCAGAAAATCGGCAAAGATGGCCATTTTTCAAGACTGATTTGCCTATTTATGTTCCTCGCGACTTCTTATGTCGTACTTTTGCTCACTTTACAAAATGAATCTTGGAGCGAGCCCTTCTAATGAATTGTAGTACTCCGAGTCTAGTTTCCATAGCCGTAGACCTTGCCTAATTTCAATGACTGTAACCTAAGATATGGACTGAACAAGGAACTGTGACAGTTTGGCCTTAGATGATTTTAAGTAGTTTAAGTTAAGTGTTGAGTTTTAGTTGTTTGGCCAGTATGTGATAGTTAAACTTTGGCTCAGGTGACCCAGACTTCGTCGAGGACGACCCGACTACCGATGTTTGATCTTCTTGCTTGCTCGTCTGTTTCACCGACTCACGGTGAGTGTTCCAACCCCCTTTCAAAATGAAAATCTTACTATTGTTTGCAAAGAAATGACTTGTTGAAATGAATTTGGGTTATTTGAAAAACTTGAATTTCATAAGAAATATGCTTGATCTATTTTATGATTTGAACTACCACGTGAGCATTTTCTCCTTTTTGTGTGATTTTGGGTATTAAAATAAATAGTGTGCTATCTTGTGACAAATGTGACGTCGTTGGGAGAAGTCCCTCGACTAGTCTACTTCGTTGGGTGAAATCCCGCTAGTAGTTTCAGTGGATTATTGTGATGTCGTTGGGTGAAATCCCTCGACTAGTCTACTTCGTTGGGTGAAATCCATCGAGTAGTTTCAGTGGATTATTGTGACGTCGTCAAGTAAGTTCCTCGACTAATCTACTCGCTGGGTGAAATCTCTCGAGTAGTTTGTGGATTATTGTGATCGCCGTTGGTGAAATCCCCTACTAGTCTACTTTGTTGGTGATGTCCTCGAGTAGTTTACCTGGTATATCCAGGCAATACCCATTTACTTGTTTATCTACATGTTTTAATTTTTTTTAAACTTGACATATGATTTGAACTGTTTTACGTGAATTGCAAGTCTTTTGGCACTCACTGGGCTTTTAACTCATTCTTTTAAATTTGTTTTCTTTAACAGGGATCGAACCCAGTGAAGACATGATTAGTTAGGGTTGGAACGATCTTTGAATTTCACTTGAAATGCTAAATTTGATAGTTTGGGTTTGTAAGATGAATTTGTGGTTGTACCTTAAGTACATTGAACTGTAATTTGAGAATTTGAGTTGTAAGTTGGATTTAGTAATGTTATTAGTTGTGGTTTGATTTGGAATGGTTATTTACATTTACTTTCGAAGTATTTTTTGTTATTCGAGCGAGTGAGTCCTGGCGAGAGTTGGGCAGGCGGTCCACCGAACCCTCTGGTTCGCCTTAGGGGGAGGTGGGGTCGTTACAAAATAAGTGTCAATGATCATTTTCCCACCTCTTACCTTATCCTGGAATAACTCATACCACCTCCCCCATGGGATTATTTCTCTATGGGGGATTAATTCGGTTAGGTAAGATGTGTCATTCCATACATAAAATTTAACCGAACATGGGATGACACTAGATTAGTAATCTAATCCTATGTCATCAAATGTACCAAATGAACCCTAATAGAAACTTGCAAACCAGTGTCTGGCCCACAACTGTGTTTGACTAAAGCTAAAGCTGCTTTTGTGGGAGTCAATAAAAGAATTTTATTTTAAAAAAAAAAAAAAGATGACGGCACTGGAGTCAGACAAGCTTGACAACTCCTTCTCTCTTGGTTTTTTTTTTTCCTTTCAATACCCACAATTCTATTCACCCACATCCTTTTCCCTTTTATTTTTATTCCCACAATTCTATTCATTCACATGTACTAGCCATACTTCGCAGATCCGAAGTGCGATTATTGCTAAACAATTGAGTATAATAGAGTCTACAATATAGCGATAAAATCTCAAATTTTTGCAAACAAATTTGCATTCGTTGACGACTCAAAAGTGTAGGGATGCCATTTTTTTATGACTTTGCCATTTTTCAAAGTTTTTATTTTGTTTCTTTTCTCTTGCTCGGTCTTTCTTTATAATTATCAGCAGTTTTATTTGTATTTTGAGAAATAAAAGGTAATGGAATCCTATTAGTACATTAAAGGGGTCAAAATATGCATCTTCTACATGAATTGATTAAATAAGAAAAGTGCATAAAATTGTTGGAGTTAGAAATTTTTGAAAGAATTACCACCCAATAAATTCTGAAATAAAAATGGTTTTTTCTTTAAATATTCGATTTTGAGCTATAGAATGTTAACATATTGTAAATCTCCATCCTTCTTTTTCATTCCAGTTTAGATCATGTAATTTACATCCAATAGTATTTCCTTTTAACCATGCCTTTAGTAACATGGTAAAAAGTCACATTATAAAATTCCATAATATGAACACGCCTGCTATAAAAAATTCAACTCAAGTGGATGTATTAAGCTAAAAGTTTGTTACATGTTTTACATAATTATTCAAAAATTAGATTTTCAAATTATTTTAGAAATGTATAAATCTTGTCAGTTATACTTGCTATACCGATCTTTTCTATCGAATAATATAAAGGCCTAAAATGAAAATCACTTTTAAACTAATAGTATTTGTAAGCAATTGCACTCCTAAGGTGACAAGCACAATTAATTTAAATATTGCCCCATATCACATTAAAGAGGGAAATTTATAACTTGAGCAGAAGGAATATTTAGAGGGAAATTTATAACTAGAGCAGAAGGAATATTTCATTGGCAAAGTCTAGATATTTACAAATTGAAACACACTTACAATTGTTAGGAATGTTGTTTTGTACCCAAAAAAATTTACATTTTCAGCGAATATATTTTTCAACTATATTTTTGACTCACATATATCAAATCGCTACAGTATATTTTTTTCTACAAAAACTCCTAAAAATGGCAATCTAGATTTCTTGTTTAATGTGCATTAGCACTAGAACTAGTTGAAGTCAATATAGTAGTTTGAAATTCCTAACCGGATTATTGATTGAAGAGTTTTTTTTTATTTTCATGAGTGATTAGCATTTGACTCAATTATTAGTAATTCTAATATCTTGAATTGACAATGAATTTGGAAGACAAAAGAAATGTTGTTCTAAGTATAGTAATACATTATGCACTTCTAATGTGTAACTTAATCAACACTTGCCGAGATGAAAATTTAGTTTAGTGGTCAAAATTGAGACTTTAAGGACTATTTATGGGTTATTAATTGATAATGTTGTTTAATTATTTATTTTATAACAATAAATTATCGATAAACAATGAGATGGAGAAAGCAAAGAGGGAAAAGAGGATTGGGGCTCTCTGACAAAGACCTTTAATTCTTGAGGTATCAAATTCAATTACTAGCTTGAGGCCTCTATGTGACGACCCACCTCTCCCTAGGGCGTACCCTAGGGCATCAGTAGGCGCCTGCCTAACTCTCGCTAGGACTCACTCACTCAAACATCACACAACTTATAAACTAAAAATCTAAACACAATACAAATCGAATAATAACTTACAAGCCCATAACTTCAAATTACAAACTTTGAATACATAAATCCTCCATCCTTACATTCAAGTTCCATATTACAAAAGCTTTCAATAACCATAATCCAAAGTTCTCAAAATATTCAAATAAGTTAGCCCTAATTCTAAGGGTTGGATTTTCCACTTGGGTACTCATTCCCTTAACACATTCCAAATTTACAATTCAAATCTCTCAAGACAAAAACAAAGGTAAACCTCGAGACTGACGGTGAGCACCTTCATTTGGGTTCTCGGTCCCTGCTAAGGAAAACAAATTTGAAAGGTTGAACTAAAAAGCCCGTGAGTTCCCAAAAACATGCAAAGCACATAACACATATGATTTTTCACTTCAAAATTCATACTTGGAAATAAACAAGCAAGGAAAGCCAATAATCACACAAGAGTAGAATACGAGTAGCCTTCAGGGGCTAATGTCCTCGAAGCTGGAGCACATTCTTGGACCGGTGCGCAATTCTCGTAGTTGACACTCCGTCAACTTTCATACTTACAACAAAGTAGAACACCACTTACTCCTTTCTCCACCAAAACTCCCAACCGGGCCCGCCAGCCTAACAGGAAATTTATATTTGTGTATTACTCTTCAACAGGGATAAGGCCATTTGCCAAATCCAGAGCACACAACATGTCACGTAGCCCAAGGTAGTTAATCTCCTCGACCTGGGTCTTCCTAACGGCTCGAGTCGATAACTTACCAAGGGGATTAAGTTAATCACGTAGCCCAAGATTGTTAAATCTCCTCGACCTAGGTCTTCCCCAACGGCTCGAGTCGATAACATATCAAGGGGATTAAGCATTCTCGAAAACAGGAAATACAAGACACGTCACTTCACTTCATATAATTCAAAACAGGATTCATGACACAAGACAAGAGATTCAAAGTATACTCAAAATATCATGAAAACACTTTTGCAAGTAGTACCATTCAAATGGGAGTAAGTGCGATAAAGTACACACTATTCCATTTGATGGATCAAAATCTATTTTTCACATTATTTCACATTTCAAGTTAAATACACATAGTCAAGTATCATGCATGGAAACTCACCGAAGTAATAGGGTTCAACTTCCACGTATGGGTCAAACTCAGTTCCTTGAACACTTCTTAAAACAAATTAAAACGAAACAGTGGTTGAGATTTATTTCATCTCTCAAATCACTGAAACACTTCACTCTCACTTTTTAATTTCAAACCACATTTTCCAAGATCCCCTCAAGGGAAAAACTTTCATTTCACATGATACAATGTTCCACATAAATCCTTTTAGAAATCACGTTATCAATTCAAAATAACACTCCACTGATGTACTCATTGGCACTACAAGCACGTTCTCTTTCACAAAATATTTAAGTGAGGTCTCTCACCTCAAAATCACTTTTTGCACAACACATTCGACATTCACTTTTAGTTAACGCTTTCATATTAACATAAAACACTTCATTCCAAGCCATTATATTCAAAATCCCCAGAATTTGGCCAAGATATAGCAAAACCCTCAAATTCAATCAAATGGCACTTTTCACTCAAATTTCATGAAAAACTTCACTTTTAACCTTTTAAATTTCAAACGTTCCCTCACACACATACACGCTCACAATTTGAACAATATACATGTTTTTCTCAGAAGAAAACCCTTTGAGAACATTCACAACATTTCAAAATCAAACATTAAAATTACCAAGCATGGGTTTGGCCATAACATACATTTTCCTTCAAACTTTTTCAACAACTAAAACCCTAATTTCTAACCATATCAAGATAAATTCACAAATAACAATCAAATCCCAATCAGGTCCTCAAGTCCGCTACCTAGAGGCCACCTCAAGTCCGCTACCTAGAGGCCACCTCAAGTCCGCTACCTAGAGGCCACCTCAATTGGGATTTCAAAAGCCCAACTTCATCCTTTTCAGATGAGATCATTTTTACCAATATCAACCATAGATCTAAACTATTTAACACTAATAAAGCTAGATCTACAAGTTTCAAAGCTTATACCTCCGGATCTAACACGATCCGTCAAGATCAAAGATGATCTCGTGAGTTTCCTCCTTCCAAGGGTGCTTCCAAGCTTAGCAACCTTCACAAGTTTCGATCTTAGCCCTCGATCTACAAGTTTCGTCGAAGATTTCCAACACCAAGCTCAAACCCAAGCTTGAGTCAAACTACCCAAGCTTTTTCTTCTCTTTCTTTTTCCTCCAAATTTTCTAACTTTACTCCTCTTTCTCTCCCTTCAATCAGCTGCCATGGAGGGAAAAACTCAAGCCATAAACCTTCACAAATTCAAGGTTCTAGTTGAAGAAGTAATGGAAGATTTAACCACAAGACTTACCTCTCTTTTCTTCCTCCTTCTCCCACTCACTCACGGCTGCCAAGGATGGATGATCAAGCCTAAGAATCCTTCAATCAAGTTTCATAAGTTCAAGTTGCTTGTTGGAAGAAGAAATGGAAGGTCAAACCACAACACTTACCTCTCTTTTCTTCCTTCAAGAACCCGACCAGCTCTCTCTCTCCTACCCCTCTCTCTCGGCTGCAAGAAGTGGAGAAGATGATGGTGATTAAGGGTGCTTGAAGCTTGTTGGAAGCAAGGAAGAAAATGAAGAAGACAAGAAGACAATTCTCTCTCTCTCCTCCTTGATGCATTGGCCTCTCTCTCTCTCTCTAGATCCCAAAGTGCAGCTGAAAAGTGATCTCAAGGTTGTGAAGTCAAGGCTTCAAGGGGCAAAAAGTCCACTTTTCCATGTTTTAAGGAAAAGGTGCTTTTCGAGCACTTTATGTCGCGTCACACGCGACAGTCCAACTTACACTGTTTTACTTCATTCCAACACTGTCTAACCTTCATAATATTTTCAAAATATCACTACGTCTACTCGATTTTAAGTCCAAGTCACTATTCACGCATCGGAACAATTTTTAACCCTAATATTGGCCAAAACCACACACCGGCAAACAATTCGTATAAAATTCTCTAAATTAGAAAATAATCACTTGAAACATATATTCACTCATTTTTAAATGAATAAACACAATATAAATAATATTATACATTTTTAAAATAATATCTGAATTTTGAGACCCTCACACTCTATTAGACTATGACAATTAAATTAATTATTTAGTTATAAGTCATATGCGCCAATCCTATTGTGTAGACTATCTATATTCAATTTAAAAAAAAAAAGTCAATTTCAAAAGTTCACGTAATATTAACAACAATACTACATAAATAAATAAAGTCATTAGATGAAAATGCCCTAAAAGTGACTAATCACCAACTTTAGCATCAATTATGCGTTACAATTTCTTTGTGTGAAACTTAATTCAAGACTCAAGTATTATACTTAGTATTACATGACAAAGTTATACTCATACGTGCCAATATCTCAGGAATTATCAATCATCCTTGGTAATATTAGTTGTTAATTAGGAACTTCTTATCTCTATGTCAATTCAAGTTCCCAATATCATTAATAATATTAGTTTTTAAGTACTAGTATTTTTAATAACATTAATAATATTAGTTTTTAAGTACTAGTATTTTTAATAACATTATTTATTAATTACAAACTGACAACGTGACATTTAGTGCAAAGACTAATTGTCATTGGCAATGTTTGTCATTAGTTAGGAATTTCTAATGTTTTAATCAATTCAAGGTTCCAACAATAATGATGGCATTAGAATAATCGTTTCAGGTTTATGACCTGACTCCTTTAGTCACGTGGATCGTCTTGACAATTGCGGACATTAACTTGTGTCGTGTCCGTCACTCCTACCTGTGGTGTCCGTCAAAATGTTCCTGCTAAATTCCCTGTACGCCTTTTTCCATTTATTCGGTGGCCGATGGGACTGGTGCCAAAATTCTAAGGAAGAAATGATTTTGGATGTACATGAAGCACAATAATTTAGGACAGGCTGGACCCACAATTTGTGGAAGCACAATGAGCAGAATAATTGGACCTGGTAGAACCATCTCAGTCGTCGTTCTTCTCAGTCTATATAAGAGCCTGGGTATAACTGCGTAAGCCCAAGCGAAGACAAACTTTTGGAGGACAAAGGAATCATGGCAATCAACAAGATTGGTGCAATGGCTATTCTTGTTTGTGGTATGTACAGTTTTACTCTTTTGTATACGAGTTAAACCTGCCGAGGCAATTTAAAAAAAATAAAAAGAGAATTAATCATCCCATCTTTAGAAAAAAAAAAAAGTTTTCGAGCATGTCTCAAAATTTATATGGATGATTTTTCAAAATATTTGCACATTCACTCGGTACGAGATTTGGTTTGCCCATGATTTAAAATGGTTTTGGTACTCAAAACAGGAATCATCTTTCTGGGAGCAAATGTGGAAGTCAAGGCTATCAGGGCTGATCCGCTTGTACATCACAGGCCTTGCCCACTGATTTGCATAATAGTCGACTACGTGGTCTGTAATGGAACGTTGCTGGAAACACACTGCGGCAATTGTTGCATGCAGGAAGGCTGTACTCTTCACTATCCTGATGGAACTACAGAATTATGTACTTGGCCTCCGCCTTTGGCTAAAGATTAATTCCATGATTGGGGTTTGTACTCTAGACTGCTAAAATCGTACTAAGCGAGTGCGCTAAATAATGGGCAATGTATGTCTCTTTTAGTATGTGTTTCAGTTTCCGCGAGGGTGGAATGTAACTATGTAATATATCAGTGATTCATGAGGCAGTGAATCATGTTCAATAAAAGATCTCAATCAGTGATTGGAAGTATATAAATGAGTGCTTTTGTTACAAGAAGCAATCTATCACACACAACCAAATTCGTGATACATCACCTGGAATGAATAATTTCATTTCGAAAAATTATAATTCTACCAAACATATCAGAGAGAGAGAGAGAGAGAGAGGTAGAGACCAATGTTAAAAGTGTTGGAATGTATGCCCAAAAATAATTGACTTGTTGAAATACATTCATAATTAAAATTTTGTATTTTATGAACTTCCAATTTTATCTGTTTAATATATGATATAACTGGTAAAAGTCCTTAGAATATTTATTAATGTGATGATAGTCACAAGAATTGCTGACTATGAGATATCAATCACATTTATCATAAATATTCTTAAATGTCCCTAGTCAAAGTATTAATGAGACAGACATCATTAATGAATGCACTCAAGATACGCTAGCCCCTACTTAATGTAAGTAGTGGTTGTTCTCATCAACCATGGTATAGGATACCTAGGCTAATGTGTAGATGAATTATAAGTAATAATTCATTGGGTGATCCAAGCAGATCCCATTGGGATATTTAGTGCCAATGGTTGAATCTCTTATGGGAAATTGTAAGTGATCCTGACTTGAGATCACCATAGTATCTTGAGTGTGAATCACCTTTGACTGCTTCTGTTACTCACCGGAGTGACTTAAAGAATAGAAATTGGGGGTAGTGTGAAGCATGGAAAGATAGTGAGTGATCAAGAGAGGATTCACCACTCCAATATGGGGATCGATATCCAAAAGGCCCTAGTTGGAATGTAACCTGGTAGTCGACTACATTAGATTAATTGAAGAGTGTCTCAAGTTAATCTAATCTAGGGTTAATTCCAGGAACTAGAAAATTAATTAGTCATTAAGGGAATTGGCACTTGTTTCTTATTCCCTGACCAATTGGATATCAATGGTGAAAGGATAATAATTACACGGTATTTTTCCATGGAAAGGTTAGGTCGAAATTTCCCTTGATCAATTCATCCGGGTGGTTGTGATGTGTTGCTAGACACCGCTCACAATTTATAATTATGAATAATTAATTATTGTAATTAATGATAAAATAAAAGTGTTTATTGTATCTAATTCTTTTTAGAATTATAATTCATAATTATTACAGTGTATTTGGGACCTATTGGATCACGCATAGAGATTGGGTTCGATTAAATTGTGTGTCCAAGTAGGGACTTGGAAATAAATACTGGGGTTTAATTATAAAGATAAATAAATCTGGGTCATCCGGAGGATAAGATAAAATAGCTATCTATTATCTGGCAGATATAGGATAGGGAGCCATCAGATGTTACGGTGGTTTGATTTTGAATCAAACCACCTGACCCTATCCTATCATTCTGTTTCTCTCATCTCTCTCTATCTCTCTCCTATTAGTAGTATCAGATACTACGATAGGTCTGTTAGAGTTAACACTTCTGAGAGTCAGAAAAATAGAGAGAGAGAATTCTCCAGAAAACTAACGTAGTGAAAAAGGAGAGTATGAGAGTTTGAGTGTGAGAGAAAGGCTAGCACCTCTTCTCCATTCTCACACACACACACAGATCGTAGAGACGATCAGGAGAATCCAGGAGCACTCTTGCGTGGACATCGAGAGGCGGGACATCCGATCCGCCGCTCGGGATTCTCGACCTTCTCGACGAAGTCGAGGCTTCATCTCAGGATTAAGGTAATCCTTCAACCCCTTGAGAAGTCATGCATAGAACTAGAGTGAATCTGGTAGAGACCGGGTAAAATTTTTTAATTTTTCTGCTATCCCAGCTCCTAACAAAGGTATCGAGCCATCTCTAGCATTTACATTATGATTTTGTATATTATTGTTCATGGGTTGTATGTTTTTGGATGGAATATGTATATACATGTGCAGTTTTCTGGCAAAAGTTGCAGCTTTAATTTGATTAAAGTAGTAGTTTGTAATCTGAACAATTTTGATTTACTGAATAGATTGCAAAATTGCTGATTCAATGTTTTCTGAATTGCTGGAATTGTTGGATCGGTTGTTACGTGAAAAGCATCGAGACGCCAATCGCTAGCTACCGGAACGGCGATTCACGACACGGATCCCGGCGACGGATCCGCAATGATTCGCGATGTTCGTCTCGCGGATGCTTCTCGCGTTTCAGAAACATGGTGAGATCCGGCGCTGGATCGATCCGAGGATCCACTCATGCGGATCCTATTAGCGACCCCGATCCGCGCAGGGATCCGCGAGATGTGTCTCATGGATCGGTCGCGATCCTTCAGTTTCAAACCGCGTCTGAAGTATGAATCCATGAACCGGCCATGGATCAACTCATGGATCTTTCTGAGGCACAATTAGAAATAAAATTTTGTTCAAAATTGAGTTTTTCACTTTTGAATGTTTTTCCGATATCGATCCCAATTTTAATAGTTAAAATTTTTGTGAAATTTTATATTTCATGTTTTATTAGGTCAGAATTAATTTGAATTTAATTTGATTAATTCAAATAATATTCCAATTATCTCTAATTTTGTTGGGAATTAAATTGACCTAATAAAATTATTTTACCAAAGTTCTCACATGTATGGTCTCAAAATGTGTTTGGGATCTTGATATATATAAAATCCAAATAATTCATGAATGATTATTTTTCATGCTTTCATTTTATTTAAAGTTGTTTAAATTTATGTGAATGCATGGTGGATGGTTGTGGATAGTAACCTAATGTGATTGTGGATTGGTTGAATGGTTGTATTTTTAATAAATAGGGCCTGCGTGTCCTGCCTTCTCATTTCTCTAATTGTAATTTCTTTCCTCATCTAATTCCCCCTGAATGTAACTCAGGGTTTCTGATATTCTACTTCTAATGTACAATAGATAGGAATAGATGATAGGAAATTATGTTTCTAGTGTAGAAATTGTAAATTGGAAGATGAAGAAAGGAGCAATGCAACCAGAAGGAGGAAATTCGATTTTACCCTAGTCAACCGTTAATTTTCCTAATGGCCGGGGAAATTAACTTAAAAATATCCACAACCATCCACGGTTTATTTATGCTATATTTATTTCTGAAATATTTATATGCATGAATGTTGATGAGACCGCCAAATGTTTTTTCAAAATTTCAAACTAAAATAGAAATGTTTTGGAAAAGAAATAAAACCTCAAACTAATATTAAATCAAGACAAACCTTCCATCATTATAGTATAAAACAAAGTGTGGTTATTAAGTGCTAGTTTGTTGGGATTCACCCAAAAGCCCTTACTTTATCGCATGTTTTATACTATAAGAAATGTTCTTAAAGAATGATGGGTTTGATTTAACTAAATCTATGGTTTGTTGGGATTCACTCAAGACCATGAATTTTAGAGGCAAGGGTTAGGTTAGTACATAAGATGTAAAATCAAGAGTTGATACCTAACGGATCTAGAAATTACAAAGGGTTGTAATTGATAAAGTACCCATTAAAATTATTTTGATTTGTTGAGATTCACTCAAGGTCAAAATAATTAAGGCAGGATTCTAGCCACTATGGATTTTTAGAAAATCTCGGATCAATTTTAGAGGGTAATTGATTTGGAAAAATAGTGGAAATAAAATCATAATTTTGGAAGTTTTATGATTTTATCAAACAAAACTTTTTTCGATAAACTCTATCTTCTTTTTTGTTGTAGAATGAGTAACAATTTGAGCCTACGCACCATCCTTTCGATTGTAAACTAAACACAAACTTCTCGACTGGCATCGAAATGTCCCTACTCGTTCTCACCCACGAGAAAATCGAGTATGTACTTGATGGGCCCATGCCTAACGAACCCGAACCTAATGCACCGGCTACTATTAAGAATGCTTACAAGAAGCATAGGGATGATAATAGAACGGCTTCATGCATCATGATAGCCTCTATGACTCCCCAACTTCAAAGCACATGAACATGGGGGCATATGAAATAGTTCAACACCTGAGAGAGTTGTTTGAACAACAATCTAGGACGGTGAGATATGACACCTCCAAAGAACTGTTCAGTGCAAGATGGAGGAGGAGCACCCGTTGCCCCACACGTCTTGAAGTTGATTGGGCTAATTGAGAAATTAGCTGAATTGGGCTTCAAGATGGACCCAGAGCTAAATGTTGATTTAGTTCTTGATCTCTGATTCTTTCTCGGTTCGTTATGAACTATCGATGAACAATCTGCGCAGCCACACCTCAATTGTTGAATGTAAAACCGCAGAAAGAAATCAAGAAGGTGAAGGGCTCTCGAGTGCTTGTTGTTGCTTCATCCGGAAAAGGAAGAGGCAAGGAAAGGGCCCAAGAAACCCAACAACAAGCCCCGCCAAGAAGCCCAAAAGGCTAAAGCGGAGCACCATCAGCAACCCGCTCCACTGTGGACGAATGGACATTGGAAGAGGAAGCGTAAAGCCTATCTGGAGAGTCCAAGCGTAAGAAGCTTGGGGAAGTTTCATGGCCAGTACATACATGATTGAGATTAATGTTTCTACTTCCAAATCGACTCTTGGGTATTAGATACGGATGTGGTTCTCACATTTGCACATCTATCACGTGGTCTAAAGGTAGAAAGCGGGTAAAGGAGAAGTAACCCTACGTGTGGGCAATGGAGCAAAGGTTCTTCATGTAGGGACTTATTACATTAGTTTACCAATGGGTTAATTTTAGAATTAGCAACCTTATTATGTTCCGAATTACAACAAACATCATTTCTATTTTACGTTTGGATTTAAATGGGTTTAAGATAACCCAGAGAATAAATGTTGTTCTTTTCAAAGAATGGTGTGTTTTATGGTTCAAAAATTGGAATAACGGTTTATATATTCTAGATCTTGACAACCAAATTCTCAATATACATGAAAAGAGAATGAAGTTAGATAAACTGAATAAAACTTACCTCTGGCACTGTAGGCTTGGTCATGTAAATGAGAAATGCATTTCCAAATTACACAGGTGGGTATTTGGACTCATTTGATTATGAATCATATGATGTATCTGAGGCTTGTTTACTTGGAAAAATGACCAAAACGCATACTTTCTTGGTAAAGGGAACCCGATGATTTACTTGAGGTACATACCGATGTATGTGCCCAATGACAATCACAACTAGAGGTGGATTCTGCATTCATTACCTTGAGGATGACCATTCAAGATATGATTATGTGTATTTAATGAATACAAGTCTGAATCTTTTGAAAAGTTCAAAGAATTCAGAAATGAAATAGAGAAACAAACTGGTAAAAGTATTAAAACACTACGATCTGATCGTGGTAGTGAATACTTAAGCAATGAATTTTGGTTTTATCTAAAGGACAATGGAATAGTTCCACAATGGACTCCTCCAGGGACACCACAACTAAATGGTGTATCTGAAAGGAGAAACCGCACCCTATTAGATATGGTACGGTCCATGATGAGCCATTCGAGTGCCCCAAAATGCGTTATGGGGATATGCTCAGACACGCCTCCCATACTCTTAATAGAGTACCCAAGTAAGTTACTTCCACACCATATGAGATATGGAAAGGAAAGAAACCAAAACCGCGTCTTACATGAAGGTTTGGGGTTGCCCCCCTATGTGAAGAAGGCAGAGTCAGATAAGCTTGAAGCTAGATCTGACAAGTGTTTGTTTGTAGGGTATCCAAGAGAGTCTATTGGATACTATTTCTACAACCCAACTGAGAACAAAGTGTTTGTCTTAAAACATGCCATCTTTCTAGAAAAAGAGTTTATTCTAGAAAGGGGCAGTGGGAGTAGAATAGAACTTGAAGAAGTTCAAGACACTCAAACTGACATGGAGCTTGAAGAAGTTCAAGATGTCCAAACAAACATGTAACTGCTTGAAGAAAGGGTTCCCCATAGGGATGAGGCCAGATAGAAGCTGTGGACGCGTTCAAGAGCCGTGGGTCGGTAAAGTGCAGCCTCCCAAGAGATATGATTTTCTTGTGAGTCCGGGAATGATGTACTACTCATTCAAGATGAACCTACTACCTACCAAGAGGTTCCCACGTCTCCAAATGGTTAGAGGCCATGAACTCCTAAATGGATTCCATGTATGACAACAAGGTTTGGACCTTGGTTGATCCACCTGAAGGGATAAAACCCGTAAGGTGCAAATGGGTCTTCAAGAAAAAGACCGACATGGATGGTAATGTGATTACCTATAAGGCTAGACTGGTGGCTAAAGGCTACAAGCGAAGAGGGAATCGATTACGATGAAACTTTCTCAGCTATGATTAAATCCATTGATATTGTTGCAATAGCAGACATCATGACTATGAGATTTGAGATGGATGTAAAGACTGCATTCCTTAATAGGAATGCAAGAGGATGTGTACATGACACAACCGAAGGCTTTACATCGCCAAATTCCGCAGTATCGCAGAGGTCCATTTATGGACTTAAGCAAGCATCAAGGAGCTGGAACATCCGCTTTGATGAGACAATCAAAGAGTTTGGTTTTTTCAAAAATCCGGATGAGTCTTGTGTTTATAAGAAGGTTAGTGGGAGTTCAATCGTTTTCCTTAAATTATATGTGGATGACATATTAATAATGGGAAACGAAATCCCAATGTTACAATCAGTAAAGGGTTGGTTATCCAAGAATTTTTTCATGAAAGATTTGGGAGAGGCAGCCTACATACTGGGCATTAAGATCTATAGAGATAGATCCAAAAGGCTGCTTGGTCTTTCACAATCTACATACGTAGATAAAGTGCTAAAGAGGTTTAGCATGGATCAGTCTAAGAAGGGCTTTTACCTATGTCTCATGGGATAAGTTTTCTAAGAGCATGTGTCCCTAAGACACAAGTCGAGATTGACAAGATGCATAATATTCCATATGTTTCGCAATTGGATCAATTATGTATGCTATGCTATGTACAAGACCGGATATCCCATGCTTTCGAAAGTGTCCAGACTAATCCGGTGAAGGTCACGGACAGTTAAGAACATTCTTAAGTACTTAAGAAGGACTAAAGATTTGGTCTTAGTATATAGAAATGGTGAATTGGAGGTCAAGGGCTGCCACATGCAAGCTTTCAATAAGGATGACTGTAAGTCACACCGGGCTTCATCTTTACTCTCAACGGAGGTGCCGTGCACTGGAAGAGTTCCAAACAGACACCACAGATTCTACAAATGAGGGAGTACATTGCAGCCGGAGGCGCCTAAGGCCGCTTTGGATCAAGTTCGTTCCAACTCGGTGTGGTTCCGAGCATTGTTAATCCAGTAACTCATGCTTGTGATAACAAGGGGCTATTGCCCAGCAAAGGAACCTAGGTCTCATCAACGGTCCAAACATGTACTTAGAAGATTTCACCCTTATTAGGGAAATCGTTGCTGAATGATGTAAGATAGAGAGAGTCCCCACCGAGGATAACATACGATCCTCTTACTAAGCACTATCTCAAAAGAAACATGATAGTCATGTACTTTCATTTGGACCAAGAGTTATAAATGAATTGTTTTAGTGCAAGTGGAGGTTGTTGGAATGTATGCCCAAAACAATTGACTTGTTGAAATACATTCATAATTAAAGTTTGTATTTTATGAACTTCCAATTTTATGTTAATATATGATATAGCGGTAAAAGTCCTTAGAATATTTATTAATGTGATGATAGTCACAAGAGTTTGACTATGAGATATCAATCACATTTATAATAAATATTCTTAAATGTCCTAGTCATAGTATTAATGAGACGGACATCATTATCTAATACTGAGTACACGTTAGCCCTACTTAATGTAAGTAGTGGTTTGCTCTCATCAACCATGGTATGAGGGATACCTAGGCTAATGTGTAGATGAATTATAGAGTAATAATTCATTGGAGTGATCCACACAGAGATCCCATTAGGATATTTAGTGCCAATGGTTGAATCTCTTATGGGAAATTGTGTAAGTGATCCTAGACTTGAGATCACCATAGTATCTTGAGTGTGAATCACTACCTTTTGATTACTTTCTTGTTACTCACCGGAGTGACTTAAAGAATAGAAAGTGGGGGTAGTGTGAAGCATGGAAAGATAGTGAGTGATCAAGAGAGGATTCACCACTCCAATAGTGGGGAGTCGATAAGGCCACCACTGGTTGGAATGTAACCTTAGTAGTCGACTACATTAGATTAATTGAAGAGTGTCTTCAAGTTAATCTAATCTAGGGTTAATTCCAGGAACTAGAAAATTAATTAGTCATTAAGGGAATTGGCACTTGTTTCTTATTCCCTGACTAATTAGATATCAATGGTGAAAGGATAATAATTACGGTAATTTTCCATGAAAAGGTTAGGTCGAATTTCCCTTGATCAATTCCGAATACACGGGTGGTTGTGATGTGTTGCTAGACACGCTCACAATTTATAATTATGAATAATTAATTATTGTAATTAATGATAAAATAAAAGTGTTTATTTTATCTAATTCTTTAGAATTATAATTCATAATTATTACCAGTATTTGGGACCTATTGGATCACATAGAGATTGGGTTGAATTAAATTGTGTGTCCAAGTAGGGACTTGGAAATAAATATACGGGTTTAATTATAAAGATAAATAAATCAGGGTCATCCATAAGATAAAATAGCTATCTATTATCCGTAGGATAAGAATAGGATAGGGAGCCATCAGATGTTACGGTGGTTTGATTTTGAATCAAACCACCTGACCCTATCCTATCATTCTGTTTCTCTCATCTCTCTCTCTATCTCTCTCCCATTAGTAGTATCAAATACTACGATAGGTGCAATGATTAACACTCGGAGAAATTGAAAAATAGAGAGAGAGAATTCTCCAGAAAACTAACGTAGTGAAAAGGAGAGTATGAGAGTTTGAGTGTGAGAGAAAGGCTAGCACCTCTTCTCCATTCTCACACACACACACAGATCGTAGAGACGATCAGGAGAATCCAGGAGCACTCTCGCGTGGACATCAGTAGAGGCAGGACATCTGGACTGCTGCTCAGGGATTCTCACCTTCTCGAACAGTCGAGGGTTCATCTCATGGATTAAGGTAATCCTTCAACCCTTGAAGTCATCATGCAGTAGAACTAGAGTGAATCACGGTGGGAGGCGGAGTAAATTTTTTAATTTTCATTTGCTATCCAGTTCTAACAAAAGTGTATTCAGAGCTTCTCCAATTGAATTTTGTCCAATAGGTGTAATTCTTATAATATGTGTTGCAAACTAACATAATTTCAGTATAATTGAAATTTATTAACTCATACAACTAAATTCGGGCAAAATTCATGGTTACACTAAAATTGCACGAGTTTATATCAAATGCTATAAATATTATATCAACCAAGCTAAAGTGCATAAAAGTCAACTTGAAAAACCCATTTTGGTTGGGGCCGCAGATTAATCTTTTCCATTGATGGACAGTAAAGTTTAAGAATAATGGTTACAACTAGGGCTGCAAACGAGTCGAGTTGAGTCGAGTTTTGACTTTATCGAATCGAGCTCGACTTATTTTTTACCTTCCACAAACTCTCAAAAAGTGAAATTCAAACGAGTTTGAATTCGAGCCTAATCGAGCTCGAACTCGAACCTACTCATGCTCGAAAAAATAAAATATTATTATTTTATTTTTTAAAAAATAAATAAAATAATTATTTTTCTTAATAACTAATACAAATATTAGGGATATATATATAATTTTACTATTAAAATAAAAAATAAAATATAAAATATATATTCGAGCCTATTCGAACAGGCTCGCGAACTATCGAATTTGGGAAAATGTTGCTCGAATTCAATTCGAATATGAAAACGAGCTGCTCGAGCTTGACTTGAACTCGAGCTGGTCACGAGCGGTTCAATTCGTTGCAGCCCTAGTTATAACCACTTCAACCTACAACAGCCACACACCCAAGAAGTCTGAATCTGCTGGAAAATCTGCCACCGTAAACGAATAATTATAGTATGTAGTACCCGAATTGATCTAACATTTGAGCACTTTTCAACATAGCTGTTATTGATAAAGCAAGAGATGTCACTAGCTAAGATACCGCATGCTACTCTCACAAAGTAGCAGGAGGCAAAATACCACTAGACCCACACACTGTCAAGTCACTAGGAGCTGGCTGCTAAAGCTGATTAACTATACAATAAACACTATCACGCCTAAGAAAAGATATTCACTGAAAAATTACACCATTCCATTCAGAACTCCTAGCTGTTTTCTCTAGTACTTCTCAGAACCGTCCTCCATCCTGCAACATCCTGAAGGATGGTGTTGATGGCAAACAACCTCAATCCACAGAGGCCGAATCTGGGTATCGTAAATGAACATGCTAATGGAAAATAATTTGAGGAAATTTAAATGTGACTAATTTTGCATGGTAAAAGACGGAACAGATTTATGAAGGACTAGCTAAGCTTCCAACAGTTTACGAAGGACGGCTGGTACATAGATTCATTTTAGTATGTAACAGGAAGGACAATAATTTAGGATGGACAAGACAAGAGTAGTCACGCGGGGATGTATGGGGATGTTACTGTCATACTGAGTCACCATTCGATGGAGAAAATTAAAAAAAATCTAGCATGTGGAAAAACGTGCATATCTAAGATGTTTGTCGAGTCTACAAACTAAGACGTTTATTGAGTCTCTTACTTTTAACAAAAGAATCTAAGAGCTCATTTTTAAGAACATCAATTGGGTTGTGTTTGGATAGATGAATTTGAGAGGGATGGATTTCAAATGATTCGTATTTGATGGATTTAAATTTTCATAAACTAATTTACTCCATCTTATAAATGGATCTGAAACCTTCTCTTTAAAATAAAATTCTCAAAGAGTGAAAAGAATTTGAACTATTCATTTGATGTCAAGGGGATCATGTACATGCTGTATTCCAGACTAGATTTTTTTCCAATACATTATAGCGTGATTCCTAAACATGTCCAAATACATCTAAACCAAGAGAACCTTGCATTTGGATGTAGAATATAGCAAGTTTATGCTGATTAATATACTATTTTCAGCGTAGGTAAATGACTCAAATAATCTCTCAACTTTTACCTATAATTCTATATAATTCCTTAAGTTTTAAAAGTGTCTGTTAAGTCATTAAAATTCTGAAATTTGTTTTAATTGGTCCCTGAGGCAAATCTAATTTAGACGATTTTTACTCTTTTTCACCAAGATTTAAATTTGAATCATTGTTCGATCAAACTAAAGGAATGTTAAAAAGTTCTACAGTCACACATTAAAAAAGAAAGTAAAAAAAATGCACACATGTTATGTAAATGTAAAATTTAACTCATTTTAACCTCAATTAGAAAAGACAATAAAAAGATGGAAGGAGAGTTGGATTAGGTGGTAACGTGTTAAGTCCTTAATTATGCATATTATTTATGGATATTTTCCCCTAATTATGGCCTAAATATTGTGTTAATTGCTTGATTCTACTTATATTTGGTTTTCAACCATGATTTAGGTCATTGGAGTTAAATTAGGAATTAAAAGGCGCAATTGAATGGAAATTCGAAGACAATCCAGGATAATAGCAATGTGTGTGTTGATTTGAAGGTTGCCTTTTTGAAGAAGTGAACCATTTTTCCATGGAAGACAATTGCTGGATATTTGGAAACAAGGATTTCATTTACTTTTGGGAATTGGTTAAAGACTCCTTTTAATTAGGAATATTTGTAATTGATTTCCTTATTTATTTTGTTAAGGTGATTTAGCAAGTTAGATTCCAAGTAGGACTCAAACTCTTTGGAGTCCTAATTTGGAAGGGAGATTAATAGCTTTATATTCACTAGCTTTAGGAGAAAAAAAGGAGAGAGTCTTCTTCGTAGGTTTTTCCTTGGTAGATCATCATCAGCAATTCTTGGATTAGTCTCGCGGGACGGCTTGATTGATCAGGCGAAGGACTTCACTTGAACAAGAATTGCTGGTCAGCCTACTTTGCTATTCATTGGGTTTAGAAGCTTTAGTCGTTCTTTTGATTTCTTCCTTTTGTCATTCTTAATTGAAGCTTCCAAAAACGTCTTTTGGTGGTGATTCTCAATGAAGAGTGGCTAATTTCTTCGTCTAGTTGAAGGCTAATCGAGCCTTGGTTCATCAACTCTGTGAGAATTGTTTGGATTATTTTTATTTCATTAATTTACAAGTATTTGAATATTTTCTGTTGTTCATGTTAATGATTATTTCTTGCAATTAAATACCTGATCACTATTTCTTTGTGGGGATAATCTACTGTCATCTAGAGCAAATAAATCGTGTCGTTTGGAAGGTTTTAGTATTTGTGACAATTGGCGTAATTGATGAGTACAAGAAACTTTTGGGTTATTGTCATGGGAATATTCAATCTGGCTTAAATGAACCGAGCTTATGTGTTTGTTGGTTAGAATTGGTGGCTAATCTAATTGGTATCTTTGTTGGTGGGCTAAATCCTAAGAGCTTGTTTAGGGTTGTCCTGCAGAAGTGTTCTGAGACCTTGTAGCTATCGATCTGATGGGATTGGCGGGTTGTCGAGCTTGTTGACAACCATAACCAATTTATTTGTAGGTAATTGAACGCAATTTAGTGTCGATGATCAAGTTGATGAAACCAAGGTGAGATTAGGCCTTTGACTAGATCTTGTTATTGATTGATTTATTTTAGTATTTGATTCTGTGATCTTGTTCATTTTAATTGGAATTTTGTGGTGTCGTTTATTTTATTTATTTTTATTGGGTTTTATTAATTAGGAATTATTCGAACTCCCTTCCCATTTATTTTATTTCATAGAAAATAATTCTTCCAGGTTCCGAGGAGGCGACCCTACTTGCCACTTACTCAAATTAATTAAATTCTCACGGTTAATTTCGGTATATCGGATTAAGTAAACTCCTTGGAATCAAAGGGGTGAAGCTAGTAACCCATTAACATCCGAGTCCTCCGATTACTAGATTTAACTCAGGAATTTTTCTGTAGGTAGTTAGGTTCTATTTATTTATTTTTGTACAGGCTCGACACCTGTCATAACGTGGGAGGGGTTGTAAGTAAGAAATCTTGGGTTCAAAACCTCTCACTTACCAAAAAAAAAAAAAAGAGACAATAAACAAGACTTGGCCAATTTTGCCATGGGTAAAAGGCCACTCAATATTAGTCAACCAAAATAAGAATAGTAGGATCAAATTGGTCTTTATTCTTTAGACACCAAACTCCAGTGCCTATAAAACAGATTATTATAGTATCGAATTTCAAGAAGATTTTATTAATGCTCCATTAAAGTTAAGGCTTAGAATCTCATTGTTGAATGTAACTTGAATTTACACTTTTAGAACCAAACAATTTTCAAAAAACTAGGGATTGCATCTGTATCGGCAACTCCGATAGAATTGATATAAGTTTCGCTTTTGTCACTAAAAAGGGGTTTATCTTTTAGGCTTTTTAAGTTTGTAATTTTTCTCTCTTTTTTCCAATTGTGTAAGGGAGACTCCAGAACTTACATGAAAAAAGAACAATAAAAGACCTAATTAGTCAAATGAAGAAAGATGGGGTGGTCAGTGGAGGGAAGAAGGCAGCTTTCGAGATTTTAAGAACTTCATAAATGAAAATCAGTTATGTGATATAGGGTTTGAAGGTCATCCTTGGACATGGTGCAATAATTGGGAATTGGATGGAGAAGTGAGGCAAAGACTAGATAGAGAACTAGGCAGTCACAAATGGATGCAGATGTTTGAGAAAGTGAGATGCAATCATGTGGATTTATATGCATCAGATCATAGTATATTGATGATTGATACCTCATTGGATAACAAAAGTCAAAGGAAAAGATTCTACTTTGATAAAAGATGGCTGCAGCTCGAGGGAGTTGAGGATGTTGTGAAAACTGCTTGGAATGAGGAAGTAGATGGTTCAAGGATGTTTAAGGTGACAAGTAAAATAAAAAAGTGTAGAGTGGCTCTGCTTTGATGGAAGAATAGGTTACAAACAAATTCACAGAAAAGGATTGAAAAAGTCACGTTGCAATTGGAGGATGTTAAGAAGTGTGATTCACAGAATAGGAAAGGGAGAATTGGAGAGCTGAAACAGTAGTTAAAGGAAGCTTATCAAGATGATGAGATGTTTTGGAGCCAAAAGGCAAGAATTAGCTGGTTAAAGGCAGGTGATAAGAATACAAAATTTTTTCATGCACATGTTTAGGGTAGAAGAAGAAGAAACAGGATGATTAACCTGCAAAGATGTGATGGCTCTTGGACCAGAAATAATGAGGAGATGGGGGCAGAAGTAGCAGCCTATTATAGAAATCTTTTCAGAAGTGAAGGAGTTGGAAATTTTAATGAAGTACTTGATGGCATTCCTCACACAATCACGGATTCTATGAACAGTAACCTAACTAAACCTGTGCAGGAAGAGCAAATTAAGAGTGCATTATTTTCTATGAATTCGGATAAAGCCCCAGGCTTAGATGGTATGTCCCCCTTATTTTTTTCAAAAATTCTGGGAAATAGTTAAAGGGGAAGTGGTAAATGCAGTTAAAACTTTCTTCCATACGGGTCATTTATTGAAATCCATTAACCACACAGTTATCTCTCTCATTCCAAAAGTGCTGAACCCAACTTCTCTAAACCAATATAGACCTACAAGCCTTTGCAATACTGTGTACAAGATCATTGCAAAAATATTGGCTAACAGGCTCAAAAAGGTCCTTGATATCTATATTTGTAAGAACCAATCTGCCTTTATTCCTGATAGACAGATTTTAGACAATGTCATACTCTCTCATGAATGTCTGCACTACCTTGAGAATAAAAGAAAAGGCAAGGATGGGTTCATGGCTATTAAGTTAGATATGTCAAAATTTTATGACAGGGTGGAATGGAGCTTTCTTGGGGAAATGATGAGGAAGATGGGATTTCAGCAGAAATGGATTTCCTGGATTCTTGAGTGTTTGAGATGAGCATCTTTTTTTCAGCATAAATGGTGAGGTCAGAGAGTATCTAATCCCTGAGAGAGGAATCGGACAAGGTGATCCTTTATCACCTTATCTGTTCCTACTTTGCTCTGAGGGATTTTTCAATCTGTCAAGGAAGGCATCTGAGTTAAGGAACCTGACAGGAATGAAAATCAGCAGATGTGGACTTAGACTAACCCATCTTTTTTTTTTGCAGATGATTCGCTTGTTTTTTGTAAGGCTGACCCTAGTCAAGCTACAGAATTGATGGAGATACTGAAGAAATATGAAAAAGCTTAGGACAATTGATTAATCTTGAAAAATCTTCCATCTTTTTAGCAGAAACACAGAGCAGGAAGTCAAAAGGGAGGTTAGGCAGAGGTTGAGGAACATACAAGTTGTGAATCAAGGCAAGTATCTGGGCCTCCCAATGGTAGTCCCAATGGTAGTTACAAGGACCAAAGAGCAGGTGTTTGGATATGTCAGGGATAACATCAAGCAAAGACTAGATAAGTGGAAAAACAAATTGCTTAGTCCAACGGGCAAAGAAACCATGCTCAAGACTGTATCCTTTGCTATGCCTACTTACACAATGTTGTGCTTCAAATTGCCAAGGAAAGTGTGCAAACAGATAAGTTCCTTGATGGCTAACTACTGGTGCGGTGAAAATGAAGAGAGACAGAAGCTGCATTGGTGTGCTTGGAAGAAGATAACTCAGGAGAAAAGGGATGGAGGTTTAGGATCCAAAGATCTGGAATCTTTTAATACAGCATTATTGGGGAAACAAGTCTGGAGAATCCTCACCAAGCCCAACCTGCTAGTGAGCAAAGTCCTGAAGGAAAAATATTTTCCTAAGGAATCCATTCTTACAAGCAAAAGTCCCAACAATGCATCCTGGATTTGGAGAAACTTAAATCAAGCTAAAGAACTGATTAGAAGTGGGGTAAGGAGGAAGATAGGGAATGGAGGAAGTACAAGGATATGGGAGGATGCATGGATCCAAACACCCCTGATGGCCATCCAACTTCAGAAAAGAAGCCGGAGACAAAAGTTCAGAGAGTGGGAGATCTGATTAGCAACAAGAGATGGAACAAGTGCTTAATTTTCAAGACTTTTAACCAGAAAGATGCTGAAAATATCCTTAGCATTCCTATAAGCTTAGCTGATAGAGAAGATTTCAATTTCTGATTGCACAGTGCTAATGGAATCTACACAATCAGCTCAGGCTATAGAATGCTCAGAAACTGTGTAAACAAGCCTGAGACATCCAGAGAAGGTGGGAGTGGTACTAGTTGAGAGCATAAGAAGGGCCAGATGTGGAAAATTTTGTGGAAGCTGAATCTCAAACATAAGCTGAAGTTCTTTGTGTGGAAATGCATCAGTGGAGCTCTTCCAGTCAGGCAACAGATTTATACCAAGATAGGAAAAGGGGACCCTATATGTAGAGGGTGTGGAGAGCATTGGGAAACAATTGAACATGTTCTACTTAGCTGTGCCAGAGCCAGGGAGGTATGGAAGTTATCTCCAATTCAATGGGATGGGGCTTTAGATTACCAGAATTGCTTTGAGGGGTGGTGGACGGCAATCAGTGGAGCTAAAAGCAGAACAGATGGAAGCAGCCACCTGACATTGACAGCAAACATTTTATGGCAAATCTGGAAGAGTAGGAACAAAAAAGAGTTCAATGAACAGGTTCAAAAGCCAGTGGATACTATCCAAAAAGCTCAAGCTGAATGGGTGGAGTATGATGAAGTAAATCTTAGCTCAACTAAAACGAGCACAGAAGAAATATCACTGGTGAGTACAGCACAACAGCAACAAAAGCATCCAGGAACTGTCAATCTCAGTCTCCAAGTTCAGAAGCACAAGGAGACCAACAAAGTGGGTATTGGAATTGCAGCTATAGATCATAACAATAGCTACATTAAAGGTTGGGCAATGGTCGAAGGAACAACTAGTTCACAGCTACTGCACGAAGCATTGGCAGTGGTACTTATGATGAGCGAAGCATTGTCACAAGACTGATGCAATATTGAGGTGCAAATCCCCAATAAAAGGCTGATTAGGCATATTATGTCTCAAAACGCCTCAGGTATATGGTTGATGACATTGGTGGAAGATATTAATAGCTTAAACCAGATGTTTCAAATGTGCTCTTTTTGTTTAGTTGATTGTTCTACTAGTCAAGTTAGTAAGATGATTAGCAAGTATGCTATGAATATTGGTTTAGATGAGGAAATTGTAAATTTTCGGTGGCTTGGCACACTTGTTGTATAGAAATTTTGAGCCTTTGCTCGTGTCTTGTAAAGTCCTTTACCATCAATATATTCCAATTATCGTTTCGAAAAAAGAAAAAAAAAGAGTCAAATGATGGATATTATATAAGACCTAATAAGTCAAATGATGGATACTGAGATTTACCTAACTATTGTCCCTATAATCGATTGAATGTTAATGGATATAAAAGTTGACATGCACAGAAAATCAATCTTCTAAATCAATTTCTAGGGAAAATAATCACAAAAAACTGTGGTGGGGTACGTATTTTACACATTACTGCATTACACTATTCTTGGATCACATGGAAAGTGTTAGTAAAAAATTTCAGTCCATCACATCCATTTGTCTTCCCAAAAAATGAATAGGGTTTCTCTTTCCAAGTCTCCATTCCGCACCTTCGGCTACTAATTCACTCCCAAATCTCATACTTCTCTACAAGGTGCGTGGTGAAGCTCCCACCGTTGGCTGGAATCTCCAATTCGCTATACTCAATCTTACAGGTTCTGAAAAGAACCTCAGCTTAAAGCGCCCCTTTTTGGTTACGAAGTCTCCACCGAAGCATTGCTACAAGAGATTGGCTTAGGTTAAAATGTGTTACATTTTACATTTATATGTGACAGGTGCAAATTTGACCCTTTCTTTCGAGTAGAATCAAAGGGAGTCTCACCTTTTTTTTTTTTTTCCATAGATATAATTAAGGGATAATTTCAGAAACCTCCCCCGAGTTTTCTCATAATATCACTTAGCTCCCTTCAGGTTTTCAAAATCTCACCTACCTCCCTTGTCAACTTGACAAAATTAAATATTCATATCAAAAGTCATAAATTGACAACATTAACCTTGATATTGATAACTATTTAACTAAAAAGCCAAATCAAAAATAAAATTTTCAAACCAAAAAATGCATATTCAAAAATTGCTATCTAATAATGGTCCATGTTTTTCTATATTGAGATCGTGCTAGAATAACAAATCTAATCAAAATCAACCACTTAGGAGGATTTTGGTGACTAATTAATATCTTAAAAAATTTCATGGACAGTTATAATTAAGGAATTTAAAATTTTTTTTTGGAAAATATGTTATAATACATGATGTAGTTTAAGTTGTATTGATAACTAAAACAATCTCTTTGTATGTATAAATTTTTTATAGTATAATTTTTGCAAGGTGTAAATTTTTCTTTTGTTTCAATGCAACTAAAATAAATAGTTTTAAATCAAGAAATTTACACCTCATAAAAATTTAGCTGTGATTTATTTTCTATCATTGTTGTAATCTTCAAAAGTAGGATAATACAAGGGTAGTATTGGAACCAAAGTTTTATCTTTATTGCATTTCTTTTAAAAGGGTTAAAATGTTACAAAAAATGTCAATCCAAGGGAGGTAGATGAGATTTTGAAAAACTCAGGGGAGTTTAGTGATATTATGAGCAACCTCAAGGGAGGTTTTTGAAATTATCCCTATAATTAATCATGAAATTGTCAAGAAAGTTTTGGTTTAATAACTAAAAGTGGGATTTTAAAATTTAGAAATTCTGAATTCAAATGTCTTCTTTCCTTTTTGGTTTCTTAAATCTTACTTCTCCTCTGTTAGAGAAAAAAGATTAAAGACACATACTCCATTTTGTACAGATTTTTACATGCAAAATCTATACCATCAGCGGAAATTGGGAAAAGTCGAAGATTTTATCAGAGAAAAGGTTCTTTCACTATGGTCCTCTCAGGAGGTGTGCCCTTATCCATACTATGTGGTACACAGTCAACAACACAAGAATCATTAGCTCTGGCAAAGCTAGGAGCAGATCTATCATTTTGTTGCTCTAATTTGCCTAAAATTTTTTTATTTGCATCATCTATACAAATTTCAATCACCTTTTTATTTCACATATATCATATTAAAAAAGTACTACAATATTTTTTAAACAAATTATTCTAAATAATCTACTATCCAAACATATGATATATGTACTTCCATGACAAGAGTCGGATCCAAATAATGATGTTACGTGGTGACTGGACTCGTAACAATAATTCTATTTTTCCTCCATGATAAGAGTGGTACCCAATGGAGCGGGGATGGGGACAATTAGCAGTGGAGTCATTTCTAAACAATTCACGATTCAAATTGAATCAATAATGTAAAATTTTAAAATATACGACCGAAATAAAATCATGTAACTTTGACATAATAAAAAAAAATAAAAACTCACTTAAACAATATTCGTGTATAACATCTCTATTATAAACGTAGGATTCATCTATGGTGCAAAGCTGAGTCACCTACGCAAGGTAGGAAGAAGTAAATAGGACTAGGACAACACAGCTAGGTGGGGCCAGGTAATAGACAGGAGGGAAAATTGTAACCGAGGACAGGCTAGAACCGGTAATGAGCAAGGACCCATCGGTTGAAATTAGCACTTCCTTCAAATGAAGCCTGTCTTCATTGAGGAATAAAGGCGCCACTTTCCTTCCATGGGATCTTGTTAACCCAATGCAACATGCCCAATTATTTTAAAATGGCGTCTTTGTCCCGTTGGAAATTCGGAAGCATAATTAGCAAAATATTCGTACTATATCCAACGATACATGTTCATACGTATCATTCAAAAAAAATTTTATATTTTATATACTTTAAGCATACTTATACTTTTCAATTAACTGTATAAAATACATAATCAACTTATAATGTATTATACTTTAATTTTTCAAAGAATTTTAAAAATTAAATAAGGATAATGACATATTTTTTGAGTTATATACAAAATAAGAGTGATATATATTGTAAAAAGGTAGATTTATGCATATTTAAATAATAAGATGATAAATTTTAATAAATTTAAACTCTCATACATAAAAATAAGTTTAAATAGTATAAATATACTACAGTCTTTGAAATCTATGGTATATTTATTTGTATTTTTACTTTCATAACTTTCACATGTATTCTACTGTTCAGTGCAAATTTATATGCATAAATTTACTGAACACGCATTTTTATACCGAACTTTTTAACGCACTTTTAAAAACATTCATATTATATGTATATATAATATTTCGCATTAAATTCATCCCTTATTTTACTAACTATGCTCGTAAGAGATTTTGTTTAATATGTACAAAATCCATTAATAATCTAGTTTGGATCTCATTTGTTTAACATTATCATAAGGGATAATATCAGAAATCTCCCCTGAAGTTTCTCTTAATATCACCTAGCACCCTTGAGGTTTTAAATATATCACTTACCTCCCTTATTATTATTATTTGTGTAACAAAATTTTGAAAAACCCTAAACTACCCTTTTGCTTGCTAAATATAAGTACTCCTAAATTACTTTGTTTATTCTAAGAAAACTATCAACTAAAAAAGAATCTATAGTGGTATTATAACATTACAGTACTATAGTGCTTAAATATAAATTTAGAAAATAAATAAACATTTATAAATAAATACATGTGTACCAATTTAATGTGCTCAAAATTAAATTCTTATGAATCTTATAATTTTTTTCCAATTCTTTTCCAACCCGTATCCAAGCCTTTGAATTGTACTGATCATTATAAAAATTAACTAAAAATAGATAAAGAAACCATATCCTAGTCTATCACAATCATAAAAAGTAAAAGATAAAAAAATTTTAATTTATTATAATTTAAAAATTGCATGGTCATCCAATAAAAATGAGCAAGAGAGAATGTTGGAGAAAGGGGAAAGAGAAAAGGTGACTTTTACTTCCTTTTTAAAAGATTTTTGAACTCCATTTATTAGATATGTGAATTATATATCAAGTGAAGGTTAATATAGTCTTTTTGCAATTGCTAAGGGAGGTAAGTGATATTTTTCAAACCTCAAGGGTGCCAACTGACATTAGGAGATACCTCAGGGGAGGTTTCTGATATTATCCCTTATCATAAAGTGCATGTCTTCTATCTATGTATCTAAATATGTATGTTAATTTGAACATAGAAGTGTAACTTGACACCTAAACATCGTTGCTTCCTTGTTTAATTGAATTTGGTCTCATTAAATAATCCATATCAATATCCATATCACAAAAAAATCTTGAAATTTAGTACTTTTCTTTAAAATGTATGATGATTTAGACTTCACTTTGGTTCTCCTTATCACTAGAAAATATTAAGAGTTGAAAAGCCTTAAATTTATTGTCAAGTCTGTGATTTCTAACCTATCATATTCATTATAACTAGTGGAAAATATTAGTAGTTAAGAAGTCTCAAAATTTGATACTGCACTCGCCAAGTTTTTTTATTTATACTCCGTCATATTCATTTCAATTAGAGGTAGAGTTAGGACCTAATTTGGTATAATCTAGTGTTTGGCTTTTTTTTTTTTGATAAAAAAAGCCAATATTATTAATAGACTAGTAGAAAATTGTCCAATATGATTTGCTTAATAAAAAAATACTAATGATAGAAAATATATAAAATATGTCACAAATATATCTAGTCTGAAAAATTATTAAATTTACCAGAACTGCAAAATATATAGAAAATTAGATTGCAAATCAAATTATTAGATTTGACCAATTGCACAAATCTCTCCATCAAAATCTGTGCATGTTTTATCCCCACAAGGTGCTCCATAAATATTTGTGCATGTCTATCCCCTTGGATCTACTACCTAACTCCTACCACATTTACTATCTAACTGGTTTAAGTACAAAGTTGATGTTATTATTTGACAAGAGTATCCAAGAAATTTCACATCTACTATTAAAGTGGTACAATAGTTATTTAGTAAAGGAAACAATCACTCTTTGAAACAATTGCATTATCACGAGGAGCTAGAATTGGAATTCCATGTATCTTTTGATAGATTTTATCATATTGATATTGGTTAAAACACCATATTAGTTTCTTTTAACCTTTGTGCGATTTCTAAATAAAGTAATTCAGACTTTTGAGATACTATGTATGTATATTGAAATTAATACGGTATATTTAGTAGTAACTTGTACTGTGCTTGTATTTTGAACGTAAAAGGTAACAAAGACTATTACGTATTCACAATACATATAAAAAAATTTATTATTGGTACCAACAGGGTATGTTAAGCATGGGATAATAATTCTGAAAACAAGACTAGTATGTTAAACACCCTGTTAGTATTAACAAAACTTAGGTTTTGAAGCAAAAATTCATAGATTGACTTTTTATACACTTACAGTATAGTAAATTTTTTATGCTAACAATTTTAGATGCATGCCACATGTATATGATTTGAATTTCAAATTTAAATTTATGTTATATGTCATCATCCAAATCTACTAATGGAAAACAAATTATACATTGATAGTGTATAAAAAAGTTATCCAAAATTCCAAGATTAGTTCTGTGACGACCCCACTTCTCCCTAGGGCGTACCTTAAGGTATCCGTGGAGCGTCTGCCCAACTCTCGCCAGGACTCACTCACTAGAATAACCAATAATACTTCAAAAGAGAAACATAAACAACCATTCCAAACCAAATCACAAATATTACATAATGAAATTCAACTTACAACTCTCATTCCCAAATTACAGTTCAAAGTACTTAGAGTACAACCACAATACCATCTCACAGGCCCAAATACAATAAAAGTCCATCTGTCCATGATTACAAAGGGATACAGAAAATAACCCAGCCAATAGTGCTAAGAAAGATCACGACACACGCTATCCATCATCCCGAGCCCTGTGGGGGGGGGAAATAAAACATTTTGGGGTGAGCTAGAAGCTCAGTGAATGTCCAGTAAAAACAAGAAATTCATGGACCTTTGAGTTAAACATCATTTTGTAAAACATTTGAGTCTTTAAACAATCATTCTAGAAACACTTATTTAGCAAACAACATACAGTAAGCAATAATTCAATAAACATGTAGTTCAAGTAATGAAAGGATACAGTGTCCTCCGATGGCAATCACAGTCCGTCTTGTCAGTCAACTACCCTCCTACTCCTCCTTATAACTCCCAGTGGTAATACTCGAGTATACCGTACAGTACCCTAAGTACCAACCTACCCGACCGAGTCCGCTTCTGGGTCGAGTAGGTCGATAACGAAGGGAGAAAGGCCTTGTTCAGCCAATGTGGTAAAGTACACATGGCCTACCAAGTAATATACAAGCAAATGGAGAAGTAAGCGGTTGAGCGATTATTAGGTTAGGTCGAGTGAGATAAAGTACACACTCGCCTAGAACCAAGTATTTAACACTTATGAAATCAAGTAACATCAAGAATTAATCACATAAGCATGTAATTCACATAACATACAAGAAATACTCACAGACTCGTTTCTTTACAAATATGAGTTGAGTAAATCATTTCACAAGTCATTTTCACGTAGTAGTAAATCTTTTGACCTAAAACGGATTTGAACATTCATAAACTCTTCATAAATTGTGTCACTTGTAAAAGCATATTACTTGGAAATGGTGGTAAATCACTTCATTAGAATTACTAACAGATCATTTCAATAAAGCATTCATTTGCAACCAATAGTAAAGTCTTTCATTTGAAAAGGGTTGGGACACTCACCTTGATTCGATTAAATGAGTGAGCAAAGAAGAAGGCTAAACTTCGTTAGTTGGTTCACCCTCGACAAGGTCTTGGGCACCTGAGCCAAAGTTCATCTATTAGATACTAACCAAAACATCTAAAACTCAAAGTCTTAACTCAACGACTCAGAATCACCAAACCCTCACTACTACAGTTTCTTGTTCGCACCATGTCTAAGATTACTCTCGTTGAAATGGAGCAAGGCTTATGGGCACGGAGGTTAGGCTCGGAGAACTACAATTCACTAGAAAACTTCGTTTTCAAATTCATTTGGTAATATAGGTCAAATCAAATTACAAGACTCAGTAGTAGTTAAAGTACAGTATTACCAGTTTCAAAAACAAGCCAACGAAATCTTACGGGAAAAATGCCAAATTTTGTACACTTATTCTTCTATACATATAGGCTAGGTTTATACCAAAAATTCAGTCAAAAACTCATACGGGAAGTCAAAGTTCTAGACGATTAAAATCGCTCCCTATTTTTTCAAAATTACATGTTTACCCAAAATTAGTGAAAACACAACTTTTTACCATTAAAAATTCATAACGTCACTCCATTCAAACATGTACTCATAATTAAACATAATACACATTTATTTAGGCAAAATCTCTTCAAGAAAAAATTACAAAATTTTGAAATAATCAAACATTAAAATCACCAAGTATGGGTTCGGCCATCTCATACATTTTTCCATCAAAATTTCCAACAATAAAATCCTACTTTCCAACCATATCAAGACTATTTCACGAATATCACAAAAATCCACAATCAGGTCCTCAAGTCAATTACCTAAAATCCACCTCAAGTCCGCTACCTAGGTTGGGATTTCAAGAGCCCAACTTCATCTTTTCAGATGAGATCATTATACCAATATCAACCATAGATCTAAGCTATTTAACTCTAATAAAGCTATATCTAGAAGATTTAGAGCTTATACCTTCAGATCTAACTAGATCTGACAAGATCCGACAAGATCCACCGAGACTTTGTGATATCTTCTCAAAATTGACCCCTTCCAAGCTCAACAACCACGAAAGCTTCGATCTTAGCCTCCGATCTACAAGCTTTGTTGAGGATTTCCGTCACCAAGCTCAAACCCAAGCTCAAGACAACCACCCCAAGCTTTTCTTTCCTTTCTTTTTCTTCCAAACTTTCGAACCTCACTCCCCAATCTCTCTCCTTAGTTCGGCTGCCATAGAGGGAAGAATTCAAGCCAACAAAACCTTCACAAACTCAAGGTTCTAATTGAAGAAGAAATGGAAGATTTCAACCACAAATCTTACCTTTCTTTCTTCTTCCAAAACCGGTCCAGCCCTTCACTCTCTCCTCTCTCTTTCGGCTGCAAGAAGTGGTGGGGAGGATGGGCTTCAATGGTGGTTGAAACTTGAAGGAAGCAAGGATGAAGAAGGAGATGAAGATGAAGTGCAAATTCTCTCTCTCTCTCTCCCTTGGCTCTCGGCTGCCTCTCTCTCTCTTCACTCCAAGTTGGCCGCTGAAAAGTGAGGAAAGAAAGCAAGAAACAAGGCTTTAAGAGGGCAAAAGGAGTGGCTCTCCTTAAATTATGGAAAAGTTGTCTCATGACCACTTTATGTCGCGTCAAGCGCGGTATTCTAACTTACACTGTTTACCTCCATTCCAACACTGTCCAATCTTATTAATATTTCTAAAATATTACTACATATGCCTAATTTCAACTTAAAGTCACTAATCACGCTCCAGTAGAAAATTAAACGTTTAATTCGACCAAAACCGCACACCGGCAAATAATTCGTATAAAAATTCTCTAAATTGGAAATTAATAATTCAAAGCATAAATTCACTAATATTTGAGTGAAAGTACATAATATTATTATTTTTATCATTATCATTCATTTTCTAATAAAAATAAAATTTTCGAACCCTCACAAGTTCACTCACAATTTCCAAGATTCCATCCGTGATCAATGCCTGATTTGTTAAGCTAAATGTATAGCTGGTTGCCTTATTTCAATTGGACCCCAATTGACATGAAAAAAAGGTCCCTGCTGAGTTGTCTTGATAATACCTCTTCTGCCCACGGTGGACAGTTTAGTCTACTTTGCACACTAGCAGCATCCATAAACGTGAACATTTCATTTACCCCTCATTTGGTACGATGGAAAGATCTAGAATGGAAAGGTCTTTCCATCCAGAATTCTTTTCCTGTCAGAATGGAGAGGAAAAAATTTATCATTCAAGTGTTTGGTAACCAAGTCAGAATGGAATATTAATTTCTTTTTCCCATGTCTGGTATAATCATATTGAGAAGTCAGAATGGAATGGTAAAAACTACTATATTGACTTAATTGCCCTTATATATAACATTCTATACACATATTGATTTAGAGACAAATGAATTATTAATTAATAAATAACTTTTTAATAGTATAAGATCACAATAACTTATTAAGTGAAAACATAACTTTTTAATAGCACACAATTACAATAGGTGAATACTAACTATAGTACAATTGCAATAGGTGAATACCAGTTGTAACTAAATTAAAATTTTAAATTACATGTATGTTGAATCCTGTGTATTTTTTATGCATGTTAAATCCGTCATTCATGCATATTAAATTATTTACCCTTGATTTGCTTTTGGATGGTTTTAAGAACTATTTGTAAATAGAAAAATGTAATTGTGCCTTAATAGATAATCTAGTGGGTTTACTCTTTTTTTTTAATTTTTTAATTTCATATGAATGCATTTTGGCATGTTGTTGTTTGTTTAAATTAACAAATGTTATCATATAATATTGTGGATAAAAATATATTAAAAATGTTAACTGACTATTTTATTTCAAAGTAAAAAGAAAGAAAAGTCATTAAATAGAATTAAAATTATTCCTAAGTAAAAAAGTAGTAGACTTATTAACTAAACTCACAAAATAGACCTAATATTTGACAAAGTAAATGGCAAATTTAAAAATATATATAAAAGATAAATAGGAACACAAGAACTAGAGATAGATAATATAGAAGGATAATCTTGACTCCTATAATTTAGGTATTTATTGGATAGAGTTGAAATGACATTTTTCTAGATTTTTGTGAGGGATGGGATTCCACGAAAAAGTTGGAATAAGTTTTCCAGGGGTAAAAGAGTTTTTTAGGGGGAAAGGGTCATACTAAACACTAGAATGAAATGAAGAAGTTGGAAAGATCTTTCTATTCTAAACATTTTCAACGTACCAAACGAGGGGTTATAGTGAGTGGATTATAGTACGTTGACAAACTGTTGGACCATTTTGGATGATGTGACAGATCTGGCAACCGTCCTGTTTGCAGTCTATTGCAATCACGGGACCCGTATGATGTGGCCACGTGGTACAAAACTCATGATAGACGGGCGTGACCAGCTGGTCCTAAAGTCATGCAAAATTATCTATGTGAAATGGTAGTGGGACCCGCATAATGTGGCCACGGGTTCTAGATTCATGCAGAGCTGTCTATGTAAAAAGTCAGGGTATAATTAGGATTGCAAACGAATCGAGTTGAGCCGAACTTTGGCCTTCTCGAGTTTGACTCAACTTATTTTTCATCGAATTCGAATTCGATGAACTAAAAAAATGAAACTTGAACTCGAGTTCGAGTTTAAATTCGAGTCTAATCGAACTCGAATTCGGAAAAAAATAAATAATTACTTTATATTTTTTAAAAAATAAATAAAATAATTATTTTTCTTAATAAATAATAAAAATATTAGGGATATATATGTAATTTTATTATTAAAATAAAAATAACAAGTAATATATATATACACACAATATATATATATATATTCGAACCTATTTGAACCGACTCGCGAGAGCGAGCAGCTCTATTCATTTCAGCCCTAGGTATAACTGTATGAGCCCATGCGATTTCAAATCACACGCAAGCTTTTGGAAGGCAAGGAATCATGGCAATCAACAAGATTGGTGCAATGGCTATTCCTTTTTGTGGTATGTAAAATTTTGGCTCGGATTGGATTAGCTTCCTAGAGGTGTTTTTGAAAAATTTTATAGTAATACTATATATATATATAATACATCATGGTTATAATTTATTATGAGTTATTTTTAAGAGTATTATAAATTATTCATAATTTTGAGTAATTTAATATTTCTTGTCCAAACCAATGACATAAAAACTACTAAAGAATTTTTTAATATTGTTATCAAGTTCTAAATGTTCATTAAGAAAGTACGTCCATCCATTTTCAAAAATTAAAAAGATAAGTTTGGTGTATTAAGAAATCATAAGAAAAGGGCAAACTTGGAATGGAATTGTATTCTCTCACCCAAAATAAGTGTATTAACATTATATTTTAAAATGAGTTTCAAATGTTATAAAAAGTTTAAAATAACGGAGGCAAGTGAGATTTTTAAAAGTTTGACAGTATTAGGTGAATTGTCAGAAATCTCGGGGGAGGTTTCTGAAATTATCCCTAAAATGATTTTGGTACTGATTACAGGAATGATTCTTCTGGGGCCAAATGTGGAAGTCACGGCTGTCAGGCCTGGGCCTCCCACGTTTTGCCCATACAATTGCCTCACGGGGGCCGTGTACTAGATCTGTAATGGAGAGAGGACCTGCACAGGGCCCCAATTGCTGCGCATCCGGCTGCTGCACTCTTTACTTTGTTGATGGAAGTTGAGTATACTGTACTTGGACTTACGCTAAATATTAATTCCATGATTAGGGTTTGTACTCTAGATTCGTAACATCATACTGAACGAGTACTAAATAACGGATAATGTATGTCTCTTTAGTTTGTATTTCAGTTTCCACGAGGGTGGAATATAACTATATAGTATATCAGTGATTCATGAGACAGTGAATCATGTTCAATAAAATGGAAGTATAAATGAGTACTTTTCTTAAAAAAAAAGCAATGTGTCATACATAATCAAATTCGATATACATCGTCTGGAATGATTAATTACATCTCCAAAAACAATATTCTCCCAAAAACACAAGGGAGAGTGAAAGACAGGTAGAGACGAGTGCTAAAAGTGGAAAGTGGATCCATGGTTTCTCCGGTTGAATTTTGTCCAATTGATATAATTCTTACCATATGCATTGTAAACTAATATAATTTTAGTGTAATCATGAAATTTGTCAACTCATACAACTAACTTGGAGCAAAATTCATGATTACATTAAAATTCTAAGAGTTTACATCAAATATTATAAATATTATATCAACCAAGTTGAATTGGATAAAACTCAACTCTAGAATCCAATTTGGCTAAAAGTTTCAAAAACTTAACAATTCCTCCATTTCATTTGATCCACCAACTTCTTATGCGTCATTTGTTCAGCATTATCCAGATTAATATTATGGAGCATTTATAGTATAGCCGTCATTGATAATATTCATATATATCTCCATGATATCAATATTCTAATCTCTCCATGAGAAAACTAGCTTTATTCAGTATGAAAACCATATAGGATGAATTCATGCATAAGTGCTTACTAAATTAATTCCAAAAAAGTACCTAGAAAAAGAAAAAATAATAATGTGTGACGCAAGTCATACATATTACTTTTTAAAAGTATGCTTCTTTTGTCTAGTACTTAGAGTAACTAGTATAAGTTGCACATTACACTTGTTACTTTTTGTGAAACTTAGTCACAATTTTTTTTTCTAATGACTACTAAAAATAAAAGAGATATTAAGTGTGCAAAGTCTTGTACTACAACTAATCTTCTCCTTCAATGAAACACTCAAAAAAATTTTACAAGACTTTAAAACTTTAATTTATTTTCAATCTTATTGTAAATCATAGAATATTAATATCAAATTTAATAAAAATTTAGAAGACAAACTATTCACATCATACTGTCCAAACAAAGTCCTCCAAAAATTTAATGGAATTTTAACAGACTTGACAACTATTTTCTTGAGTTCGGTGCATCCATATACTAAATATCCAAAGCAAAATTATTAAGAGGAAAATGAAGGATAAGATTCTATATAAGCAAAAATAATAAATCCTCCCCGTTAACAAATTCAAACCCATTAATATGTTTGTGGAGTCTATCATTGTTTAGTTAAAAATGTATTATCCATCCAGAATGTTGATTAGCATTTGAACAAACAATTTGATTACCAAGAAAACCATCTAAATATTGTGTTCGATACAATAGTGATTATTAGGCATGCTAAAAAAATCCTAGTGAATTGAAAGTGTCTCGTTCCATTAGAAATTGAACTAATATTATCTGTGATGTCAGAATAATTAGGAGGTACCAAATTCGTTTCTGGTGAAACATTTGGGATCATTTTTGTGGATGGAATAAAAATAGGGACAAAAATTGCATTTCCACTTCAAAAATAAACCTTGTAAGTAAGCTCCAAAAAATCTAAAGTAGATATTCGAGTTAATAACTGAACTAAGTAGGAACTTGGCAACGTGTAAGCCTTAAACAAGATTCTCTCCTTGGAAGACGCCAATTTTGTATGACTAAAATCTATCAACAGATCAGATTGACGATTATCAATAAATCTAGTTCTGTGAACAGAAAAGCACTAGGACGAAGGGGCTCATTGATGCACAACTTTATTTGGCGTAAAATTAAAAGAAGTTTAATCTAAACTTAATTTTAGAAACCAAATACGTACATTGGTCAAATGAAGATTAAGGATCCCTTCTATGTATTTCAATTTAATTTCCCACGTAAATAGCGACACATTTGATTAGACGATGACACGAATTGAATGTACATCATATGATGAACGGCAAATACAAGCAACAGAGTAAAATGAACAACATCAAGAAAATTAGATATCAGCTTAATACATGACACTACTGCACGTGACTCCTCACATGCTTCATTATTGAAAGCACCCTACCAGAATTCAATATGAGCAATAATGCTAGCAGATTGAGCGAGCCCATTACCAGGTCCAGAACAGTATCTCTTAGCCTAAACAGCCAACAAAAACTGCAACTGGTGGAGGCAATTTCAATTTCATATATAGAAGGAGCCAACGCAGATAAAATTAGAAAACATGCAACGTTACATTGCTGTCGGTCAAAAGTTAATTGTATCCTTGTAACATATTGTTGCATTATGAGTTACACAAAAACCATTCAAGTCGGCAAAAGAAAGCCAATACTTCTCCCGGCTTTGGGGTTATTTTCGGGGAATTTCGTTATTTTGGTCCCTGAAGATTTTTACTAAAATCAATTTCATCTCTAGTGAATTATTTTAACCAATTTAGTTCTCAAACAAGTTTTTTGCTTCCAGTGTAGGACTTTTGACTGAATTTTGCACAATTCGCATGGACCTATAGGGGGAATTTCGTCATTTTTGTCCCTGAATATTTTAATTAAAACCGACTTCATCCCTAATGAATTATTTTAACTAATTTAGTTCTCAAACAAGTTTTTTACTTCCAATGTAGGACATTTGATTGAATTTTGCTCAATTCGCATGGACCTACAGGGGCATAATTGGCATTTAGGCCTAACCTTTTGTAATTAACAGACGAAATAAATTAGAAAGATCATTAAAATTGCTTAACATCTAAAATAAAGGGATGAGGAGTATATTGAACATTAAGCAGTTTTAGACATTGAGCAATTTTAATGATCTTTTTAGTTTATTTCATCTGTTAATAATAGAAGGTTAGACCAGTGTGATGATTATGCCCCTGCAGGTTTATGTGAATTGAGTAAAACTTGGTCAAAAGTCCTGAATTGGAAGTAAAAAACTTGTTTAAGGACTAAATTGATTAAAATAATTCATTAGGAATGAAATCGATTTTCGTGAAAATGTTCAGGAATCAAAATGGTGAATTTCCCACCTATAGGCGCAAAATTGTCATTTAGGCCTAACATTCTGCAATTAACAGACAAAACAGATAAGAAAGATCATTAAAATTGCTTAATGTCTAAAAGTACTTAACGTTCAATATAGTCCTCACCCATTTATTTTAGTAAATTACTTAACGTTCAATATAGTCCTCACCCATTTATTTTAGTTGTTAAGTAATTTTAATTTTCTTTCTAATCTATTTCATCTATTAATAATAGAAAGTTAGATCAGTGTCACGATTATGCCTTTGCAAGTCCAAGTGAATTGAGTAAAATTTGGTCAAAAGGCCTATATTGGAAGTAAAAAACTTATTCAAGGACTAAGTTAAAATAATTCATTAGGAATGAAATCAGTTTTAGTGAAAATATTCAGGGACCAAAATGGTGAACTTCCCGTATTATTGTGTTACTTGTATATGTTGGCGGACAAATTGTCAAGGTTCAATTTTACATTTTAAACTTGGGAATTGTGAGCATTATTCGAGAGTTAATTTTCACCGGATTTACTGGTGATTTTTTAGTACAAAAACTCATGCATTAGAAGTAATAATATTTTTGCAAACCAAGAAACAAGAAATCACTCTAGACGAACAAGCAAAAAACAAACAATTTCAGAAGCTAATGACAATGAAAAGAGAAGAAGCGAAATCCCATGGCTGGAGCACAACTCAATAATTAGTACTAGGGATGGCAATGGAAGCGGCTACCCGTGGGAGAAGAAATGGGGCGAGGGTTGGGACAAGGCAGGGGCAGAGGAGGAGTGGATTTTTCTCCCCCCTCTTAAAACCCACCCCATCCAGCCCTCTGCCCTATGTATATATATATAGACACAAACACACACACATACATAAAATGCACTATTCATAAATTCATTCTAATTGAAATAAACTAGGAATTAGTTATGTGTAATGTTAAGTATTTAATTTTGTATATAATTTTATATCTGGCTAATTTGGGAATTAGTCAATTAGACTACTAATTTGACCACTACACTACTATAAACAGTAATATAAAGATATTGCTCAAGATATTGGGAACAATATGTGGTCAAACTAATGTTGTTATCTCTATTTTTATATGAACTTTAGCTATGGTTATTCTTGACTAGTGGTATGTAGAGGTTAAGGATTATTGTTTACTATACTAAGCTTGTTAATCCATTATTGTTGGTATAATAGTAGTAGTATTTGTTCTAATAGTATCATATATATATATATATATATATATATATGTATGTATAATAAAGTCGTATTCTCATCCTTATCTACTTTGGACTCTCTTTCCTACTTGGCATTATAACAAAGCATGTTATACTAATGCGCTCTTTGGTAACCTACGCCCTTATTCCATTTTCTTTTGCGGATTGCCCTTGCCCTCTCTCTTAACTCTCTCTTCCTCCTTGCATATCTCCGTCATAGTGAAACTGTATCTCCATCACTCATTCAAAGGTTGTTGAAGTCAAATTTAAATATATAATGATCTTTGCATACAAATTGTAAACATGACAAGATCTTTCCCTTTTAATCGTCACAAGGTATGTCAATAACCAATTGTATTTTTTATTTTTTTTCTTTTTTCTTCTGTATTTTTGTGTATTTTTGGGTTTTGTGATTGCCGTTGTTAAGAGTTCATTCAATGGAGGGGATTAATGAAAGAGGGGTGGTGGGGTTGGGAATTGAGGAGCAATTTACTCAATTGAATTTCGGTATTGGAGTGAATAAAGCAATCTGATTTTTTCGTTTCTTTTGAACCACATCCCTCTTCTATAACTATGCATTGTAGTTCATGTTCTTGCCCTAATATCAATTCTTTTGTTTTTCTTTTACGAATAATTAAAAAAAAAAGATGTACCACAAGCATGCTTCAAGAACTTGCAGGAAGTTCATGTGGCTATGATGATGACATCAAGATCCAGAGATTTATCAGGGTTGCTTTCTTCTCCCCCATTCTCATTCATAATTATTTTTACTTCCAAATCCCATTGTTGCTCATTTTCTTTTAAGTAAAATACGATTAGATGTTTCATTGTTGAATATTGTGAAGTAGGATTTTATAGTGTAAGGTGGAGAACCTACTGGCACTGGCCGTGGTAGCGAATCCATCTACGGGTATGGCCTATTTTCTTTTACTCTTTTGAGTGGGAATAGGAAGGACGATATAAATTCAATATCATGAAATTTTGTATGTTCTAACTTTTTCCTTGCTTTAAGAAAATTTTTTTTTCTTCTTTTTTTTTTTTTTTATTTCACTTGGTGAAGTCTGGTTTGTGCAATAATCAAGACTATGTATGTTTCATCCGCATGTGTGTTTGATTTTTAGTTTGAGATAGTCTTATTGTGTGCATAAAAGCCCCCCTCCCACACACATTGGTACATTTTTATAAAGAAAAAGGGATGCCCTGTGCTCTGCTATTGAAGGACGGAAGTGCATAAGTGCATATGGAATTGTACACATATCTACCATTATATTGTAGTACCATAGTAGCATTTTATTGTGACTTTTGCTTTTCTTTTACTAGCTTTGTCAGTGCTGTTTTGAGACTAATGTCCTATTCTCAGGCTTTTTCTTGCCAAAGGGATTTCAAAACCTTTCTGTTCAAATGCTTCTTCATGTGCCCTACGCAAGTTTTGTGAAGATGCTTGTGTTGTTATGTATGAACCTTCAAACTTGGAAATCTTAATCTGGATTGGAGAGGTGTGTGATGCTATTTTCCTTGACCTGATACTTCATTTTAAGGCTCTTTAATAGAATACCAACTCTACTATCAACTTTAAGGCTTTGGATTGAGACTTCTTATAATTGGCAATCCCAAATTTGAGGATGAGATTACTCTACAGCCTAAACATACTGGAGTAATCTTAATTATTGCGCAAACCATGGAAATGCTGGTCCAAATACTAATGGACGCCAGTTTTTCATTAGCTTGGCACTTGCACGGTCACTTGATGGTAACTATATGCTTTCCCTCATGTTACAATTAGATTTCAGCACTAATGTTACAATTAGATTTCAGCACTAAGTATCTCCCATTAATTTGCTGCAACTTACAGTATCCGATCTCTATTTGCTTACATTTTCTTTTTCCCCTTTGACTATTCCATCTTGAATTACTAGGAAATCTGAATGTGGCTCTTCAGGAAGTGATGAAAGGGAGTCTGGAGAGTTCTTCAAGAAGGATTTGGGCAAATGGCGAGGTGGACCACAAGCAAGTTGATGCCTGTTTCTTGATGTATATTAGTTGTAGTATTTTTTTTTTTACTTTTGTTTTTATGTGCATTTTGTTTCTTCTTTGATCAAATGGGAATAATTTTTTTAGGCAGACAAAGAAATATGCTCGAATGTCAAATGTGCTTGTATTGGAAATTGCTTCTTTGCACCAAATTTTTGTTTTTTCTTTTTTTATGCTATATTATTTGCTCCCTGGGTGCTGAATCTAGGAATCTAAACTTCAATAATTCTTAGCAACTTGCATTATGAACATAAAACTTTCAAAGAACTCCGTTGCATGAGCGTGGATATCAACTCAAAAGAATTCCAAAGAATCACAAAACAAAGATAGTGTACGTTCATGACAAGTAGTAGAACAGCAGAACTCAACCATCCTACACTTTTACTTATCTATTACTATTGGATAAGGAAAATATGTCAAGAAAGATAACTATTTTTTTTAAGATTAGTCTAATATTTTCAATTTTTAGAATATATATATATATATATATATATATTTCCAGATAAATGTTATTAAGAAAAATAGAAATACATTTGATTGATCACTAATCTACATTCAATATCACTTATCTCTTTAGCCTTATCTCTTTGTAGGTGAATTCTTATGAAGTTGCAAAATTAATAATGTTAATCTACAATTAAATTTAAAATTTTTATTTGCTATCCTATTGCAGTAGACAACTCTCTATATCTATCAAACTATTGTGGTAAAATAGACATCCCTAAGTCTCATACCTATAAGTCTCATAGAGCATGTCCAAAATGTCAGACAAAAGTGACATTAGAAGGATCTATTTTTGTATGTAATGCTTGCAGTCAAAATGTGGAGTATCCAAAATTGAGGTATTTCATGGGTGTTAACTCTTTTATCATTTTACTTGCTACAATATCTATGCAAAAATATTTTTTAGAACATTGTTGTTTATTTTTAAAAATTATACAGGTACATGTTCAAAGTTTTAGCAAGTGATGCAACTGGTAGTGGTTGGTTTGTTATATTTGATCAAGAGGCTGAAAGGATAATAGAATACGAACTTTCTTTTATTCTTGAAGAATTTAATAAGGTAAATATATACGTAAACTTTTAAATTTTTAATTTTTTTCAATAGTATACAATTAGACACATATCTCAATTAGCTTTATATTTAACAAAAAATTCTTTATGTATTTCATTTTCAGGAAGGATTTAACAATGAAATCATCTCAGCAATTATAAGCAAGATCACGTGGAAGTCTTTCCAAATCAAGTTGAATAATTAAAATTTGGAACAAGGTAGTAATAGATTTACAGTGACTAGATGGTTTCACTATGATTTAGAGTTGGAAACGCGTTTCATGTTTTCACAGGTAATGTGTAATAAATTTCTTTTGTGCTTAATATACTATACCTCATCTTCTTCTCTAGCCTTTAATTTTCAAACATCATTAATAGATTGCTGGAAGTAATAGTTAAAACCAACTTGGAGCATCATCTTCCCAGGTCCCCGCAAACATAACAGATGCCACTATTGATTCTAATCAGCAGTATTTCAATAAACTTTTTGCAAACGATTCATCAGATGGTTCAACAGAGAATATAGAAGGAAATCCTCATAAAAGGATTTGCATGAGGAGGTAGATTCAATAAACTATTTTACTTTCTTAAATTATTATTGTCACACACAACGTTGGATGTGATAAATCATTTATTTTTTATAGTTAATTATCGTGCTTTGCTACTATGCAGTGATAATGGAAAATTCGTACAATTTGAGTTACATGTCAATATGGGTGAAAAAGCTCAAACAGAAGAAGAACAAAAGCATGCTCATGAAGAGTAGAATATTCTTTAATGTTATTTACGAAACTTTTTATCTACTTTCAAGTTTTTGAATGTTATCTTATTCTCGAATGGTAAATTTTTCTAATTTTTAATTATCATTCATTGGATTAGATGTTCAAATTTACATTATGTGATTTGAAGATTGGTTCGAATAACAAGGTGCACAATACCAGCATGCTTAATACATGTTATAATAGTTTTATACAATAAGTTTGTATTTTACATAGACATTTTCCTTTACAATATTTATTATTTTTTGATGATTCCCGTTCAACGAACGGGTACAAAACTGGTTAGTAGATTGTTTCAAAACGAAAAATTACTTGCTCCTATATTTGAATGTTCTTTCCGTTGATCAAGGCAGTTGTTTTTCATGTTTACCATTTTTGTGAAATTGGTTGGTGTATTGGATATTTTTAATTTTTATAGAAGCAAATAGCCTCAGGATCAAGTTTTTGTCTTTCCTCGCGAGTAAGTAGGCGGGAAAACGGGGCGGTGAGCAAGGGTGGGCCGTGGGGGATGGGCTAATGGTAGGGATAGATATTTGACAATAAGGCAGGGAATAGGGGAGGGATTTCCTGTCCCACCCCCATCCTATTATCATTTCTCATTAGCTTTGTTCTCAGACTCGGACCGAACCGACCGGTCGAACCGGTCAGACCGGGAACCGGCCAGGAAGCTAGTCCGAGTCAGGTTAAAAAATCGAGAGTATTAGACTCGGTCAAATCCAGTCAAAAATCGGGTTTGATAGTGTGAACCGGTGACCCGGATAAGGCCTGATTTTTGCTCCTGTCTAATTTTTTGCCTTTTTTTTTGTTTAACCATTGACGATTGACCGAGACATTTTCACAATTCACATTTCACACTGCACTTGTCCCTCTCGGCCCTCGCATCTCCTCCAGCCAAAGAACTGAAAACTTCAACCCTAGCTTCCTCCGGCCTCCGCAATCAATCGAACGATCATGCTGTCCGTTGACCTTAATCCATCATCGGCGCTGTGTTGCTTCAAGCTGTAAGCCTGTAACTACTGCCTCTACACTTCAAGCTCCAATTGCTGCAGCTACACTTCAAGCTCCACAATTGCCGCCCCTGCACTTCTCCACTTGTAATCCATCGCCGCCGCTGCATAATCCATGGGATTATTTGGTAACAAGTGGGTTGTCCATAGAAGGATTCATGGGATCATAATCCGGGTTTAAATTCAAGGTAATTTTCATCATTTTTTTTTAATCTTGAAAGCTGTTGAACTTGTTAATTGGGTTGTTGTTCGATTTCCAATTATATAGTATTACTATGTTAGAAGTTTAGATTTTTGTCCCCCTTTTTAGGTGAGAGTTGAAAAAGCTGAGAGTTTATAAAATGGTTACCAAGGCATCAAGGTGATAAGAAGATTGTTTTATGACCAAAAGCTTTGCTACGGATGAGTACATGCAGCTTATGCCTGCAAAGTTTGGGATTAGCCCTTCTTATGGGCTTGTGGTCTTGTCTGTTTATGATAGTGGATCTGTTTTTAGTCCTGAGATGCTTGATCTGTTTTCAGTCTCTTTGATTAAGACTGATGCTTGTCTTGGGGAATCTTATATTTTGAAATTAATTTCTTGGGGACTTGATTGTGATTTCTTGAAGTTTTTGTGAAGTTGACGTATCTCATGGATAAAAAATCTGAAGTCATTAAGATGTCTTGTAAAAAATTTGAAGTCATATAGTTGTTGTTCTACGTATCAAATTACATTGATCATGCATCTGCTACTATTGACAATCTAGTCAATCTTTCATCAATGGCCAGACAATGTCTTGTATATAGTTGTTGTTATTCCAAGAGCCATGTCAATTAAGTTGTTTTTGGATCTATATGCCGGCTGATGGTATATGGCCAACAGTGATGACCAAGAGAATGCAAGATGATTCTGATTGTCCAGATACTATTGCTGTCCTTGCTTTTTCTCCAATGATGTCTACGGTTATTTTGTTGTAGCTACTATGTTGGTTGACATATTCTCCTCATTATTTCTTGTTCTTACATAATTTTGCAAGGCCTGATGAAAAATGCTTTAAATATAAACTTGAAGGCCTTTGAATCTTATGAACTGAGTAGAATTTGTAAAAGGTAAAGGTACCTTTCAGTGAGAGTTGAGCAGCATATTCATGTTTTAAAAAAAAAAATCTGAAGTCATTAGGTCTCAGAGGAATAAATCATAATCAAGCTGAAACTTTGGCACTTCAACTGTTCTTTTCTTCCTTTTTTTTTTTTTTTGGGAAAAGTAGTGTGGATATCCTTTTATTTTCATCCTTGCATTTTTTATTGAAAGGATCAGGAGGCTTATAAATATAATTTCGCCTATGTTTCAATGTTCTGTCTAATACAAGTTCATGGAAGGTATTGATTCACAGTCCACACCAACAAATGAAGAATCAGCATCAAAGTCTAGTTCTGGAAATCATAGACAAAAAACTGATATAGCTTGGAGACATATTATAGAAGGACAAGATTCAAAGGGCAAAAAAATTTTAATTTGTCAATGGTGCAATGTTAAGTCCTTAATTGTGCACATAATTTGTGGATATTTCCCTCTTTATCATGCCAAAATATTGTATTAATTGCTTGATTCTACTCATATTTGATTTTTGGCATTGATTTTAGGTCATTGGAATTATTTGGAAGTTAAAAGTGCAATTATGGTAAAGATTCCAAAAAACACTTTCTGATGAGGCGCGGGCATGCTATATTTTGCTATGAAGAATGATTTTTGAAGAAATCTTATGGAAGATATTGCTTTCTTTGGAAACGAAGATTTGATTTACTTTTAGGAATCGGTCAAAGATCCCTTTTATTTAGGAATGTTTGTAATTGGTTATCCTTTTTATTTTGTTAGTTCTATTTAGCAAGTTGGACTCCAATTAGGACTCAAATGCTTTGGAATCCTAATTGGGTAGGGAGACTTATCGTTGACGTGGTCTAGGTTTTCAAGTTAAATTCTCCCAATTATCAATCAATTATGGCCTCTTTACCCCGATTTCCCGCAAGTATACGGATCATGGATTGAGTATAGTGATAATTAAGGGTCGATCCCACAGAGACTTGGTTAAGTACTAGGGCTTTTTAGCTTGCTTTATTATCCAAATAGAAAATGATAGATGAGTGCGAAATATAAAAAGTCGGGCGGTATAATTGTCTCTATTGAAAGCAATTAAAACCAACCAATTAAGGTGGTAGAACCAACCCTAATTGGTGGTAAATTAAAAGTAAATACAAAGCAAATTAAAAATGGGAGAAGGCGGACTAAGCCGACCTAAGGAGAGAGGATTAAGCAATTAGAACCGACCACTAGGTGTCGAAGACATCCACTTGGCGGTAAACAAGAAAATAAACAAAACCATCCAACGGGGTAATCCTCCAATTGGCGGTATAAAGTAACAAGTTAGAGAAGTTAGAATAGAGAAAGAGTTTCCTAGGGATTTGAATCCCTTGTTAGGTTCAGGATGTGTTCACTTAGTTAAGTTAGATTTTAAACTTGTAACTTGTCAAGGAAGTAACCTTCAATTTCATTTGTAGATTGTTTTCACAATGAACAAACATACTCATATTAAACCTTCACCTATTAACACGATGAATTAGCTTAACATAAGTTCATGAAAGTCAATGAGTTACAAATATGATTCCTCTTAAATGCATCTCCTACTAACGTCAACATACAACCTAGGGTTCATACATTTTGAACTACATATGCAAGACATATTTCATGTACTAACACATGCTTGAATAGTTCATAATTGATGATCAAATAACCATGAATATTGAGAACAAATAAATGAACTAACAATCACAAGTTAAACTTTCTTTACTTAAGTGAACAACATCCAATCCCTTACAAGTTCATCTTACCCCTAGGATAGTGAAGTTTAGCTATTCATATTAATTAAGCACATAAAACTTGCATAAGAAGTCATGAATGAACTTTAAGAAATGAAATGCAAAGGATAAAAGAACTCCTCCAATTGATGAAATAAGCTCTTATTCTTCACTTTTGCAATCCTAAAATTCACTTACAAGCTCACAAAGGATTTCTCCTTGTTCAATAGACCTCTCACTTTGATTCTAAACTAATTCTTGTCAAGAATTAGCTAGTTTCTCTCTCTACTCTATCCTCTTCTTTTTCTTGCTATTTTCCTTTCCTCCTCTATCTATTTTTCTTGTTGGAATACATGGGGTATTTATAGAGGATTGAGGATGGAAAATATTATACATAAAAAGATCTAAAGTTGAATTTTGATGCCATAAGTCCACATTGTTCAGCCATCAGCTGAAATTCTATCAAAATTGAGTTGGAAATGAGTTGGAATTCGCCTGCAAGTTGCAGTTGTCGTTTTCTGAAGATCCGTGATGTGGATCTGCGAGGCAGAGTCTTGCGGATCCCATCGTGGATCACCTCCCCTGCTTCCACTGAGAGGGAGTCGCGAGCTAATTCATTTTTCCACTTGTCACATCGCATTTCGACTCGCGAATTTGATCCAAAATGTGAAAAATCCGAATTTTCGTCGTGAAATTGGTGCGTTAACTCCTCCGACTTTTGACCCTTTGATTCCTCGATAACTGAATTGCATTTTGTTTATTTCAATTTGGAATTTCATCGACTTTTGATACTTCAATTTTTCAACTTTTCTTCCAAACTTCATTACCTTCAAATAATCATTCAATTGGGCATTAATTTGCAGAAAAAGCATTTTCTAATTGAATTTCACATTTGAATGCATATTAATAAATAAAGAGCTTAATTTCATCATTTTTCATAAAATAAGTACATAAAAATAGATAAATAAAACACACTAAAAGAGGAAAAATATTTACTTATCAATCGTTTATTTTGGCATAGATTATGGCGAAAGATTGGCATCGGGGGGACGGCTAGACAAACATGCTTGGCTGCCAACTTTTGCCTTCTGTTGGTTTTGAAGCTTTAGTTCATTCCTTTGTTTTCTCTTTTTGTGAATTAAGAATTGAAAATTCCAAAAACATCTCTTGGTTGCGATTCTCAATGAAGAGTGGCTAATTTCTTCTATCTAGTCGAAGGCTAATCAATTTTTGGTTCATCAAATCTGTGAGACTTGTTTGAATTATTTTTGTGTCATTTATTTACAAGTATTTGGATATTTTTTGATGTTCACGTTTATGATTATTTCTTGCAATTGAATAACTAATCACTATTTAGTTGTATGAATAATCTATAGTCATCTAGAATGCCAAATCCGTAATTGTTTGGAGGGTTTTAGTACTTGTGACAAGTGACGTAATTCAGTAGTATAAGAAACTTTTGGATTATTGTCACGGGAATATTCAATCTAGCTTAAATGAACCGAGCTTATGTGTTTGTTGGTTAGAATTGGTGGCTTTTCTAATTGTTAATGCTGTCGGTAGGCTAAATTCTAATAGCTTGTTTAGGGTTGTCTATTGGCAAGAGAAGTAGTCACAAACATTGTCGTGGCTATCAACACAGTAAGGATTGGCAGGTTGTCAGAGTTTGTTGACAACCATAACTAATTTATTTGTAAGTAAATGAACGCCATTTAGCGTCAGTGATCAGTTTGATGACATCAAAATGAGATTAGGCCTTTGACTAGAGCTTTTTATTGATTGATTTAATTTTATATTTGAGTCTTGTGATATTGTTTATTTTCATCTGAATTCTTAATTAGGAATTGTTCCAAACTTTCCCCTAGTTATTTATTTTTGAATTCACAGAAAATTATTCTTCCAGTTCCTTAAGGAGACGACCGTACTTGCCACTTACACAAGTTAACTGAATTCTCGGGCTAAATTCTGGTATATCAGATTAAGTAAACTCCTTGGAATCAGGGTGAATCTAGTAACCCATTGCACATCCGGAGTCACTACTCCAGTACTAGAATTAATTCGAAAATATTTTTGTAGGCAATTAGGTTTTATTTATTTTTGTGCAGGCTCGACACCTGTCAAATTTTGGCACTATTGGCGGGGACTGGTACCTTAATTGATTTATTTTCTGTGAAAATTTTGTTTTTTTATTTTTCATTTTATACTGTTGTCAGTTTATGCCCCGATCTTCTCATACAGGTAATCTACTGTACGATCCTGAGATAGAGAAGACAGCTCATGCATTGAGAAAAGAAATAAGGCAATAAGTAGAGGAATCATCTTCCTCTCCTGGACTTAAAATAGCAGTAGATTTTGCTGAATATTTTTGTGAATTAGAAAGGGAGATTGAGACCATGGCTAACGAGAGGATATTGAGAGAACTTGCTGTACCGGATTTAAGTCAATAGCCTTTATGCATAACCTATCCTACTTTAGAGGCTGCATTTGAGTTAAAATCTGGATTGATTCACTTACTACCTTCTTTTCATGGACTTTCAGGTGTAGATTCTCACAAGCACCTCAAGGAGTTTCACGTGGTCTGTTCGACAATGAAACCCTAAGGAATCACTAAGGAGCAAATAAAATTAAGAGCCTTTCCATTCTCCTTAGCTGATATAGCTAAGGATTGGCTCTATTATTTGTTTTCCAGATCAATCACCACGTGGGCTGAAATGAGGCATCAGTTTTTAGAGAAATTCTTTCCAGCCTCTCGAGTTACAAGTATGAAGAAGGATATCTATGGAATCAGACAGTTCAATGGAGAGACACTGCACGAATATTGGGAGAGATTCAAGCAATTATGTGCAAGTTGTCCTCATCACCAAATTTCAGAACAACTCCTCATTCAGTACTTCTTTGAGGGACCAACTCCAATAGATAAAAGGTTGATAGATGCTACTAATGGAGGTGCCTTAGTGAACAAAGCTCCAACCGAAGCAAGAAATCTAATTGCAAGCATGGCTGCTAATGTCTAACAATTTGGAGAAAGACAGGATAATACATCTTGTCGAGTCAATGAGGTAAATACTTCTTGACTTGATCAAAAACTAGATTCTCTAAAGTCTTTGGTGGAAAAATTGGTTGTGGGTCAAGTATAGCAAGTGAAGCACATGGAATCTTTACTGGCAATCAGACCATTCAAGCGACATGTGCCCCACTCTCAAGATGATTGAATGAGCATGCCAATGCGGTTGAGGATTTCGACCACCTCATGTAGGCGTAATCCCTATTCTAACAACTATAACCCGGTGATGAGATCATCCGAATTTCAGCTATGCAGTAAGGCCACCAGGATTTCAACATCAGTAATACCAGCCTAGACCTCCTGTGTGACAACAACAACTAGCTCCTAAGCAAGGTACTTTTCTTGAGGAAATTGTTAAATCTTTAGCTACTAACATGCAACAATTTCAACAGGAGACGAGGACCAGCATCCAAAATTTAGAGCATCAAATGAGCTAGTTGGCCTCTATAGTCAATAAGCAAGAAGCTCAAAGCTCGGGGAAGTTACCTTCTCAGACTATCGTTAATTCGAAACAAAATACTAGCCATCATTAAGGAGGAAAAGAATTGCCGAGCCTAGCAAGAAAAGTTTGAGCAAGCTAATAGAAAGAATTTGAAAAAGAGGAAGAGGTGACTCCACCTAAGATCACTCAATCGCAAAAGGGTGGAGATGAGCCTTACACCATGATGACACCTCCACCTTCATTTCCTAGTCGTCTAGCCAAGGCCAAGAAAGAGGAGCAGGAGAAGGAAATTCTGGAAACCTTCTGTAAGGTTGTGGTAAATATTCCTCTTTTAGCTACAATTAAGCAAATTCCTCGATATTCTAAATTTTTAAAAGAATTATGCACTACCAAGAAAAAGTTGAAAGGTAATGAAAAAGTGCATATGGGAGAAAACGTCTAAGCCAAATTTATTGAAAAAGTTACCTCCCAAAATGTAAGGACCCTGGCATATGTTCTTGTTCCTTGCATGATAGGAAATGTTCAAATTGAGAAAGCTATGTTGGATTTGGGTGCTTTCATAAATGTTATGCCCTGTTCTATTTATAATTTGATGAATCTTGGGCCTTTGAAGGAAACGGGTATAATAATTCAACTAACTGATAGGTCAAATGCATATACTGATGGTGTTTTGGAGGATATTTTGGTTCAAGTAGATAAATTGGTTTTTCCTACCGAATTTTATGCATTTGACATGGGAGATCATAATTCTTCTAATCCATATCCAATTCTATTAGATAGACCATTTTTGAGAACAGCTAGAACAAAATTGATGGTCTCGCTTGGATTATTTGTTTTGGGTTGTATTTCAAAAGATCAGTGTACTGTGAAAAATAATTCACCGAGGCTTCTTTCAAAACTACCGTAGTTGTTCTTCAAAAACTTTTAGCATGTGTTTGTTTTGTGGTATTTTTAAAGTAAAAAATTATTTGCGTCAGTTTTAGGAAGCATTTTTAAAATTAAAAATTTATTTGAGATTAATTTTTAGGGCATTTTTAAAATTAAAAATTAATTTTAGGTATTTTGGGATTTTCAAATTAAAATTTATTTGGGATAATTTTTTAGTATTTTAAATTAAAATTTATTTGAAGTAATTTTTGGGATATTTTAAAATTAAAATTTATTTGATGGGTGGTATTGGTAGGTTAATTTGAAAAAAACCCCAAATAAATTATTTTAAAAATACCCCAAATAAATTTTTAATTTTAAAAATGCCCCAAAAAATTACTTCAAATAAATTTTTAATTTTAAAATGCCCCAAAAAATACCTCAAATAAATTTGGAATTTTAAAATTGCCCAAAATAAAATTTTAATTTTATGCCCCAAAAAATTACCCAAATAAATTTTTAATTTTAAAATGCCTTAAAATACCTCAAATATATTTGAATTTTAAAATGCCCAAAAAATTGCTCCAAATAAAATTTTAATTTTATGCCCCAAAATTACCAAATAAATTTTTAATTTTAAAATGCCAAAAAATTACCCATAAAATTTTTAATTTTAAAATGCCTAAACTTACCCCAAATAAATTTTAATTTTGAAAATACCCCAAAATACTGAAATAATCCAAAATACCCAAATAAATTTTAATTTTGAAAATACCCCAAAATACCCAAATAAATTTTAATTTTGAAAATGCCCCAAAATTTCCCAAATAAAATTTTGACTTTAAAATGCCCAAAATTACTGCAAATGAATTTTAATTTTAAAATGCCAAAATACCTAAAATAAATTTTTAATTTTGAAAATACCGCAAAAATTACCCCAAATAAATTTTAAATTCTAAAAATGCCTTAAAAATACACCAAATAAATTTCTAATTTTAAAAGTGACTCAAAAATACCCCAAATAGATTTTTAATTTTAAAAGTTCCCAAAAAAATACCCCAAATAAGTTTTTTATTTTGAAAATGCCCCAAAAAATTACCCCAAATAAAATTTTATTTTTAGAAATGTCCCAAAAAATACCCCAAGTAAATTTTTAATTTTAAAAATGTCCCAAAAAATTATCCCAAATAAATTTTAATTTTAAAATGTCTCAAAAAACTAAAATTTCCTTAAATAATTTTAATTTTAAAAATATCCAAAAAATAATCAAGAAATAAATTTTATTTTGATCTGAGAGGAGAAGGAGGGGAGGAAGGGAGGAGGAGGGAAGGAGAAGAAAGAGAGAGGAGGAGAGAGGAGGAGAGAGGGAGTGGGAGGTGGTGGTGGGTGGGGGTGGTGGTGGGTGGTGGTGCGGTTGGGGTGGAAGAAGAAGGGATAATTTTTTTATTTTTGTATGTATAAGTTGTTTTTGAAATACTTGTTTGGATTGGTGTTTTTGGGATTGTTTTTTGTTGGTGCATTACTATAGCATTTGGGGTGTGAAAAACAGTTTTTCAAAAACAGAGGTAAAAACAGTGAATCCAAACAAAGCCGATGTTTTTACTGGGATGTTGACAATGGAATTTGATGGTAACATTAGTAAATTTAATATTTATGATGCCATGAAATATCCTAGTGAATCTCATTCAGTTTTTGTTATAGTTGTTATTGACTCTTTGACGCAGTAAAATTTTGAAATTAATGATGAAGATGCGTTGAAGGTTGCTATCACTAGTGGTTTTGATTGAGAGTATGTTCAGAATATAAAAGGGAAGTTTGAATATTTTTCTGAACTGCTGGATGCAATTTTTGAATTAGACTCACTTAAACCACTAGTTTTTGATGTGTCTTACATAGAATTGCTTTTGTCTCACTCGAAACTTTTGCCATCTATTGTGCAGGCCCCGAAATTGGAATTAAAACAATTACCAAGTCACTTGAAATATGTGTTCCTTGGAGAAGGAGACACTCTTCCAGTGATAATTTCGTGCAAGCTCACTGCTTTGGAAGAGAAAAAGTTAATTCGGGTGCTAAAAGATCATAAGGAGGCAATCGGGTGAACTGTAGCCAACATTAAAGGATTGAGCCCAACCACCTGTATGCACAGAATTTTGTTAGAAGAATGTGCTAAACCTACACGAGAGACTCAACGTAGGTTAAACCCACCAATGATGGAGGTAGTGAAGAAAGAAGTCTTAAAACTTCTTGACACAGGTATAATCTATCCAATCTCGAATAGTAAGTGGGTAAGTCCTGTACAAGTTGTCCCCAAAAAGACAGGAATAACTATGGTTGAGAGCCCAAATGGTGAGTTAGTTTCAACTCGAGTTCAAAACGGGTGGAGAGTTTATACTGATTTTAGAAAATTAAATGCACTAACTCGCAAGGACCATTTTCCCTTGCACTTTATTGATCAAATGCTTGAAAGATTAGCTGGAAAATCTCACTATTGTTGTCTTGGTGGTTTTTTAGGTTTTCTTCAAATACCTGTGGCTCTTGAAAATCAAGAGAAAACCACTTTTACATGTCCTTTTGGTATATTTGCATATCGGAGGATGCCTTTCGGTCTTTACAATACTCCTGCCACATTCCAAAGGTGTATGGTTAGTATATTTTCTGATTATGTTGAGAACATCATAGAAGTGTTTATGGATGATTTTACTGTCTATGGTGATTCCTTTGATGATTGTTTGGCTAACCTCACTAAAGTTCTTCAAAGGTGCATTAAGACAAATCTTGTGTTAAATTATGAAAAATGTCATTTCATGGTAGACCAAGGCATAATTTTAGGACATATGGTATTCTCTAGAGGGATTGAAGTAGATAATGCTAAGGTAGAAATTATTAAATGTTTACCTTACCCTGCAAATGTGCGGGAAGTTCACTCTTTCCTTGGTCATGTAGGTTTCTACCGACGTTTTATAAAAGATTTTTCAAAACTATCACATCCCTTATGTGAATTACTTAAAAAGGACGTAGCATTTAATTTTGATGAAGTATGTAAGGTTGCATTTGATACACTGAAGGTGTCACTAAGTTCAGCACCGGTTATTCAACCACCCAATTGGAGTCTACCTTTCGAAATAATGTGTGACGCGAGCAACTATGCTGTGGGTGCTGTGCTTGGACAAAGAGATGGGAAGGCAGTTTATGTCATTTACTATGCTTCAAGAACACTAGACAGTGCTCAGTGCAATTACTCCACTACAGAGAAAGAGCTTTTAGCAGTAATTTTTGCTTTAGAAAAATTTCGTTCTTATTTACTTGGCACTAAAGTAATTGTCTACTTTGAAATATTTGCTCACCAAGAAGGAGGCAAAACCAAGGCTTATAAAGTGGATTCTGTTACTGCAAGAATTCAATTTGGAAATTTGAGACAAGAAGGGAGTTGAGAATTTGGTTGCAGATCACCTCGGTCGATTGATCACAAGTGAAGAACCCATGCCTCTAGAAGATAATTTTCCAGATGAGCATCTCTTCTCCACTCATACGAAATTCCTTGGTATGCTGACATAGTTAACTATCTAGTTACTAAAGTGCGACTTAGTGATTTATCTAGAGCTAAAAATGATAAGATCAAAAGTGATGCTAAGTATTATGTGTGGGATGAGTCTTACTTGTGGAAATATTGTGCTGACCAAGTGATTCATAGGTGTGTTTCTGAGGATGAAATATCCTCTATTCTCTCTTTTTGTCACTCTTATACTTGTGGAGGACATTTTGGTCCTAAAAGAACTGCCCGAAAGGTGCTAGAATGTTATTTATTTTGGCCTAATGTGCTTCGTGATTCATACATGTTTTGCAAATCTTGTGAAAATTGTCAAAAGACAGGAAACTTAGGACATAAAGATCAAATGCCCCTTGTGCCTATACTTGTGTGTGAAATATTTGATGTGTGGGGAATTGATTTTATGGATCCGTTTCCTTCCTCTTTTGGCAATGTATATATATTACTTGCTGTGGATTACATTTCAAAATGGTTGGAAGCTAAGGTTACCCGAACTGACAATTTTAAGGTTGTTGCAGATTTTGTCAAATCTCATATTTTTGTCAGGTTTGGTACGCCAAGAGCTATTATTAGTGACCATGGGACGCACTTTTGTAATAAAGTGATTGAGGCTTTGATAAAGAAATATGGTGCAACCCATCGAGTTTCTACTTCTTATCACCCACAAACCAGTGGACAAGTTGAAATTTCCAATAAGGAGATCAAATCAATTCTCGAGAAGACGGTGAATCCAAATCGAAAAGATTGGAGTTTGCGCCTTGATGATGCACTCTGGGCCTATCGAACGGCCTACAAGACTCCAATAGGTATGTCTCCTTATCATTTAGTTTATGGTAAACCTTATCATCTCCTTGTTGAATTGGTGCATAGGGCCTATTGGGTAGTTAAGCACTGCAATATGCAGTTGGATGAGGCTAGAGAACAACGGAAATTGCAGTTGCAAGAATTGGAGGAAATTCGAAATGATGCCTACGAGAGCTCTCGCATTTATAAGGAGAAGACAAAAGCATTTCATGATGACAAGATTTCAAGTAAGCAGTTTTCTATTGGTCAAAAAGTTCTACTCTTCCATTCTAGGCTTACACCTTTTTCTAGTAAATTGCGTTTTCGTTGGTTAGGATCTTTTATTGTCACTAATATTTTTTTCCCATGGGGCAGTGGAAATACAAAGTCCTAAAACTGACAAGCTTTTCAAAGTTAATGGCCATCGCCTCAAACCTTTTTATGAAGGTTTTGAAGCATATGTTGTGGAGGAAATGACTCTCGAAGAGCCTATCTACTATGATTGAAAATAGCTTGGTCTAGCCAAAGACGTTAAAAAAAGGCGCTACTTGGGAGGCAATCCAAGAATCTTAAATTTTCATTATTTTGTGTTATTTTATTTTTTTGTATCCAAATTAAGTCACTCCTATCTTTTAATAGAAAACTTGTGTTTGTAGGACATGGTCGTGTTTTGCCAATGTTTGGGTTAATTTGAGGATGCATATCCTGGGTAGAAAACTTTCACTGATAAGTCGTGCCCACGCTCCACGTCCAGTTTGTGCACTTTCATTCAGAACGGTGGTCAGAAGACTTTCAATGATAAGGCGTGCCCACGCCTTACGTAAGAAAGGCTTCTGCCTGCATGAAAAAAAAAAACCACGACATTGAACAGAAGACTTTTGAAGATAAGGCGTGCCTATGCCTTAAGGAAGCAAGTCTTCTGACCAAGCCACAAAAAAAAAAAAAAACAAGAGTCAACAGTCAAAGTCAAAAGCCATAATCTTTTTCCTTTCCTTTTCTTTCTTTTATCTTCTCTTTCTTTTTCTTTTTCTTTTTCTCCTCTCCTTCTTTCCGCCGCGTCTCTTTTCTTTCTTTCTTTTCTTTTCTTGCTTTTCTTTTCTTTTTTCTGGGTCCGCCATTGCTGCTTCTGGAGGTTTTCCTGCTGTTACTCAAGCTGCCTCTCCTCACGTGAAGCCGTTACTGATGAGGCACACAGACGCTGAGCTTCTTCCTCCTGTTCGCGTCAAATTGCCACCATTGGAAGCTCGCTGTACTTCCGCTGTTCGACCCCGTCACCAAAGTTCGTTGCTACTGGAGACCGGACAAAGCTGCTGCTCCCGATCGTGGGGCTTCTTCCTGCTCGCCGCAAGCTACCACCGTCGCTGCTCCAACGCTGCGCCCTCGCTGGAGGTCGGAGCTTTACACCAACCACCCACTTCACTGCCACTGCCTGTTGCTCGTTGCTTGGCCGTTGATCCAACCCCGTTACCGGAGTTCGTTGTTGCTGGAGACCGGGCAAAGTTGCTGCTCCTCGCTGTCTTCTGTTGCTCTTGCCATGGGTCCATATCCAATTGGGTGTATTTCAGGTGCTCTGCTGTTCTATTACTCTGCTGCTCCGTATCCACCACCCTTGGTGGATTTCAGGTTTAAGCTCTCTATCTTACCTTAGTAGCTGAGGCCAGATTAGTGCTACTTGTAGCTGAAGCCAGATTCTTTTTGTGGTGGTTGAAGTCCAATATTGAGCTATTGGGTCCTTGTCTGAGTTAGCTGCTATTTTTCTGAGTTGAGTTGACTTACGTAGTTGATTATTGGTGAATTGAGTCGGTGACTTTTGAATCTTGGGAAATTGCTGATTGATTGAATTGCGATTTTGCTGGAATTGAGAATGGCCAGGACTAATTTACAATCATTGAAAAAGGGCAAAGCCCCGGCTAAACCTACTCCACCTGCTCTATCACCACAGCCTAAAACAATCACCACCCGGTCTAAAAAATGATCTCGTTTGGGTTTAAGTACGGGTTATATGCGTCGAGGGAATTTTGAAGTGGGTGGCTCTCTTGATGGTTTTAATGCTGAGCAACAGGCCAGATTCAAACAAATTCGTAGTCAACTTTTTGCTACCTGTAAATCTGTCCATAGGCCTACACTTGCTCGGTTAAGAATTGCTGGTGATTTGCATCGCTTATTTTTCAACATTGGTTGGGACCAATTTGTATTGATCAATGAACCCACTTACACTGAGTTGTCTTGGGAGTTTTATTCTAAATTCTATTTTGACAGACCAGACAACTGTACTTCGTCTACCCCCGATGTGATTAAATTCCGATTGTTTGGTAATGAGATGAGTCAATCTATTAATGACTTTAACGTACTGTTGGGCTTTATTGATGAAACTGCTATGACCTCCGCCGAATATCTCACTTGTGCATGTGATTATATCAAGCCATTCTCTTGTAATTATATTGACATTTGGCTAGAGTGATCAGTTGATAAGCAAGCCTATAACCCTAGCAAGTCTAAGGCATTTAACCTTAAGGATCCTGTCTTTAGATATGTTCAGAGGTTGTTGGCTTTTAACTTTTCTGGACATAAGGACTCCTCTGGTACTCTTGCCAAGATGGAGTTTTACTTTTTATGGTGTATGGTCAACAAAGTGAAGCTCAATTTTGGCTGTTGGTTAGCTTCTCAGCTACAGACTGTGGTAAACCTGCTCTTCAAGGAAGTCCTCCGTTCTTTCTTTTGTTTTATTACATTGAGGATAATGTAGTGTTCAGCTGTGGGGGGGGGGGGAGGAACACTTTGGCTTGGTTGATAATTTTCCTAATTTCTTCAAATTTTAGTTTCAGTTTTTGTTTTTATGCATTTTCAACTCTAGTTGCTTGTTCGTTTGCTATTTTTTGAGTTTTTCTTTTTAAGTTTCTTTAGAATTTAGTTGGTCTTATGTTGTTCAGATGCAATTAGGAGTAGTATAATGGCATTAGCATGAATATTCTGTTTACTTGCAATTGATTTGAGAAAGGGATGTTCTTGACATGATATATAGCCATTTGTGAGTTTTTGAGATTAAATATCTTGTTATTCAAAATTTGTTCTTCATCATTTGTGAGTGTAATTATCATACCTACTTAGATCATTCTAGAACTTGCTATGATATACATGGTGAGACCACATTGTTGAATTTGATGCATGAAAATGATAAGGGCATTTAGGCTTAACCTTTTTAGCTTTCTAAAAACCTACCCCAATTATTTTTTCCCTAGTTGACCAAGTTTGGGTCTTAAATCTTTTTCTTTGTTTAACAACACATTTTTATCACCCTTTAACCTTTTTGTTCTAGACCTTTTTGTTTGAATCCAATGTCAAAGGATACCTTAATATTCTGTTGCATGATGAAATCACAAGTAGAAGAAGCTGATTATATTTATAGCTAGCAAGTGCTATTATGTTCCTATGTTTATGGTCTCCAAAAAAAAAAAGAAATTTGACAGAAGACCTCAGCTGCTAAGGCGTGCCCACGCTTTGTGGAAGAAGGTCTTCTACCCAAAAAAAAAAGAAGAAAAAAATGAAGAAAAAAAAATATTTGTAAAGCACTCTTGTAAATGAGTGCTGTGTTTTGATAGTGTGATTAATTCCTTTGTTATGTGTGCACTTGCTATGCTTGGGAGTTGTTATCGTGCTTAAGAGCTAACTATGTGAAGAAAGATGATATTTCAATTCATGCAAAAGGACGATTAGGTATTCTCTTTGATGTGTGTAACCTAAATTACCTTTTTGTCTAACCTTTACCCTAAACCCCAGTACAACCCTTGTTAAAGACCCTTTGATTCTTGCATTTGAATTCATATTCAGTGGTGGAGATGTGATAGATTAGCAAACTTATGGCAATGTCTTTCTATTGTGTTGATTTGAGCGTATATGTCCCTATTAAACATCCTGAGTGCTGAGTGAATACACCATTATCCGTGTGAGGATGGTCAAGTCTTGAATATCCTGATTTTGATGAGATTGTTAAGGGAATATAGAGTGTTTGTGCAAGTCTATTATGCTATTATACATTTGTCATCTTGATTTTGAGTTTTGGATTAGTGAATGTTTGAGGGCAAGCATTGTCTAGGTGTGGGGGAATTTGTTAAGTCCTTAATTGTGCACATAATTTGTGGATATTTCCCTCTTTATCATGCCAAAATATTGTATTAGTTGCTTGATTCTTCTCATATTTGGTTTTTGGCATTGATTTTAGGTCATTGGAATTATTTGGAAGTTAAAAGTACAATTATGGTGAAGATTCCAGAAGACAATTCCTGATAAGGCGCGGGCACGCTATATTTTGCTGTGAAGAATGACTTTGTGAAGAAATCTTATGGAAGATATTTGCTTTCTTTGGAAACAAAGATTTGATTTACTTTTGGGAATTGATCAAAGATCCCTTTTATTTAGGAATGTTTGTAATTGGTTACCCTTTTTATTTTGTTATTGCTATTTAGCAAGTTGGACTCCAATTAGGACTCAAACGCTTTGGAATCCTAATTGGGTAGGGAGACTTATAGTTTATTTTGGCATAGATTTTGGCGGAAGATTGGCATCGGGGGGGGGGCGGCTGGACAAACGTGCTTGGCTGCCAACTTTTGCCTTCCGTTGGTTTTGAAGCTTTAGTTCGTTCCTTTGTTTTCTCTTTTTGTGAATTAAAATTGAAAATTTCAAAAACATCTCTTGGTTGCGATTCTCAATGAAGAGTGGCTAATTTCTTCTATCTAGTAGAAGGCTAATCAATTTTTGGTTCATCAAATCTGTGAGACTTGTTTGAATTATTTTTGTGTCATTTATTTACAAGTATTTGGATATTTTTTGATGTTCACGTTTATGATTATTTCTTGCAATTGAATAACTAATCACTATTTAGTTGTATGAATAATCTATAGTCATCTAGAATGCCAAATCCATAATTGTTTGGAGGGTTTTAGTACTTGTGACAAGTGACGTAATTCAGTAGTATAAGAAACTTTTGGATTATTGTCACGGGAATATTCAATCTAGCTTAAATGAACCGAGCTTATGTGTTTGTTGGTTAGAATTGGTGGCTTTTCTAATTGTTAATGCTATTGGTAGGCTAAATTCTAAGAGCTTGTTTAGGGTTGTCTATTGGTAAGAGAAGTAGTCACAGAACTTATCGTAGCTATCGACACAGTAAGAATTGGCAGGTTGTCAGAGCTTGTTGACAACCATAACCAATTTATTTGTAAGCAAATGAATGCCATTTAGCGTCAATGATCAGTTTGATGACACCAAAGTGAGATTAGGCCTTTGACTAGAGCTTTTTATTGATTGATTTAATTTTATATTTGAGTCCTGTGATATTGTTTATTTTCATCTGAATTGTTAATTAGGAATTGTTCCAAACTTTTCCCCAGTTATTTATTTTTGAATTCACAGAAAATTATTCTTCCAGTTCCCTGAGGAGACGACCCTACTTGCCACTTACACAAGTTAACTTAATTCTCGGGCTAAATTCTGGTATATCGGATTAAGTAAACTCCTTGGAATCAGGGTGAAACTAGTAACCCATTGCACATCTGGAGTCACTGCTCCAGTACTAGAATTAACTGAGAAATATTTCTGTAGGCAATTAGGTTTTATTTATTTTTGTGCAAGCTTGACACCTTCATGCAACAATACCTTTAGAGGTGGAGGCATTAATCGAATGAAACATTATCTTGCAAAATCTACGGGAAATGTTGCTCCATGCAAATCGGTGCCTGATGATGTTTGTTTGATAATGGAAATGCATTGAAAGAAAATGATCAAAAAACAAAAGAGAAAAGAGGCTTATTTGAAACTGAGAATCCATTTGGTCGAAGTGTAGCGGGATTTGAAGGTGATGATATTCAAGAAATTTCTCATCCAAAAGGAAAGACAACTCAAACTAATGTGGGTGAGAAAAAGGGAAAAAGAAAAGCACAGCATGGCATTGAATCTTATATGACAGGTAAATCTCTTGATCATTCTCAACCGAGCATCAAGTGTTGTATGCAAAATAAAGAGAGATGTCATGATACAGACATTGCTATAGCTTTGTGATTTTATGATGCATGTATTCCAATGAATGCTTGTAATTCTCCCTATTATAAACAAGCAATTGGAAGGATAACAAGTATGGGCAATGGGTATGAAGGACCTAGCTATCATGCCTTAAGGGTAAATTTGTTGAAAGATGAAAAAAATCAAGTTGAATTAATTGTTGAAAATTTGCATAGTAAATGGGCTGAAACTGGTTGTACAATTATGGGTGATAGTTGGAAGGATAATAGACAAAGAAGTTTGATCAATTTTCTAGTTTATTGTCCTAGTGGAATATCATTTATCAAATCTGTTGATGCTTCAGATTTTGAGTCTAATGCTGAATATTTGTGTAATATATTTTTTGAAATTGTTGAGATTGTTGGGCCTAGTAATGTTGTTCACGTGGTCATGGATAATGCAAGCAATTATAAAGTTGCTGGGCAATTGCTTTCTGAAAATATCCTACAATTAGTTGGTCTCCTTGTGTAGCACATTGTTTGAATTTAGTTATGAAAGATATTGGAGAAATGACTCATGTGAAAGATGTAATTACTCTTGCATCAAGAGTCACTGTTTATGTTCATAATCGGAAGTGGATTCTTAGTCGGTTAAGAAAAAGGCCTGGTTGGAGGGAAATTGTTCGTCCTGCTGAAACATGGTTTGGTACTAATTCTATTGCTTTGAAGAGTCTTCATGATTTGAAACAACATTTGGAGGCTTTAGTGACTTCTAATGCATTCAAGAGAGAGTTGAAAAATGAAAAAGCTAAAGAAGTCAAACAAATTGTTTTGGATGACAAGTTTTGAAACAACTGCTTGATTATTGTGAGAAATATGGGCCCAATTACGCGCTTGTTGCGTATTTGTGATTCTGATGAAAAACCTTCATTGGGTTATGTATATGAAGGTATGTGGAGAGTTGTTAATGGCATTAAAGAATTGTTCAAGAATAAAAAAAAGTATTATGGCCCATACATTGATATAATTGATAGGAGATGGGATAAGATGTTGAAAAAAGACCTTCATGCAGCTGCTTTTTGGTTGAATCTGACCTTCCAATATGATAGGGATAGTCCTTGTCACATGCTTGAAATTATGAAAAGTGTTTTAGAAGTCATGCAGAAGTTGAAAATGGATGGGCTTCAGTATATGATGGATGAAATATCAATGTTCCAATCAAAGAGTGAAAGTTTTGGTTTTCAATTTGCTCAAAATACTTACAAAACTGCACGTCCAGGTATGCCTACTTCAATTTCACAATTATTATGTTAATTGATAAGAATTAATTTTGCTATTTTTCTTTAAAAATGGTACTAGCTTTATCTTATTAATATAGATGAGCGGTGGAAATTATTTGGTAATGATGCTCCACATTTACAAAAATTGGCAATTAAACTCTTGAGTCAAACTTCTTCTTCCTGCGGATGTGAACGTAATTGGAGTGTATTTGAACACATCCATACCAAAAAGAGAAATAGACTTGAGCATCAAAGGTTGAATGATCTTGTTTACATTCATTACAATTTACATTTGAAGAATAGGTATGGAAATACCATTATAGATGCTTACTTTCTTTTATAAATTTATTAGTTTTTAAAATTTTTTACTTCTTGTTGATTCCCTTTTTTTTTTGTAGGCTTTCATATAAAAAGAGATCCTATGATCCAGTGGATTATGAAGCCATTGATAAAGTTGAATTTTGGGTAGTTGATGAGGAAGAAGAAGGAGAGCTTGACTATGATGAGTTAGAAGAAATGATTGAAGAAGAATTGCCCAAAACTAGTGAAGATGGACCCTCTCAATCACGTAAAATTATATTTGTTCACTTAACTTTATATAAGTTTTTTCATAGTTGTTGTTTGAATCTTCTTATGTATGAGTATTTGAATTGTTTTTAGGTAAGAAAGACACAAATATTGTGCAACTTGATGATGAGGATGATATTGATTTGGAAAGTTATGAAATTGGAGACAAGGAAGATGAAGATGAAGATGAAGATTGGCTTAAGTAGTTCTAAAATGTGTGATTTTTAAGTATTATCAAAATACTTGTTGCATTATTTGGATTTATATTTGTCGAGGATTAAACATGTATGAAATTTTTATTTTGTAAAAGCTTGTTTGGTGAATTGTTTGGTGAATGAAACATGGATAGAACTTTGGATTCTTGGTTATATCTTGTACATTTGATAGGTAGAAAAAATGAATAGGTCATATATATATATATATATATATATATATATATATAAAATATATTATGACATTATCCGGTTCAACCCCGGTCGAACCCATTGACCCCTAACCCCTGAGCTCGGCTGAGTCGCTCCCCGGTCTGAGTCTGAAAACATTGGTAGCGCCCCGGACTTCTATTAGACGGTGGGCTCTGAGGAGGAATGCTAACCGATGTCGTCGTGGTCTATCTCGAATTTCAGAAAATCTTGAGAGTTGTGGCTCGATCGGAAATAAAATAAAATAAAGTAAAGTAAAACCGACAATTAATTATTCATTCCACGGTGGCAAATGTTCCTTAATCTAAGGATAAACCTCAATCAGACAACTTGCACACAAGGCTGGATATACACAGTAGTAAATCCAGCATCCATATACAGATTTTGCCCATTCCTTCTCGGTTCTTTCTTTAGCGGACCGAGAGTAACCAACATCTGCATGTCCGTGTTGATCGTGTTTGAAATGATACTTTGTCTGTATCGGCTTCCTGTTAGACCATCTATAATGATCACTTTACAACCACTGTCTTTTACAGGAATGGCCTTTCTGCAGTTCCTGAGAATTTTCATACGGTCTGCATCACTCCAATCATGGAAGATCTACTGTTCAGAGTATAAATATCACATACATCTTTGATATATACTAGTTCCAGATCAGGCAAGCAAAACAGTTTCGAAGAGAATAACAAAAGGATGCAGAAAATCTTAAATCCCCTGGAAGAATGTTGTCCAAGTTCTCAGCTCCTTCTTGATTGGCAATTATATGTGGGAGATCCATACACAGTGCAGTTGATGCTAGGAAAGTTTTGGACAATGGCCTTAGCAATCTCCCAAACAATCATCAGCCCTTTTTTGTCTTTTTTTTTTTGCTCAAAAATTGGTTTTTATTGATCATAAGAAAGGCAGATTGTACACTTGGAGATGACTCCAACATCATATTCCTATATACAAGTATATCCTACACTTCTACCCCAAACATTTCCATTCTAGCCCCATTCCATCAGTAGTTCACAGTTTTCTCTAGTTTTAGGAAATCCTAACAACTATTGGCCACGCAGCAAACAGTTTCACCAATGGACTTGAGAAGCCCCAAGTATGATACAATTCTGGACTGATAGATTACATCATTTCTAAGTTTCCAAATGTGGTACAAAGTAGCTGATAAGACCAGCCTCCGAAGTTGACCTGCAAAGGAATTGGATTTCCAATGTTGTGCAAGCCATGAAAGCTCTTCATCTCAAGAGTAGGTTGCTCTATACCAAAAACATCTGCTGCACTTTATCCCATACTATCCTGATTACACTACAGTGAAAAACAAATATCCCATAGTTTCCACTCCCTACTGCATAGTACACATAAGTTTGATGGCAAGGAAATGCCCCACTTTTGTAGTCTATCCATTGTAGATAGTTTCTTCCGTTTCTTCCTACACAGTAACCACAGTATAAAAGCATATCGTGGTACATATCTATATACCAAACATCAGCCAAAGTTGTCAAGCCCTCAAACGCAACTTATATTTGGTCATCACAATCTGTATACACAAATGAGAATCAGTGTCCACGACTTCAATAAACAATTGTCCAAACCTGAGGGTTTCTATACTAGAGATGTATTCGAGCTTTTCAAGTACCATTTTTAGAGTTCAAGCTCGACTGGAATACTATTTGAACTCAATTTTGAATTCAATTGAGCTTCTAGACTAAAATAGAAAAAGATTAAGCATAACTTTTTTAATAGTCAATTAGTCATTATTAAAGTCAAAATACTTAAAAACTAGAAATTAAATACTAAATAACACTCGGTTAAGCTTGTGAGAAGTCAAATTAATGTAATCTCGTGTGTTAAGCAAATATGTATTTTTCTTGATTCTGGATCATTTTAATCTTTTGTTTGTAACTGTCCTCACCATATAATGTACGTTTGATTTGGGGCGTGGCATCATTAATGCTATTGTCATATATAAGAAACTAAGAAAGTGTTAACAACATATACCTCCCTTTGAGAATTGTCCAAACTACCAAATGGACCTCGTAGTCTGCCCAAATTATGTTGGAATTGATCCTAAGTTTTGATGATAACAAAACAAAATGATTTGGACTAATATTTTTATGTGAGAATTATATTAGAACAGGTCCTTGATTCATTGGAAAAGAAAAGAAATCAATTCAAGATGAATTGAGAAGGTTTTAACTTATCGGACGCTTGAATGCTAGTACCGGACGTCCGATAGACAGGGGAAGTATCGGACACTCCTATCGAATGCATATCATCATCATCGGACGTTCGATAGAATTAAAGATGAAATTCAAGCTCTCTGACTAGCATCGAACGCAGACTCCATCGGAATCACAAAACCCATCGGCCGTCTAATAAAGATCGAAACAACCTATCGGACGCTTGCATCAGACGCACAACATTGTGTTGGACATCCGATAGACCTATCAGACGCTTGCATCAGACACACAACATTGTGTCGGACGTCCGATAGCTCCAACGGCTATTTTTTAACATCCATATTTTTGACCGTTGGAGAGCTTCTTGAGGCCATTTCTTACACTCTATAAATATTCACAAGTTCAAGAGGATAAGAGACTTTTGCCTACATAAAATACAAGCTTACAAGTGAAATATTTGGGTAAAAATATTCTTTGTTTGTTGTATAGGTGTGGAAAAAGTGGAGTTTGTGAGGTTACTCAATAGGAGGAGTAAAACCTTGGTGAAGGTTGCCTCACTTGTAATAGTAGTTCTTAATTGGTTGAGTGAGTTTTCAATTGTAACTTGTTGAGGGTTAACTAGGATAGTTGTAAAACTCCTTGGCTCAACTAAAGGGCTTTAGGGTGAGGAAGGAGTGAACCTTCACTTGTACAAGTTGGTTAGCTTCACCTTCAATTGAAGAAGCTACTAGCGGAGTGTATCCAAGTTCGGTGCAACTTGGAAATTTGGTTTGCATTTCTTTTTCTATCTCTTTTCTTTATTGCTCAATTGTGACATCTTCATTGTGATTAATTTGACATATCTTTGTGCACACTTGAGAAATTGTTTGTACTTGGTTTATTGGGTGAATTCTTGCATATTTACTTGTCTTGTTAAACTACCAAATTCACCCACCTTTGGTTGCATTTGGGCCAACAATTGGTATCAGAGCTTGGTGTCCTTGAGATTAAGCTCAATCGACTTAGGAGTAAAGATGGCAACCAATAATGTATTGTTTTTAGAAGGGCAATTCATCGTTAGACCTCCCATGTTCAATGGTATAAATTATATTTGTTGGAGGGATAGAATGGAAATATTTTTGCAATCTATAGATATAGAGTTGTGGTTTATTGTTAGTGAAGGACCCTATGAGACTGCAATTATAGATGAAACAACCGGTAGAAATAGAATTAAAACTAGAAGTGAATTAAGTGCTCAAGATAGATTCAATCTCTCTTTGAATGCTAAGGCCATGAATGTATTGTACAATGCCCTAGATGCAAATGAATCTATTAGAGTAAAAGGGTGCAAATCGGCCAAAGAGGTATGGGATAAATTAAGAGATATGTATGAAGGGAGTGACAATGTTAGAGAATAAAGGAAATCTATACTTGTTGCCCAATATGAATCTTTCAAAATGCATCCTCATGAGAATGTTGATAAAATATTTTGTAGATTCAATGATATTATTAAAGATCTTGAATTGCTTGAAAAGGTATACACTTTAGGTGAGAAAAATAGAAAAATTTTGAATGTCTTGCCAAAAGAATGGGAAAATAAAGTCACCGTTATAGAAGAGGCAAAAGATTTAAATTCTATGTCAATTGAATCTCTTGTAAATTCGCTAACCTCTTATGAGTTGAAATTAAAAATACAAGATGATGAAGCATGGATCAAGAGAGGCATAGCATTCAAGATCTCACAAGAAGATGATGAAGATGAGAAGTTAAATAACATGGCAAGGACATTGAAGAAGCTTCTAAATAAAAGGAGCTCTAGAGGAGAAAGAGCAAGCAATGATAGAAGAGAAAAATTCAAGAATTTCAAAATCACTTGGGATGAATGCAATTTGGATGAAGAAATGGAAAAAGAAGAAGAATCGACTCAAATGGCACTTATGGCCTTTGGAGATAATGAGGTAAACTCTAATCACTCTCTTAGTGATGAAGATGATGATAATGATGATATGCAAGTTCTTATGATCAAAATGCATAAAAATTTGAAAGAATCTTATGCCAAAAATAAGGATTTGAAAATAAAAATAAATGCTTTATTGGAAGAAAATTCTAGACTTTTTCAAGAAAATAAGAATTTGAGAAAAGACAATGATGATTTGAAAAAGCACAAAATTGATTTTGATTACAAAAATGATTTGAAAAAGAAGTTGGAAAATAAAACAAAGTTTTATGAAAAAATGTTGGAGAAACAAAATCTTTTAAAGAAAAGAATTACTGATTTGAATACTTCTCTCCAAAAGGAGAAACAAAATATTTTACAAAGAAAAGAAAACCATATTTTACATGGCCAAAATGATTTTATTATTTCTAGAAAAAGAGGAACTAAATTTATTAAACCTACTTTTGTGAATGATTCTAGTATTATGTGTCATTTTGTTGCCAATTTGGACATATGCAAAATGATTGCTATGTGAAGAAAAATATAAGAAAAGGCATGAAATCTATGTGGATTATTAGATCATGTTGTACTAACTCTCATTCATAATGTTCTCTTAGTTAAAAAAAAAAACTTTGGGCTATAATTCATTAAGTACTTTGCTACTTTGGTGTTTTGTTCATATTGATGTTGGAATTGTTAAATGTTGGATATTGGTGTTTGTTAAATTTCAATTGTTGGAATTGTTAAATGTTGGGTATTGGTATTTGTTCCTTTGATTTCGGTATTGTGATATTGATGTATTTATATTGATGATATTGGTATTGTGATATTGATGATATTGGCATTTTGGATATTGATATTCAAATTACTATTGTTCTTTTGATTTTTTGATGACAAAGGGGAAGAAATTGGTTGGTTTGAAGTTTAAATGTGGTTGTAGTATTAAATGGTTTGGATGACTAAATGAGGGGGAGTTAATATGTTTTTTGATTGATGACAAAAGTGGGAGATATGTTAGATAATTATGTTTTTTCTAAATCCTTTTAGCTCTTATTGAGGGGGAGTTTCTCTACTTCTCTCTTTTTTTCTTGCAAAATCATCATTTGGTTTGTCATTATCAAAAAGGGGGAGATTGTTGGAATTGATCCTAAGTTTTGATGATAACAAAACAAAATGATTTGCACTAATGTTTTTATGTGAGAATTATATTAGAACAGGTCCTTGATTCATTGGAAATAAAAAGAAATCAATTCAAGATGAATTGAGAAGGTTTTAACTTATCGGACGTTTGAATGCTAGTACCGGACGTCCGATAGATAGGGGAAGTATTGAACACTCCTATCGGACGCATATCATCATCATCGGACGTCCGATAGAATTAAAGATGAAATTCAAACTCTCTGACCAGCATCGGACGCAGACTCCATCGGACGCACAAAACCCATCGGCCGTCCGATAAAGATCGAAACAACCTATCGGATGCTTGCATCGGACGCACAACATTGTGTCGGACGTCCGATAGACCTATCGGACTCTTGCATCGAACGCACAATATTGTGTCGGACATCCGATAGCTCCAACGGCTATTTTTTAACAGCCATATTTTTGACCGTTGGAGAGCTTCTTGAGACCATTTCTCACACTCTATAAATACCCACAAGTTCAAGAGGATAAGAGACTTTTGCCTACATGAAATACAAGCTTACAAGTGAAATATTTGGGTAGAAATATTCTTTGTTTGTTGTATAGGTGTGGAAAAAGTGGGGTTTGTGAGGTTACTCAATAGGAGGAGTAAAACCTTGGTGAAAGTTGCCTCACTTGTAATAGTAGTTCTTAATTGGTTGAGTGAGCTTTCAATTGTAACTTGTTGAGGGTTAACTAGGATAGTTGTAAAACTCCTTGGCTCAACTAAAGGGCTTTAGGGTGAGGAAGGAGTGAACCTTCACTTGTACAAGTTGGTTAACTTCACCTTCAATTGAAGAAGCTACTAGTGGAGTGTATCCAAGTTCGGTGCAATTTGGAAATTTGGTTTGCATTTCTTTTTCTATCTCTTTTCTTTATTGCTCAATTGTGACATCTTCATTGTGATTAATTTGACATATCTTTGTGCACACTTGAGAAATTGTTTGTACTTGGTTTATTGGGTGAATTCTTGCATATTTACTTGTCTTGTTAAACTACCAAATTCACCCACCTTTGGTTGCATTTGGGCCAACAAATTACAATTATCCCTCTTATTCATAACAATGTTAAAAATTCACTTAACAGATTGAATGAAATGAACACAAAACCATGGTTTAACAAATCTGAAAAACAGAAATAAGAATTTAATAAGAAAGCAATCTCCAGCACCTAAAAAAGAGGGAAAAAAGCAAACCGAAGGTCTGACTTAACAAAATACTTTTTCCATCTTTTTTGATGAGGTTGTAAGATAAATTTTTTAAGAAGAGTATAAAAGAATTTTCATTCTGGAAAAAATAAGTATAAAAGGTTGCATTTAAAATTTTTTTAAAAAACTAACAAAGAGTTGTTTTACTGAAATTAACTAAAAGAATTGACAACCTTCAAAATGATAAATATACTTGCAAAAAATAAATAATCTAGAGTCAGTAACTAGGAAGCAAAATAATACAAAAAGAGACAAAGGGAAAAAGGAAATCTTAAGTTAAATGATAAAGAGATACAGTAACAAAAAAACAAAAAACACAAAGAAAAAATTATCAAACATATAAATTGAAGATGGTAGAAATAAGTAATCAATATAAATTATCAAAAGCATCAATCACTACCTCTTCCTACTGCAAACTTTCATCTGCTATCGCCTTCCTTACCATTCTCTTCCTCCTAGACCCGAATAGATGCAGTCTCTCTCCTTTCAAGCAAAGTATGCATAGATATATGGAAATAAGTGACACCATCTCTTGACAGATAATTCAATTTGATTTCATAAGAAACCTGATCACAATTTAAAAAAACTTTGCTGTGATATGTCTTGAGTTAAAAAAACAAAAACAAAGGATGGACTACTTTATTCACACAAATAGTTCAATGACCACTTTGGCCAATGTGATCTACAAATACTTTTTCAAAAGAAATCTTGTTTAAATTTCAGATATTTACAAGGGAAAGTTTGCTATATAGCTGCCAGAAGATTTGAGATTCAAGAATGTGGTGTAAATATTTCCAAATTCAAAACTAAGGAAGTTGGATTCTTTTAATGGGAATGAAGCTAAAATTACATATATACTTGCCCATGGATGGTTTTGCATGAGTCTAGGATCCCTTAGCCACATTATGCCTATAACCAGTTTTGCATGAGTTTACAACCACTTAACTACATTTTGCAAGTAACACCACCACATCATATCATCATCATTTGGGTCCTACACTTCTCATGGAAGGAAAAAAACGAAATGATTGTTGCTACATATGTTCGAACCTTTCCTACAAAATGATAGATATGCCCATAGTTTTGCATGAGTTTAAGACCACCTGGCCATATTATGCGGATTCCACCACCATATCATATTAGGCATGAATGGTATATTGGTGGGTGTCAAATCGTTAAAAATAAAATACCTACTCTAAAAATATGAATTCAATTATAATGACGAGTAGGGTCATATCCTCAGGGATTGGGTGATTTATTTTCTACAGAGAATTTGGGGGGTTGTTGGAGAAGATAGCAAATAATTAAAGAAATAGAAATACTGATGTTCTAATTAGCAAGAATGTTGTAATTAAATAACACAAGAAACAATTAATTACACAACCTAGGCAAGGAATTTATCTGGGTACTGGTGCACACAACTGATCATAGATACACAGAAAAATTCATACGTTCACAAATAAATTGGTTATAGTGGTTTGGCGACACGCCGAACCACCAATTTCTCCTTAATGATACAGTAGTTCAGAGACGCTCATAAACTACCCTCTTGTAAACTAGACAACCCTAGAGACGCTAATAGGATCTAATGTAGTCACAGCATTAGGAATTAGAGAGACCCAATTCTAAATGACAAACACACATGCGGGTTTATTTAGACTCGATTAACTATTCCCATGATCCAGATTAGACCGCTTGCGAGGCGGTAAAATTGTCTCGTTTGCCACTAATCAAGATTCTTAAAAGCGACGAGCCAACACCCTAATTGGCTATAAATTATTTAGACAATTGAACAACTGACCACATTAATCAATAAATCCAAATAATAATAACTCAGGAAAAAATAGAGAATAATTAAATACTCATGAACATAGAAATTAAAATAGACAATTGGAACGATCTCACAATTATGGTGCACCGAGTCTTAATTATCCCTCAACTAGGTAAAGAACTTAGCCACGCCTCATCACTGCCATGCAATCCATGAATTTCTTGTAATTTGCTTCCACAAAAAATAACAATTGAACTTGCAATGGAAAAATCATCAATTGGAGTAGTTACTGGAATTGAAAAGGTAAAACAAAAGTACTAATCTAATGTTACAAGTCACCACCAAGAGAACAACAAGAAATAATAGTCTATGCAAGCTATGTTGCAACGGGAAAAGATGAAAGACGGAATGACGGGAAACAAAAGACGAAAAACTAAGGAAAACTCAAAGCAGTATAAAGGTACTAATCTATCTCCCGTGACAGGGGAAAATGAAAAACACTAAGACTATATATGAAGTCTATGCTAAGACCTACTACTAAAAAGCAAGGAAAGATTCCTTCTACTGATCTCCTGTTGCCGGCTTTGTAGGAGACCAAAAGTATCAATCATATTCGCTTTCGGATTCCTCCCAAGACTCAGACGCAATATGACTTCTCCTTAAATTGTTCCACCGCCCCTTGAGCCTTCCAAATTGCTAAACAATCTTTCCATTTATTCTCCTCCTAATTCGCTGCCAATTTCTCCAAGGAAAACACTTCCTAATTAGACAAGACTTTCAATTACTCCAGCAGGTGTATTGGCAAGCGACCAGGATTTCAGCTTCCAGCGGCTCGTTAATCAGCTCAGCTCCCTATTCTTTGGCACAGGCACGCCTTGGAATTAAAAGTTTTCTGGAATTTCACCTTTATTTACTAATTTTAACACCAATTGCCTACAATTGACACAAAATTAATTATGAGCAGAAACCCAATACTTTGCACAATAAGTGACCAAAATTAAGACCAAATACTAACAAATAAAGTGCACAATTATCTCCCTATTAAATCCCCCCACACCAAGACAATACTTGTCCTCAAGCATTCGCTATCACAATCAAGATAATGAGTACTTCATAGCACAATAAACTAACATAAGTATCAGATCTTTTCAACAACTTCATCAAAATTGGGATGCAGAAGATTCAACTCTCATACGGATATTAGTGTATTGCTCAGCATTCAAAAGTGTTTAAAGGGACATATATGCTCAGATCAACAACATGGAAAGATATTACCATAGGCTTGCTAATATATAACATCTCCACCACTAAATACGAATTCAATACAAAAATCAAAGGGTCTTTAACAAAGGATGTAATGAGACTTAGGTAAAGGGTTGGATAAAAAGAAAAATTTAGGCTAAACATATCAGAGGAAATACCAACAATCATTGCATGAATTCACATGCCATTCTTTATCCAGATGATCTTTCCAAAGCATACCCATAAATTTCCCCAAAAATTAGTAAGTGTAAGCACAACCAAGGTTTGGCCCAACTATTACAGCACAACACATATTTACAATAACACTTGATAACTCTCTCTTTTTTCTTTTTCTTCCTTCTTTTTCTTTTTTTTTTCATTTTCATTTTCTTCTTCATTTTTCTATTTTTCTATTTTTTTCTTTTTTTTTTCTTTCTTTGATTTTTTTTCAACAAGACCTAACTAATATTGAAACATAAACACACTTGCTAGCTTCAACCATACCCTTGCACCACTAATTGAAATAATCATGCAATGAAATCAAGACATTCCTTTGACACGGGGTTCAAGTAAGAAGGTTCAAACAAAATGGATTTAAGGGTAGCAATATAGGCTATTAAACGAAGAAAAGGTCTAGGTTCAAACATGGTCAACTAGGGGAAATATAATCAGGATAGGTTTTTAGAAAGTCAAAGGGGTTAAACCTAAGCGCACTTATCATTTTCATGCATCAAATTCAACAATGTGGTTTTGACATGCATAACAAAGCAAATTCTAGAATAATCTAACCATGTGTGATATCACTCAATGAAAGAAATTAGAGCAAATATAAATGAATAGTGTGCTCCTTAGGTTCAAAAGCTTACAAATTGGCTAAAACTTTGTCAAATCTTGCACATCTATTCATTGAATCAATTGCAAGAAAAATATAATACTCATGCTAGCAAAAATTTCACTAATCATACTTGCATCTTTATTGCTTCTCACAACAAAATAAAATCCAAAGAGTTCGCAAAAAGTTCCGGAAGACTAAAAATTTTGAAAAAAATTATATCAGAGAAAATATCCTCTGCCCCACACCTAAATCAGACATTGTCCCCAATGGATGAAAATAAAGAGTAAAAGGAAAATAAGAGGACTCCCCTGATTAGATAATTAAGCACTGGAGGAGTTGAAAGATGAAAATGCTTGAGTTGATGTCCAATCATCAATGAAATTTGGAGCACAAGAGATCCGAGAACCACAGTAGGCAATGAATACGGACACTAGATGTTGCAAGGAATAAGATAAAAAGTAATTAGAATAAAAGAGAAAAGAAAAATGTTTTTGAACCTTTTTTTTTTTTGCAATCCACCCTATCCGTTGTAAGGCGTGGGCATGCTATGGAAGCAAAAGTCTTCTGATCAGTACCCCTCAACATGGACTTAGGACGGTCTTGTAAGGCGTGGGCACAGTTTACAAGTTAGAGTCTTCTGATTCTTGACCTGACCTGCGTTCCTGACATCGGCTTAGAATGTGTGGGCACGCCTTAGAAGCCGAAGTCCTCTGATCCTTGAACTGTGAAATGTGCCTGACAGCTGGTAAGAAGGCGTGGGCACGCCTTCGAAGCTGTTGTCTTCTGTCCACCAATTATTGCACTATCTTACAGGCGCACCCCAATAAGGCGTGGGCACGCCTTGAAAGATGAAATCTTCTACCTCTTACCACTAACACATACTCAAAGATAAATAAAAAACTATTAATAAGGTAAGACTTAAAGATGAGAAGAACGAAAAGTTAAATTCTTGGGTTGCCTCCCAAGCAGCGCCTTTCTTTAATGTCTTTGGTTAGACATTTTCATACTTGATCATGGAGGATAAAATCGTATAAATTTTTTCATTACATCGTTCTCATACTCATGACATGTATCATGAATAGAGAAATTTTTAAGCACGTGAGCTACTTTCTTCTTTTGACTAGCAGATGGTTTCAAGCATGCAAGTAATGATTTTAATTCTTTACTCACTCCTTCATCAAGATCAATCAACAACCTAATAGTCTTTGCAAGTCCTGAGTTATCTCTGTCATGAAACTCATAAATTTCTGGTATAACAAAGTCAACCTCACTAATAGAAAATATAGAATGAGAGATAAGAGTTAGGGATGAAGGAGATGTCATCACAGTTGTGATTTCTTCATTGGACTTGTTCACTGGAGAGGCTAGAGGTTGGGGTCTCCTTATTTCTTTCTCAACTTTCTTTTCAACCACAGGGTTGGATTCTTCCCTTGGAATCTCTTGACATTCGTCACCACTTCTCAAGGTAATTGCACTCATATCTGGTTCGGAATTGACAATAGTCTCTGAGTGCAATGTTTCAAAATTCTGAGACATGAATTGGCTCACAGTAGATGCCAGTAGACACATTTGATTCTCCAAATTACGAATGCTTGTCTTTGTCTCTAGTTAAAATTGAGCAGTGCTTTGTTGCAATTGAGCAGTGCTTATGGTCAAATTCTTAACAAGATCTTCTAAAGAACTCCTCCCACTAAAGGATGAGGGTTGAGATGCTGACCTCACTACATAGCTATAGTTGGAGTAATCTCACCATCCTTGGCTATGCACATTTGAATAAGTATCAAACATCGGTAGAGATGGCTTTTGAAATACTCCAACATCACCAATTTGGTCATCCATGTCTTCTTGAAATAGTGGGCACCGGTCAGTTAGATGATCCAACTGACATATTCTACAAGTGTTGACTTGTGGTTTCTATCCATCACTCAATTTTTACATGAGAGAAGCCAGATCATGTAAACAAGGATTACTAATAGAATAGCTCTCATTAATCCAATTAGAAGCGAAGTCCAGTCTATCACCAAAACATTGAAAATTAGTAGCCATCAACTAGTAAGAAACATAGAGGAGAAATACAGGAGAAAAAAAATTTGAGAAAATAATTCAAATACCAGTCCCCGAAAACGGTGCCAAAATTTGGTGAGTGTCAAACCGTAAAAAATAAAATACCTACTCTAAAAATATGAATTCAAGTATAATGACGAGTAGGGTCGTATTCTCAGGAATTGGGTGATTTATTTTCTACAGAGAATTTGGGGGATTTTTGGAGAAGATAGCAAATAATAAAAGAAATAGAAATATTGACGTTCTAATTAAGCAAGAATGCAGTAATTGAATAACACAAGAAATAATTAATTACACAACCTAATCAAGGAATTTATCTAGGCACTGGTGCACACAACTGATCATAGATACACGAAAAAATTCATACGCTCACAAATAAATTGGTTATAGTGGTTTGGTGACGCCCCGAACCACCCATCTCTCCTTAATTATACAGTAGTTTAGAGACGCTCATAAACTACTCTCTTGTAAATTAGACAATCTTAGAGACGCTCATAGGATTTAATGTAGTCACAGCATTAGAAATTAGAGAGACCCAATTCTAGGTGACAAACACACATGCGGGTTTATTTAGACTAGATTAATTATTCCCACGATCCAGATTAGACCGCTTGCGAGGCGGTGAAATTGTCTTGTTTGCCACTAATCAAGATGCTTTAAGGCGACGCGCCAACACCCTAATTGGCTATAAATTATTTAGACAATTGAACAACTGACTACATTAATCAATAAATCCAAATAATAATAACTCAGGAAAAAATAGAGAATAATTAACTACTCATGAACATAGAAATTAAAATAGACAATTGGAATGATCTCACAATTATGGTGCAACGAGCCTTAATTATCCCTCAACTAGGTAAAGAACATAGCCACGCCTTATCACTGCCATGCAATCCATGAATTTCTTGAAATTTGCTTCCATGGAAAATAACAATTGAACTTGCAATGGACAAATCGTCAATTGGAGTAGTTACTGGAATTGAAAAGGTAAAACAAAAGTACTAATCTAATGTTACAAGTCACCACCAAGAGAACAACAAGAAATAATAGTCTATGCAAGCTATGTTGCAACGAGAAAAGATGAAAGACGGAACGACGGAACGACGGGAAACAAAAGATGAAAAACTAAGGAAAACTCAAAGCAGTATAAAGGTACTAATCTATCTCCCGTGACAGCGGAAAACAAAAAACACTAAGACTATATATGAAGTCTATGCTAAGACCTACTACTAAAAAGCAATGAAAGATTCCTTCTACTGATCTCCTGTTGCCGGCTTTGTAGGAGACCAAAAGTATCAATCATATTCGCTTTCGGATTCCTCCCAAGACTCAGAAGCAATAGGACTTCTCCTTAAATTGTTCAACTGGCCCTTGAGCCTTTCAAATCGCTAAACAATCTTTCCATTTATTCTCCTCCTAATTCGCTGGCAATTTCTCCAAGGAAAACACTTCCTAATTAGACAAGACTTCCAATTACTCCAGCAGGTGTATTGGCAAGTGACCAGGATTTCACCTTCCAGCGGCTCATTAATCAGTTCAACTCCCTGTTCTCTGACATAGGCACACTTTGGAATTAAAAGTCTTCTGAAATTTCACCCTTAATTACTACTTTTAACACCAATTGCCTACAATTGACAGAAAAATTAATTATGAGTAGAAACCCAATACTTTGCACAATAAGTGACCAAAATTAAGACCAAATACTAACAAATAAAGTGCACAATTATCTCCTTATAATATATTCACACACTACAAGAAATTTGGGGTTTAGTGACAACCAAATGTCATCACTAAAACACCAAAAGTCGTCACTATATATTACAGTGACGACATTTTTGGTTGTCACAAGGTTGTCACAGATGGATCTACGTGACAACTTAAGAAAGTCGTCAAAGAACCATGTAAATCAATGACAAGAGGAAAGTCGTCACTGACGGTTGGAATTCAGTGACGACTTTTGTTGTCACTACTGCACCTGTATTTTGTCATAGATGAATCAAAAGTCGTCACAAATGTTATCTCTATAGTGACGACTTTGACCTTGTCACTAGTGATCATACGCATCAGTGACAAGACTTGTAGTCACTGGGTTAATTTGCAACTAGTGACGACCTTCTGTATAGTTGTCACTAGCAGTTCTATTCATTAGTGACAAGATTTATTGTCACTGGGTTAATTTGTAGTTAGTGACAACCTTTTGTATAATTGTCACTAACCATGAATATGAATATCTAACATTCCTGGTTATATTGTTGCCTATCCAACAAATATGATGACCATTTTGAGTTCAATAAATTTCATAAATATTTGCATCTAGTGACAACCTGCTCTAATATTATCACGGAACTAAAATTGATCACTAATTACAATGATACTACTGCACCATTCCCATAGCATTTCCAACGAACCATAGCAGAAAATTGTAACTGCTAGAAACTAAATTAACATAGAATAGAGTCCCAAATTTATATATATGACCATAAATATCTCCAAATTCATCAAAATAGAAATTCGCCAAAATATTGGGTTCCAAAGCCCCAAAAACTAGTTCCAAGTAGTAATGGCCGATATACATCCATCTCAAAAATAAAGTACTAGATATCCAAATAAACAAGTGGATTAAAGCACCAATGTCAACCTTCAACAATTTCCATCTTTATCTCGATATACCAGCCAGCCATTTCTTCATGTCTTCATACTATTAGGATGTGCTACATTGAAAATAAAGTATTATAGGCATTAGAATGGACTTTATAATAAAAAATAGATTCCCAATGTAAGCTAAGAACAAGAAACTAGCAATGAAATTAGATTATAATAAACTAAGAATCAGTAAGTTTCAGACCATCCATTTACCACTTGAAATGGATCTCAAGGCATTGCATTGTGATATTATAAGCACTCTAATGTATCTCAACCAAATTTCCAAACAACCAATCAATTTTAAACATATGGAGAATTTATACTTCATCATATGGAAGTGTCCGAAAATCAAATAGAAAAAGCTGATGAAGTTCAGGTACTGATCTTGAATCTGGAAGTGTTAGAAAATCAATTGGAAACCGGAGAGATACTTCAACACAAAATCACAAGTTGTTGTTTCCTACACATGCAAATCAGACAAAGTCCAGTCAACTTTCTCTAATCCTAAACAAGAGGGTAAAGAACATAAAGGGAACGAGTTCAAATGTAACTTTATTCTTAGTCCCATGTATGCTTGGCTAGTCTTGCTACAGTCCAATATGTTTCACTTTAGATAACATTTTCTTCCGTAAGTATTGAGAGTGAAAGTTCCATACTGGCCTTGCAGTTTCTTTTTCATAAAAAATGGTCCAAAAGGATACTGAGGCTGTAATTTTGGTTGGTTTCCATATACACATCATTGGCCATAAGTCACAGCAACATTCTGCAGTTTTAGTAACAACTAGTGTGTGCTCGTTAGAGCGCGAGGTGCCCAAGCATTAATTTAGATAATTTTAGAAACCTTCTTGGACGTTTCTGACAATTTCATCTAGGGTCCGTTTGGATTAACTGTTTTTTAAGTTATTTTTTAAATATAGGATCTTGTAGCATTATGAAAAAAATAATTATATGATTTAGATTGGTTTTTTATTTCTTTTTTCTTTTCCATTTTTTTCCTTTTCCTTTCCTTCTTTTCTTTCCTCTCTTTTCTCTTTCGCTTGCCTTCTTTTTCTTCTCTCTCCTTCTCTCCCTCTCTTTCCCTCTCCCTCTTCCTCTCCTTCTCCCTCTCTCCTCCACTGACCTCTTCCCTCCCTCCTCTCTCCTCCTACACGACTGATCCCATTATAGCTCATTATGGAACTTAAGACACTCGTAGTGAAAAGTAACGCTATTACAGTTAATCCAAGACCTAACTAATTGCATACAAACTCCTTCTATTACAGTCATGCTGATAATACCATAATTATTGATATAGCACATTACTAGTGTGCGTACTCTCATATTAATGGCATTTGCAGGGACATCCTGCAGCTTATGATAAATCCAGATCCTCACTCTTACACGTATTGCTCTACCGAGTAAGTGAGGTTGTAGTTTTTTCAGATAACAACCCACCACTGGTCGTTGATGTCTAATATGTGAGAAAATGAAGAGGATCTTTCTTGAAGTCTGAGATAAAGCATCCTTGCGACATTAACTAGGAGAACGAAATGTCATCCTCAGATCCATTGTCTTTGGTGTGACACAACAGCTATAACTAAGTAATCGACTTCCTCCTCCTCCTCCTCTTGGACCTGCGACTGCGAGAAGAGAGGTAGATCGATAAAGCAGAACTCAGCATTCTGTCTTGTCCAGTTGTATAGATCGGATCGATCTATGGCACTTAAATGGTCATAATAAGAGGAATTTGGACTAGGATTGCAGAGCACTATTGAAGGAATTCCCCCTTTTACCCTCCTGGGTTTGGCATATTTACAATTAGATACCCAATTATGTTGGGCCCCAATGAATTCCTTCTAATGCTTGAGGAACTGTGGATTGACATCATCAATGATGTTATACCACGCGTCATCAGAATGGTGGGCCAGGTCAATATGACCCGCGTAATAGTTATGGGCTTGTAGATTAAGGTTTCGGGCCCAACAAGTCTTCTCTGTTCTACTCGAGCCTTCAATTATTATGGACTTGGGCCTATGGCCTGTTCTTAGTCCTAGATACATTCTCTGCGGCCCACTGGGTCAGAGATTGTGGAACATTCTGGATATTGGAAAAGTTGCTATAGTATGGATTAGATGGCCGGTGAAAGATGTGATCGAGATTGGTGGACATCCGGTCATAATGTATGATGAAGGATCGAGGATCGCCCTTCTTGATAATGTCCAGAGCTATTCCTTTATCCTCTAAGGCTAGCGCAGTGGCATATACCCCATCCCCATTGTCGGCAACTCGTCTGCTCCGACCATCCGACCGGAAGGTCCCTGCTCTGTGAAATCTCCATACTTGGAGATGTAATCCCTAACTGCGGATGAATTCCTCGCACCCTGTACGTTGGGATGAAAGATAGAAATGTCAAAGAACCTCTGGGTCATCGTTCTGAACTTGCTGGAAAACTGCAACAAGCAGTGGAGATGCGGTGTTCCGTCCTGGTGCTGCTCTGCAGCAACGCGGATATAGATCGGAGGAATTCGGAACTGTTTCTGCCAAAGAGAATCGAGGGCCTCTTCCTTTGTGACTGTGTATCTGGGATAGGTGAGGAAGATGTTCTTCGCGTTGAGAAAGAATGAAGAATGAGGTCTGGGCATGATGACTGTAGCAATAAGTACTCACTGTAGCAATAGGTGCTGAAAAAAGTATCGGCTTATTAGGTATATTGGATACACTAAATAGTAACCCCCTAATGGCCTCCTGAGCATCTTATATAATATTACTAAGATGCTCGAGGCGTCACGTGGATGGATGAGATTGAAAGATGAAGAATGAATCCAAAAGGAATGGACGGTTAAGATCGCCTGGCAAATTGAATGGGGGCCCCCATCTCCATTACGCCGCTAGGCACGCTGGCCCGCAGACGGTTAGACATGTGGCGTGGATGCCACTTGTGGCTGAATTTTGTTGTACGCTGTTCGTCCCCACCCATGGCGATAAGGCATGGTACGGGCGGCTAAAAGTACTATCGTAGCAGATGCCATTAGCCGCCGACATTAATGCTGGGCCATGTATCAATACACTAAAGATAGTGACAATAAGTGTTTCAAAATTTGAATGACGGATGAAGAGTCATAGCCGGCGCGAGAATCAGATGCCAACCGTAAAGTCGCAATGTATTGAAACACATGTTGTGTGGGACCCACCTAAAGAATGCGTGTCCAGGAAGATATTGAGAGGCTTCTTCTTTGAAGGCCCACGATTTTCTTGGGCCTGAGAACTGGACATCACTGTTGATATGGATTGGGCCACAACTTGGCCCAATTTCGATACATGCCTAGCCTACTCATGAAGGCCCACTTGTGATGGATGGGATGGGTGCAGGTCCGACCACTCCGAAGTCTACAAGCCCTTGGGTTTGGCCCTTTGATGAGCGGGCTCATGCATGCGACATGCCTAGCCCAATGAGGAATTGGGCCCCAAGTCCAGATAACGTCATCCAAGTAAGCGGAGATCTACACAAGACGTGAAATAGCTGTTTGGGCATATTCTTGCAGCCACGCATCTATATCTTGTTCAGAGAGAACTCCGTTGACCACATAATCCGGACCGCTAGGGGGGCTCCTGTAATGGAAGCAAATCCGGCATTTTGGATATCGAGAGATTCATATAGGCCTTGATCTTGCAGAAGTTGACCCCTGCATTGATGTTGGAGTCTTCCTACTTGCACTTGACTTCCCACGGGCACTTCTCATCGTTGAAAGAAAGTAAAAAACAGAGCCGTAGGTGCGGCAGTAGGATTGCATGAGCGTGTCACCGTAAAGACGCATTTCACCTATAATCGGGGTCTCGCGGCTCCCTCGGGCCACATATATGAGCACGCGTACCTTGCTGGTGCTGTTGATCGGAATTTGGGGATTGTATTGGATCTCGCAGTGATCGATTAGGAGGGAGAGTCTCTGCACCTACTGTAAGAGACTAGATGTAAACGTCGAGAAGGAAATCTTGATGATCTCCTATTCAGAAGAAGCCTGTGCTTCGGGAGGCCTTGGACTTGTAATAGTCGGCGATGGACGGAAGTGATTGGCTGGAATTTCCATTGTCACTGTTGCCCTAGCACTCAATAAGGTTAAGGAAGACGAACCCCTGATTGTGTGTGATAAGAAAGGGACGGTGTCGTTTTGTAGAAACGCAATGTCGTTTGCTAATGACTATAGCAATGGGTGCTCACTATAGTATAAGGGCGAGAAAAAAGTATCCCCTTATTGGGTATATTAGGTACACTAAATAGTAACCTAAGGGATTCCTCCAGCCGCCTTTTATATAATATAATACTAAGACGCTTCGGGACACCACGTGGACGGATGAGATTGAAAGATGGAGAATGAATCCAAAAGGAATGGACGGTCAAGATTTGCCCGGAGTGGGCGGAGATGAAATGGCAAGACAATGGTCCGCCCCTAAGTGCCATTAGGCACAATGGGCCCTCCCGGTATGCGGGATTAGACATCGCGGCAAGGTGCCATTGTAATGTGACTTGTCTCGACTCATTGAGCCCTTCAATGGTCCTAGGTTCTCCAACCATGCCGGCGCCGGCAACTAGGTTTGGGAAAGAAAGAGAAGAGGGAAGAGAAAAAGGAAAGGAAAAAAAATGGAAAAGAAAAAAGAAATAGAAAAAAAAACATAAGAATATTGTGAATTACAAATGTGTTTTGGGGTTGTATTTGGGGTTGTTTTTACTGTAACATTTGGGGTATGAAAAATAAATTTTAAAAACAGGGGAAAAATAGCAAATCCAAACAAAGCCCTAGTTTTTTTGAGATTGTGAAAATTATATATACCTTTCTTGAAATTATGCTATTGTTTTAGTAACAAAAATTCTTCAATGGTCAAAATTTCATCTTTTTCATATAAAAATTCTAAAAAAATCATGGAACATCTACTACATTACAAACCTACTCTCATCTTAACAATTCTAAACCTTTTATATTTTCATATTCCAAATTCATACCTTACTCCATGACCATTATTATCTCACTTCCCAAATTCTAAAACCTAATCTAAAAAGAAAAAAGAAGCACCATTAAACTAGAAAAAAAATTTACTAACTGTATTGATAGAACACCCTATATTGAACTATGAATACAAGTGCTATCCTTGCAAAACTTTTAGCTCATATCTTTTTCTATTTTTATCTCCCGATTCCAAGTAAATTTGAAATTAATTTCTAACATGTTAAAATTTTGTTTAGGACATAACAGGTGGAAAGCATTTGGATTTTTTTTGTCAAAACGTCAATTGGAAGGTCATTGTAAACCCAAGATTGTCAATTTTCATGGTAATTGTTTAGTCAAAGAGGATGCAATCATTATTTGTTATAACTCATTAGTATTAATTGTGTAAAATCTTGTGTTTTAGGCGTTTCATTAGCTACAAAGTAGGAGGGAAGGCAGATTTGTTGTTAGTTTTTTATTAAGAAAGAGATTGACTGGTCTTTCTTTCTATCCTACAAAAAAAAAAGAGATTTATAAATTTTGTGGCAGAAAATTTTCTTAAATTCAATGACTAACTTTTAACGACTGGGCAACAGGCATATAGGAATCTTCGATTAAATCCAACAAGGATATAAGATCTCTTTTCAACCTTAATCAGCACATAATCCTAACCACTAATCATGCAGGAAGGATACGAGTTTTTGGGGTAGTTATGGTTTTTGATTTGTTGATCATTCCGGTTATTGGAGAAGTTTGACATCAATTTTCCTTCAAAATTAGCCCTTTCTTGGTTCTCTTTTTTTGGTTTTCTTGATAAATGGATTTGTTCTTGGGCTGTGACTATCATATTTCCAAGGATTGAGCGTTGCAGTAGTTTGGTTTTTTTTTTTTTTTGTGGTAATTTCTGGATTGTTCCAATTATCGGACAGTTTTGACATCAATTTCCCTTTAAAAATTTGAGCCCTTTCTTGGTTCTTTTTCTCATCTTCTTGATGCTCTCCTATTGGAATACCAAGAGAGTGCTGAGAAGTATTTGCAGCTCTTGGAGTAAGTAAATAATGAACTCAAACCACTATTATCATCCCACCAGTCACCAGAGCAGTAAAGAACTCTGCACTAAGAGTTTCTGAGATCACATCTACACTTCAATTACATTTAAATTACTGATATCCATGGATTCCGTAAGCAATGGTGCAATTAACACAACCAACATAAATCACCTTTTCGACTTCTTCCCTTTACTATCACACACAAACAAAAACATTTGCAGGCAACTAAATGGGAAAGTAGCACAAGCCAACAGCAGCCATTCTACCATTGTATCAGTTGAGCTTTCCACTTGTTTTATCTTTAGGCATGTGTGTAAGAATTACAGTGTTTTTGCATGTTCTTGTGCATGGAATTTTTGCATTCAGTGCAAACGATCGAAATAAGAGAGTATAGCGAAACTGAATGCAAAGTACATGGACAACATAAAACAAGATTGTATCAATAACTACCACACATATAGGATTGTATTTGCAATGATGAAGAAATGCCTTTGGATGAGAAGAACAACTAACCGAGAGTAATGAAGCTGAAATTCTAGTGCATCGCAGCATAAGCTTGCAAATAAAGATATGGTCATCTTCCCTTTTTGTCTACTTGTAGAACGAAGTAAATGCAAACACCTATGAATCTCATTAATTGAATCTCAATCATGCTTTGAACAAAAGGAAACATTATATATAGTTTGTTTCAGTCCACTGGTGTAACAGTCAAATCAACAAACATCTACAACGCAATTCTACACATGGATAGCATAAGATGAATCTAACGAATAAGTGACAGCATTAATTAACTTTAATAATTGTATTATTCATAGCTGTGTAATTTACAAGCCAAGAACATAGCATCCATCTATCCCAAAAATTTGAGAGGTGGATCACTTTAAGAGATGTCGCAGTGAAACGACGGGAGGAATCAAAACCCATAGATAAGTGCAAAAAATGTAACTGCAAGCTTTAAGAAGAACATGCATGATAAGAATCATCTACAAACCGATACATTTTGATAAACTAAACCACCAACCATAGCAGATTCGTCCATAGCAATAAGATGACGCAAAAGAATATAGACCTTTGATGGAACACACACCGAAAAGAAAAGGACCAAAAAGAATTTTGCCAAATTAGAATCGCAGAAAGAAAAAGCACAACTAAATATAGCTCCAAACATTGAGATAAGCAAGCATAAACAAAATCAGATTCACCAAAATATAAACAAATGAACCTGCCAGCACCAAACAAGAAACGAACACACAGCGACGGTGGAGCAAACCGGCAAACTTTGTCCAGCACACTCACCTGAGAAACTGGGGTGTTTATATATAGTTTGATAGCAGATAGCTTGTTTTCGTTTGAATTCAGCATCGAATACACCACCGCCCACTAACGTTCCCCTATCAGTCAAAAAAATTATACATATCATTCCCATCGCAAGTGATAATCTAATTTTCTGCTATGATCAAAGCTAAAATGATGAAAAAGCCAAGAATTTTTTTGCTATGACCAAAGCTAAAATGAAGAAAGGCCAGGAAATTGAACCAAACTACCAAAAAGGGGAGACGAAACCAATTTAAACACTGACACTAGATGCTTTTATATATAGTATGATTATTTGGGTTGGTTAAGTTCTGCTTCGATGTTGTGAGTCTCATGATTAAAGCCAGCGGTCACGAGTTTGCTGAGAGAAAATAGACATGCAAGCATCAAGCAATAATATGTTGGGTATGTTATGGACCATTTACACCCAATATGACTCGGACTTTCCAGCTCAAATCAATGAAGCAAAGACACAATCTCCACCATAGAACCTATATGTCTTGGACTACTTCCTTGGTTAAGACACACAAATGTAGTTCCAAGCTACAATCCCTTGCTCCCCACTTGAAAATGGAAGAAAAGCCATAGCTTTATAAAGCTTCCAAAAGATCACCAATCATAAGCTACAATCCCCTGCTCCCCACTTCAAACCACGCCATTTGGAAAAATTAAGACACACGAATGTAGTTCCAAGCTAGAATCTAACACACACAAAGCCACCATCATCAAAATGGAAGAATTAATAGGCTATAAAAAATTGCAAAATAAAACAGAATCTCAATTTGGAACAACGCATCTACGGGTTCAAGAAAACCCACTAGCCATAAATCATTAGACAAACCCAAGCTAACAAAATCTGCACAATGCACTCAAAATCAAACACAAAATATTGAAATTACCTCAAACTATGCCTTCAGTCCCTAGCCTCTTGTTTTCGCCCAAGTTTCAACTCCAACCTCTACCTTTCACCCAAATTTCATGGCCCAATTTTTTATTTCTTGCCCTAGGTCAGTTCAGCAGCTGAATTAAGGATGTTTCTACAGCAAAATAGCTAAAGCTCTCCACGTTCAAAGCACTTCCTACACTAATGCATGGTTGACATTGAGAAAGTCTCACATTTTTGTTGCTGGATTTGGTGCGGGTGAATGAGGAAGATAAGGGAGAGGAAGAAAGGAAGTTTCATTTTGGTTAAGTGTTCGGGACAGAGTGTAGATAGATTGGCTCACAAAACGATGTCGTTTCATTAAAATTCCATCAACCCGCGCATGCCTCTTGAAATTTTCAGTTTGCTGCTATTAGTTTTTCACCAAAAAGTATCACGCTTCCCTCTATTTACAATAAAGAATTTCATGCTTTCTTTGACCTTTCTCCTATTTCTCTCTTTTCTTTTTTCTCGAATTCATGTAATTAGTTTTTTCTATTATTTTAAATTTTCATATTTCTTTTGCTCCCAAGTTGAATTGCAATTTTAGAATGCAAAAATTTTGTGTGTTTGGACAAATATTCTTTTGGATTTTTTTAACGAATATACAACCTTTTTATTTATTGTACAGTAAAATTATTTTAAAAAATATATAAAAGCTCTTACAAAATATGTTTATGATTAAAAACATAAACATTCTCTTAATCAAAATCTTTTTGGTACTCATTTTGTGGTCCTATCTATTATGTGGGTGTTATAGTTTGATGAGGGCTTACAACCAATTTAATTAGTTGATCAAACAATTAAAATAGTTTGTTAACACATGTATAAAATACTAAATCTATTTTATAAAAGTACTAGTTCATGAACACTAAATGTGAAAATTATAATAATAACAACTTTTCCTCATGCCAATATGAGAATTAGACTTAATTTCATGTTAAATTCTATTGTTCATTGCCTCTGTTATTAGATTATGCTAACTACCAATTTTGTACATGTTGTCATGATGACTAAATAGGGAATTTGTTAATTTCTTTTACATTTATAACATATTACTAACTGAGATTCGAAAACTCATAAAATATGCATTCGTTGTTTATTAAGATACTAGTAGCACTTTGATAATTAAATAAATTAGGGGCAAAATTGTAAAGGATAGGGTGCCATACTACAATTAATGAAATTGGTTTATTACACATAGGGCCAAAGTGCAAAAGTTAAGGTGTCATAGTAGAATTAAAAAAATTGGTATATTTATATGGGCTCAATTACAAAATTTGCAGTTCTATATTAGAATTAATACAATTGGAAAATTACATATGGTGCTAAATTGTTTAAGTTAAGATGTTATAATACAGTTAATAAAAGTGGTGAATTAAATACGGGGCTAAATCAAAAAAATTAGGATGCAATAGTAGAGTTAATGAAATTAGTATATTACATATGGAACTCAATTCTAAAAGATAGGGTGCCATAGTAGAATTAATAAAATTTGTTTATCATAAATGGGGCTAAATTGTAAAAATTAGGGTGGCATAGTAGAATTAATGAAAGTGGTCTGGGAACAAGTAATTTAGTCAGTGATGACTAATTATTGTCACTGACTCTGAAGTAATAGACTGACAGTGACGACATTCAAAGTTATCACTGTATGACTTATTTCAGTGGCAATATTTTTCCAAGTCGTCACAAAGTGATTTCCTGCCACAGCCTATTAGTTGAGCGCCACTCATATTGTGACGACTACTCCATTGTTGTCACTAATGACGAGCTTATGCACGGTTATTAGTGACGACCTTAGTTGTCATCATTGAATTGTCTCAACTGTGACAAGTTTCTGTGTTGTCACTGAGAATGTTGTCACAAAAGACCAAATTTCTTGTAGTGACATATGTGTACACATGTGCTTTATCTTTGGCGCATAAAGGTATTCTAGAGGCAAGTCTGTAATTGCTATCCTTGTCATCCAGGGAAACCTCCTTGGCTCTCTCTCGTCCAACCAAAATATACTCCATTATTGCCTATACACTGATTCCTTGCAAGGGGCCTGAGTTAGATACCTGTTGCATCCATATTTCATATCAACATTAATCAGGCAATCAATACGTAAGAACTGAACCATGATGCTGTACTATGTTAAACACGTAATAAGACAACATTTTTTTTTTTTGGTTTTTGGATAGGTGACAACATTAATTTCTTTCTTGCATGATTTGCTAGATTTTAAATGATTATTCCGTAGTGTTGATTGTATACCACATAGTATTAATAAGGGTACCTCCTGAGAGGACCACAGTGAAACGACCTGTTTCTTTGATAAGTCTATCAACATTCGCGAATTTCTGTTGAGGGAGAAAACATCAACTCAAAAACCCTAACCATAGTAATTGAGTTAATAGCATGGAAAACTTGCAATTAAGTGGGCTAGGTATTCCCCATTGCGGAGTAGTACTAATTCACGAACGACATATACCACTTTTTATTCGGGTACTTTTTCCTTCACATAACTGAAGACTTGTCTCTTTGATCTCCTAATAACCACTTGGAGTCCTAATTACTTACCTTGCTTAACTTGTTGCATCCCACCTAATGTCTTTGACACTTCCACTCTCATATTCTCCTTTTGTGATTTTTCTGAATAGCACAAAAGATTTCTCTATGTTAAATGGTTTGACCAAAACCTTTACCATACTATTTGAGCAATTGTATCACCTCTTCTGCTTCTTTTGGAGTAGTTTTGCAAAGGATGATAGTATCATCAAAACAAATGTGACAAAGTAGGGCTAGTAGCAAATTTTCAGACCAGAGATTCTATGACTACTTATAGCAAACTTTAAGAGGTTAGATAGCACCTCAGAAACTAATAAAAACTGATGGGGTATAAAGGATCCCTCCGTATCAGTCCTCTAGTAGGCTTTAAGTATCTTCTTTTTTCTCCATTAATGTTAAAAATGTAAGACATTGAAGACACACATGTCATATTCTACTAAATCCAAACCGACAAAAGCCCACTTTTTACATAATATTGGCCAAAATGGCGATTTAGCTCTATCATAGTCTTTTGCCATATCCAGCTTAATGGCCATAAAAGCATTAGTACACAATCTCCTATTGTTCGAACAATGCACAAACTCACGAGCAATCATTACATTATCTATTATCTATCTACTCGGAATGAAAGCACAAAGGTTTCATTCTGTTAACAACAATCTTAGAAATAATTCTATATACTACATTGCATAAGCTTATAGGGCTAAACTGGGAAATTTGGGTAGGAGATTGGACTTTAGCAATCAAGGTAATGACAGTTTCAAAATGATACTTTTGAGCAAATTACTAGAATGAATGAAACTGTGAATTGCAACAATAAGATCATGCTTAATTATATTCTAGAATCTTTGAAAGAACACCAAGGTCATATCGTCAGGGCCTGGAGCCTTTTTTCGATGTAAGGAAAAGTTTGCTCTCTTGATATCCAACTTAGACACAGGCTTGGTCAATTTGGAGTTTATTTGGCTTGTGATTGTTAGTGAAATACCTTGTAAGATTGTATCCAATCATTGAGGATTGGAAGAGATGAATATCTCGAGAAGATAACGTGATTTCCTGCTCAATATCAGTTTCTAAAGAACACCAATTTGCATTCTCTTTTTGCAGGGTGGAGTTATTATTTCTTTTCCTTTTCCCTTCCATAGTAGCATGATAATACCCAATATTCTTACCCCCTTCTTCTAACCACACTACAAGAAATTTGGGGTTTAGTGACAACCAAAAGTCATCACTGAAACCCCAAAAGTCGTCACTATATGTTACAGTGACGACATTTGTGGCTGTCACAAGGTTGTCATAGATGGATCTATGTGACAACTTAAGAAAGTTGTCACAAAATCATGTAAATCAATGACAAGAGAAAAGTCGTTACTAACTGTTAGAATTCAGTGATGATTTTTGTTGTCACTACTACACCTGCATTTTGTCATAGATGAACCAAAAGTCGTCACAAGTATCATCTCTATAGTGACGACTTTTAGCTTGTCACTAGCGCTCGTACGCATCAGTGACAAGACTTGTAGTCACTGGGTTAATTTGCAACTAGTGACGATCTTCTGTATAGTTGTCACTAGCAGTCCTGTTCATGAGTGACAAGATTTGTTGTCACTGGGTTAATTTGCAGTTAGTGACAACCTTTTGTATAGTTGTCACTAACCATGAATATGAAGATCTGACATTCCTGGTTATATTGTTTCCTATCCAACAAATATGACGACCATTTTGAGTTCAACAAATTCCATAAATATTTGCATCTAGTGACAACCTGCTCTAATATTGTCATGGAGCTAAAATTGATCATTAATTACAATGATACTATTGCACCATTCCCATAGCATTTCCAACAAACCATAGCAAAAAATTGTAACTACTAGAAACCAAATTAACATAGAATGGAGTCCCAAATTTATATATATGACCATAAATATCTCCAAATTCATCAAAATAGAAATTCGCCAAAATATTGGGTCCCAAAGGCCCAAAAAATAGTTCCAAGTAGTAATGGCCGATGTACATCCATCCCAAAAACAAAGTACTAGATATCCAAATAAACAAGTGGATTAAAGCACCAATGTCAACTTTCAACAATCTCCATCTTTGTCTCAATATACCAGCCAGCCATTTCTTCATGTCTTCATACTATTAGGATGTGCTACTCTGAAAATAAATGGGATCTCAAGGTGTTCTGCCTTTTGAGAATATGCAAATTTAAGGAAAGAAGTCATCCCAAGTCTATAAGCCTCATCCATCCTATTATCAAGTGCCATCCACTTTTTGTCCATGTCCTAGAATAGCTAACTACACAACAATTTTTTGGATATGTAAAATAGTACCAATCAAAAAATTTTAAACAAAACATCTAAGAATAAAAAACACACAGCAGAGCTAATATTAAAAAATAAACACACAACTGAGCAAAACATGTAATCACTACATGCTGTCAAACATAAGGCAAAGCATACAAAGACTATTCAAGCTTGTCTAACCATAAAGAAAGATTGAAAAGTCCCCAAAATATGACTGCTTAGTGAAGCAGCTCACGTTTGAATTGCATGAAAAACAGTCATTTTTTATCATACCATTCAAAAATGAACAATTACAGCCCAAGCAATAGCATAAATGTACAGAAAAAGTTCCAACTACTAACCTTGAAGCCATATACTAATGTGGTTGACTCTGCCTTTGTTTATGCTACTACTGCCACTATGCAAACCAGAAATGGTAAGGAAACATTAGACCTTTATGTAAAGTCAAGACTTGGAGGCAAATAGTATAAAATACATGATAACATTTCAGAATTGCTAATCTTTTAAAGAGAGAAAAAAAATGAATGAGACAAATTCAGAATTTCTAATATTTGTTTTTATCCTAGAATTAGATCTTTGGAAAAGTGATGTTGCACAAAATCACCGCAGGTGGCTGATTTGGCACTCAAGTTGCTTCTTTTTTTTTTTAATTCTTATAGAATTAATTTTCTATTTCCAAAAGTTCAACTCTAAACATTAGGTTGTTTCAATCATCCTTGCATCTTTCTATCGTGCCGTCCTTACAATTGAAGGGCCTCTTAAAAAAATTAGAGTTGAAATGCTTAGGTTGCTTGAATTAAGCTAAATTCCTTTTCAGGATTGTTAAAATGGACTAAATTATCTATTGCTCTCAAGACTTTCATTGCTGCCCACTTTGACCCATTATAGTTGTAGCATAAAATCCACTTACAATCCGCAAAGTTATGCTAAAACAAGGAGATTACATTCAGCAAAATCAATAATAACGAATTTGTCAATGGTGAATCACATGTGCACTATTTTAGATCCCTTTGTAAGTTTTACAAAGTGAAAACATTGAATTTCCAAAGTGAAAAATATTGCTACTAGTTTTCCAAATAATGCATACTCAAGGCTCATTCTAGTGAAGTAAGTTAGAAACATATATACTGCCCTGCCCATCTTTGTCTAAAAAAGCCCAACATTATTTGGAAATTCACTTTGGTCATCCTCAACTTTTGCTAAATGTAAAACCAATGGAGGAAAAGCAGTATCAAACATTCTGCAACCACAACTTTGTGAAGTCTATTAGTAGGAATAATTATTCATAAACCCCCTTCTCCCAAAAAAAATCCCCAACTAGCCTCTCCTTTAATTCACAGAAAAAAAAACTTAGAATACTACTGCAAAACAATGTGTTGGATTAAATAAGTGTATCTGGTTCTGCCTTTAAGAGGCGTATAGACCAGCGGACAGAGTACTTCCCCCTGCACCCCTTCTGCCAATAAGCATAAAAAGCCTAGTAAACTGAAGCCTTTTCTGCGTCAGGCTGGACTACACCTAAAATGGTGGCTATCCAAGTTGTGTCATTCCCTGTAGTGTGTGCTTAAATTATGAAAAAAAGTTGTAGTATGGTAGCAATTATAGGCATCTTCAGTTTCAGCTTTTGCTCTAAACCTGTTAGAAGGGGTAAAACCTAATGTCACCCTTCATCTATATATCTATATATATATATATATATATATAAAGCACTAGACCCTCAACAATTAAAAAACCAGTAGCTTAACAAATCCAGTAGCTTTAACAAAACAATAGCACAAAAGTCTAGCATGTTGCACTAAATAAGCACACTTTTTGACTATTTTCCGGATAATCAAAAAGCTATCAGCTGTGAACTAAGTTTGTTATTCTAGCAAACTAATCTGATCGATGAGTTAATAGATGGATTATTTTGTCATCTCAACTGGAGGCATTACTTGTAATCTCAAAAATGGTCAACACACACAACACCAGTAGCTTTGAACAACCAACAACAAAGAAAAATTATCACCAAAATCTAACAACACAAGGGGAAAAAGAATGATAATATCCTGCTACTACACTTAGACTCAGCTTTACCCAAAATAGAGAATTTATAAACCAATTTAGAAACCAAAACTCAAGCTCCTTCAACCGGACTGCTACAGTAATAACTTACCAGCAATGGTCTTGTTCTACTGCCGAATAACTTCATCAACCATACAACATTGTCATCCAACGAAAGTAGCTTCATCAAACCTAGCATGCAAGCCAAAGGGGACAAGTTTACAACTAGCTTTAGTCTACCTCAAATTTAGATGGCTCAAATCGAAATTAATTACCTCAAATAATGCCATCACTGCTTAAGATTTGGTTTTCCCCAATATTCAGTCTTCAAGCTCAGAATTTCCCCAAAAATTCACGGCCACTAGACTTTGTATTCTTGCCAGCAAGCACTTTGCACCGATTTAGGGATTTTTGCTATCTAGTCCGACATCGGGTAGCTCCAATTAGGGATGAAACTGGTTTATTTAGGGTGAATTTGTGGACATTTTCAGCTAGATTAACCAAAAACTTTTGTTCGATAGCTCAAATTTAAGGCTTGTCTTGAAGCAAAGAACGAGAGGAAGGGGCTGGTGCTTCAGCCAGAGAATGAGAGGAAAGGAAATGCACTTAGAAAATTTTCTAAGTTTTGCTCCTCTACACTCCAAAACGACGTCGTTTCTGTAAAGAGTACTCTAAAACAACGTCGTTTTCGTTAAGAGTAAGTCACCCGGTAAACTCAAGTTCAAGTTTTCAGTTCACGCTTCTATTTTCACCCTTAAACAGAACCACGCCTTCTTAGTAACTTGTAGAAACTTAAATTCACTCTTTCTTGCTCCCTTGGATGATAAGTCTCTTTCTCTTTTCCTAATCTGTATGTGTTTAAATTTATTCATTGTTGTGATTTTTTTTTCCTCACATGCTATATAAAAACTTTATTTTTTGTATAAAAACGTTTTTTTTTTGTATTAAAACTATATGGAATATTCAAATTCCATGTTTTTGGATAATATTTATTTTTTTACTTACAAAAGTATTTTTCTGAAATCTACGAAAAAATAATGTTCAAAAAATAAATTGTTTATTAACAATACTATCTATGATTCAAACAAATTTTTTAATTGATTAAATCAAATCATGTACGAGTTTAATCCGACAAGATCTAACTATCAGTTTAGTTGATCAGATAAGTAAAATAGTTTGCTTATACATGCATGAAACACTAAATGTATTCAATACAAGTACTAGTCCATAAACCATAAACAATGTGACTGTTGTAACTAATAATAAACTCTTACTCATACAATTGTTTGGATTATACTTAATTTCATAATAAAGTTTTCTATTGCTTACACTATGCAAATCTATAATTTTCGACCTGTTGTCAAGAGAAATAGATGGGAAATCTACAATATTTTTTTTACATTCATAATATGTTATTAATTAAGTTTGGAACAATTATAAAATATATATACAAATATTTTTACATTAATCTCCGATTTAAACCTATGGAAAAATAGGCTAAATTGCAAAGGATAGGTGTCATATTACATTTAATGAATTTGGTTTATCACAAAGGAGACTGAATTGCAAAGATGGGGTGCTATAATAGAATTAAAGAAATTAGTTTATCACATATGGGGCTAAAATGAAAAAGATAGGGTGCCATAATATGATTAAAAAAATTTATTTACAACATTTGGGGTGACATTGAAAAAATTAGGGTGGAATAGTAAAATTAATGAAAGTGAAGTAAGAGTAAGTACTTCACACAGTGACGACCAGTTCTTATCACTGATTGTGAATTGGTGATATGATTGTGACGACATTGGCAGTGGTCATTGTCGAGCACATTTTAGTGTCAACATTTTTTAAATTCATCACAATGGTAGCTTACCGCCATACTAGCCAGTTGCAAGCTACGTAAACTGTGATGACCTATCCCATGTTGTCACTGATGATAGTCCACCTTTGGTCATCTATGACAACATCGGATGTCATCACAGAATCGGTTCAATTGTGACAAGTTTTTCTCTTGTCACTGAGAATGTTCTCACAAAATGCAAAATTTTTTGTAGTGCCACTTGAATCTAGCCCTTTGTCCCCAAAACATTTCTTCTTTTTTTAAGCCTCTGCTAATCTCTTTTGGAACTCTAATATCCAAGTCTTATTGCTAGTAGCACTCCCGTCCTGTTTCTTTCTTATCTGCTGTTTCAAAGCTTGAATCTCTTTCTTAGTATTTGAATTCAAATTTCTGTTCCATGTAAGCAATGCCATTCTGGTCTCCTTAATTTTCTGCTTGAGTTTTAAAAATCTTGATCCATCTCATTATTTATCCCAAGCTTTCTTAATCACATTGTCAATTCCATGTATTGAAACCATTTTCTATCAAAATAAAATCTATTCTTCCACTTCCTTTCTCTAGGTTCTGTATCAAGTAACATCATACAATGACTCGAAACCTCATTCAGAATGTAAGTGCATTTGGCCTTTCCATACCTATTTCTCCATTCTTTACTACATAATACACTATCCAATCTTTCTTTTATATCTCCTTGCTGATCCCAATTATTATACCATATCTACGGCCTATGTTCAAAGCCAATATCAATCAATTCATTTCTACTAATGAAATCTCTAAAAGTAAAGAAGTTCATCTCTGATCTTCTAGTGCCGCCCCATTTCTCTTCATTATTCACAATGTCACTCATGTCCCCAGCTAACAGCCATATATTCCCCCATAACAGCTTTCTATAATCAATGATTTTCCATTGTTGTTCTCTTATATAATCCTTAAATTTATCATAAAGGCATATAAACCACCAGCAAGTGTCAATATTATGATTCTCTATCATAGGCTCTATATAAATTCAGTAAATAGTCCTTTTTTAACTTGCAGCTCCATATTCCACGTAACAACAAGACCTCCAGCTTTTCCTATTGGATCCACAACAGACAGCTTTTCATAATTAAGTTTCATCTTCATAGTATTCATGAAACTCTTCTTATTTTTGGTTTTTGACAGAAAATGTAATTGAGGGGAGTACAATCTAACAGCCTTCTCTAGTTGAGGAATGGTTAAAGGGCTCCCAGCACCTCGACAATTCCATACTAGAGCTCTCATAGGTGACTAGGAGCCCCATTGAGGGAGGTCTCCACTCCCTTTAGGCAATTCATCTCATTACTAACAACATCTATCCTTCTACATTTCTTTTGTTCTCTATTTCCTAGACCCTCCCTCACCCATGTTGTATCCATGATACTAGTTTTACTTTTCCTAGCATTTCTTACTACCTCATCCTCTCTATTGCAATCTGTCAAAGGCTTTCTCTTACTCACCTCCTATACTAGTCTTTTCCACCTTTTGTTTCCCTTATATTTTCCATTTTCGTTTTCTTTCATTTTTTTTCCTTTTTTGCTGTTAGCCCCCAAATCCATATCCATATCATTAGAGGGCAGTTTAGTCTTATTAACATCTTCCATAGTACTATCAATCCACATTATATCCTCTATCCCTTTACCTTCTACTCCTAAATTAGTTTTAGAACTCTTTCTCTAGCAATTTCTATATAGTCATCTCTTGAACTAGTTTTTCTTCTTTTTTTTTTCATTTGATTATTAACTTTTTCCATCCCATTGTTGGTCCCCCTATCATCTTCTGTACCTTACCTGGATTTTGATTTTGAAGGTTATCTTGATAATCTGTATTCATCAGATCGCCATCTTCAAGTTCTTTTTCCTTATTACATGCTTTTGTTCTAGTTTCACATTCATTAGGGAACTAGGTTAACATTAATTTAGCATTGACCACTTTTTCCCTTATAATGTTATTACCATCCTTCCTGTTAACATTTCCAAGTTGTTTAGACATATTTTGTTTTTTAGTAGGACTCCTAGCAGTGCTAGCCCTTAGCCATGCCCCATACTGTGACTCTTTATCAAGATGTCTTCCTTTAACCTTATAGTTTTTTTCATTATGCCCCATTATTTGACAGCAGTAACAAAAATTTGGACATTTTTTATAACTGAAATCAATCTGTTGAATTATTCCATTCATCTTTGCCATTGTGCCTCTAATTAGTGGTTGTAAGATCTATTTCAACCAAAATATTTAGATGTTTCCCATCTTTTTCCTCTATATTAGGTATGATAACATCCTTGACTAAGTGAAAAACTCCTCCAATCTTTTTTTCAGCTTCTTCATAATCCAATGTATAGGCAAATTCCATTTCTGAATCCAAATCCATGTCTTGTTAAAAGCTCCATCATCAGATTCTATTCTTTCTTTTCAAGGTATGGACACCAGTGGTTGATTATCATAAACCCAAGGCCTTCCACTCAAAATTCTTCCCTTCTTATGGATAGGTGAGATGAAGACTCACTATTGCGCCAAAGTGGTCTGATGTTTGCATGCCAAAAAGAAAGGGAGGACTTGGTCTATTTGATTTAGTGGTATGCAACAAATGTCTAATATTGAAGCAAATCTGGAACATCTGTAAAAAGAAGGATAATCTATGGGTTAAATGGATACATACTATGAATCTTAGAGATGCATCCTTTTGGGGAGTGAAGGTGCCTATTGATTACTCATGGTCGTGTAGGAAATTTTGAAAATGAGAAGCAAGTGCCAAGAAAATATTAGAACTGTGATGGGTGATAGACAGGATACAAACTTCTGGTATGATGACTGGCATGTAGTGGGCCTTTATTTAAAAGATACTCTAAAAATATGTTAGCACAGTTTATACGGGGTGCAACTTGGAGTTGGCCACAAAGGAGAAGAATGACCAAGGAACTCAAAAATCTCAAAACTGATATACCAATAATTTTTTCCCATATATTCAAGACAGAGATGAGGTCTACTGGACAGGTGATGCCTCTAGACAATATACAATAAAATCAGGCATAGAGCTCCTGAGAACAAATGGCAACTCAGTAAGCCGGTACAAATTAGTACGGGGAAAAGGGGCTATGCCGAGACATGCATTCATTGTATGGATGCTATGTCACAAAAAGTTAAGCACCAAGGATAGACTTAAGAGCAGGGGAATACGTATGGAGAATGAGCTATGTGAACTCTGTCAAGTACAAGTTGAAACCATGGAGCATATTTTCTTTGAATGCCTTATTTCAAGGAAGGTGTGGAGTAAAATACTAAGCATGATATCACCAGCTAGAAGGATCCTATCATGGCAAAATGAAGTGCAGTGGTTATGTACTAATTGGAAGACGCAATCTTTCACTGAACAAGTGAGGAGGCTGATCTTTGTTGGGGTGGTGTATCATCTTTGGAAGGCTCAAAATCAAGCACTGTTCAAACGCAGGCCGGCAGTAGAAGTGCATATTATTGAAGAAGTTCTGACTGGGGTATGAAGTACAGTTGCTGGCTGGGGGAAATATCCAATAAACAAAGCAAATTGGGACATAGCCATAGAGTTGGGACTTCCCCACACTTATTTTCATTGATTTTCATCTTTGGATAGATCAGGAAGACATTGATGCAGCGGGAAACACTCTATTCCTGTACAAGTTCTTCGTTCCTATCAATAAAAAGATATGATTTGCTCAAAAAAAAACTTTCAGATTTTTGGTGAAAATCCACATATTAGTTGCAAAACTCTTCATGTCTATAATATTAGCAATCCATTCACCTACCACTTTGTGGATGATATTCTATCTGAATTCTTCCAGGCCTTGCGACAAATCACTACATCAATCTAAACTCCTCCAGCTTCCTTATCTGATAAGACAATCTTTCTCCGCACTTACTCCAATTCCTCAACCATCGGATACAATCTTTCACCACATACCACCAACAAATCCTTGCCCCACGAGCTCCAAAATCACCAGGCCCTAAAAAAGCTGGAAACAAAGACAATAGTAACTCTTAAAGAAAATAAAAGGAAATATACCAAGAAAACACTAACACAAAAACCTAAATCTGTAGAAAGGACAAAATCTAGATCAAACAACTAGTAAAAGGATAGCTAAGATAATAATCTAAGGAAAGCAAAGAAAACTGCAAAAAAAAAAAAAAAAATCTTCCTCTGAGCTGCAAACGAAGAATCTAGGTGATTGAATATTCAGATTCAGGCAGATCCATAAATAATGTGTTGATTGCTTCAGAATTTTATGCATGATTGAATACTACGAGATTGACACTTGAAAAATGTTGAAAAAAGTTGGAGCATTTGAAAAGAAGGCCGTACAAGTTTTTCAAATTTCAAAACACCCACACTAGGGGATTTTGGCTTCTAACTAGAGAGAAAAAGAAAACTCTCAAGGAGAGAGACGCCTTATCCTAGTGGTTTCCGCATTTCAATTTTAGTAGTAGTATTTTAGTCGAATCAAGTTTTTAGTTGTTTATTTGAGTCATGGTAGTTTTACTTTCTAGAAATTAGTATGTTATTAGAAAATTTTTTGTGATTATAAGACTTGTTTATCAAATCATCTTGTATACAGGAGTCTTATTATTGTCATTGGTTGAGAGGAGTGAAATTTGATAGACTTGATATTATGGTGAGTAATTAATATATTATTATTAGTATTATTGCTTTTCTCTCACACATACTTGTATGCGTGTAAATTGCCTCCCTATATACATTGCTTCTACAAAATTTATCTCTTATAGATTTTTTTATGGAATTTTGAGTTGCATGTTAGCTATACGACTATAGAGCCTACAATTATGATGTAAGTTCGTGATGGTATTGGAGATGACAATGTTTTAAGATTTGGTTTAAGAAACTCGTCGTTGACATATTAGATCAAACTAATAAAATTGTTATATAAGTTGTCTTAAAATTTGATTTGGTAATTATGTCAATTAGGAATTTTTTCTAATTTATATGGTTATAGGAATTAGTAGTTAAGTTGTCTTTAAAGTAGTTATTCTTTTAAAGCCCTCCTTGCCTTCTTATTCATACTAGTACTAATGAGCTATGTTTTCAGACTCGAACCAGAAAGCGAACCGGCTGAACTCAGGGGTCAAGGATTGATGGGTCCGACAGGGGGTCAAATCGGATGACATCATAAATATGTCATAAATATATATATTAATAAATATAATCAAAATAGTATATAAAAAAAATATCCTTAAAAAATAGTATATAAAAATTCCCTCAAATTGGTAGTTTTCAACTTTACATATATATAAATTTTTCTTAAATTGGTGATTTATGACTTTATATACAAATTTGAGAATTTTATATTTAATCACAAAATTGACTTAAAGAATATAATATATATATATATATAGGTAGAAATGTAACTTAAAAAATGTATTGGATTAATTTTACACTTTATTAAAATAATAAGAGATTAAAGCATATTTACTAAAACTTAAAAAGTGAGTTTGAAAGGATATGATGGGTTAAGGATGATAATAAAAAAAAAAGAAAAAAAAAAGGTCAAATAGTCAAAACCCGGTCAAACTTCGGGTTTTGACCGCATTTTAAAATTTTCGGTTTTAAGAATGACTCGGACCGGATGCCTGGCCGGTTCTCGGTTCAACCGATTGGACCGGCCAGTCCGGTCCAAGTTTAAAAACATAGGTGAAACCAGACATAAAAATGTCTCAGGTTGAGGAAGTCTAACATTTACGAGGATTTCCAGAATCTTAGGAGGTCAAAGTCTAACTTTCACAAATATATAAGAGAAAGATCCTCAACTTTTTCGGGGAACGACGTAGAAAATTTTAACTTTTTTTTTTTTTTTGTGCATGCAGGAGAGATATACTTGAAGTAATCAGAAGAAAAGTAAATAGCACCAGGTTTTTTTTGAAGTTTTCTCCATTTCTTCGCAATGTTGAATTTTCAAGCTGCAAGTGACTGGCTAGAGATCTCTTGAGCAAGTTGGATGGTTCAGGTCTCAGTTGAAAGACTAGTATGTATAGAACACAACAAGAACCTTACAACTTTAGGTACTATTGGGGATGTTTCCTTTCTGAGCGCTCAATAATTGTAATTTCGTACTTAACGATTTGCAGTAAAGATCACATGGGCTTTATCCACTGAAAAGAATTTCCATCGATTGTTGAAATAAGGAAAAAGTGTTACTGGTTAACATAAAAACATTTTGTGTCCCTAATTAGGTTTGTGATGGAATGAAAATTTTTTACTGACACTTTCCATGTGATTATAGCATCCAAGAATTGTATCATGGAGCAATGCGTAGAAAACGTGCTCCACCAAAATTTTCTCTAAGTATTTTCTCTAGAAATTGATTTAGATCATCGATTTGCTGTGTATGTCGACTTCTATATCTCTTAATAGTCAACTGATCATTTGGTAGGGACATTAGTTGCATGTATGGTAATTTAATTCAACACTTAAATTTAATAGGTTCAAATTTTAACATATTCAAATGTATTTTATGATAAAAAAATAGAACATCGTAGGGTGCGTTTAATAAAACTGAAATTTGAAATATGAAATATGAAGTCTATATCAATTAAGTTACTAAATTATTAAATACTAAATCTGATAGTTGAGTGTATATCATATTAAATGACAAAAGAATAGTTTATCACTTATTTTTTAGATCAATTTTTACCTAAAAAACTCATTGCCACTTAATTAATTCAACTGTTCTATTTTTTACTGTCAAATGCATGTAAACATTTTAATATTTGAATCTATTAAATCTAAGTGTTGAATTGGATAGTTAACTAAGTGCATTTGAATTATCTAGACAAGACTTATAAGTGGAAAGTTATTCACGTATAGTTTAATATAAAATATACTCTCTCTCTTTTTTGTCGAAACGATATATCCCACTCTAACCTACCCTTACTCTATACTAAGGGAAGGGGTAGACCCAAAGGGATTAAATGGGGGATTCGGTGTGGACTAAACCACTATCGGACCAGACTGGTGAAATGATATATTCTATTTTAACTTACTCCTATTTTATAGTAAGAGAGTGGATAGACCCAAAGGGGTCAAACAGGGGATATAATGTCAGAAAAAAAGGAAGATTGACAATCATGAGATAATTGCACTAATAGACGAATGCTCGGCATGTGTGCAAAACAAGCTTCCAACCAAGCTTAAGGATTCAGAGTGTTTTACTATTGTTTGCACTATTGGTCATCTTAATTTCTCTAATGTTTTGTGTGATATAGGTGCAGATATGTTATTAATACCACTCTCCGTAGCAAGAAAGTTTGATTTGATGGAATAAAGGATATAAACATTACTCTTCAATTGGCGAATAGGTCAATAAAGCGTCCAATGAGCATGATTGAAAATGTCCTTATAAAAGTGAAATCTTTTATTTATACCGGCTAACTTTATTATGCTTGATATGAAAGAAGATATGCATATGTCTATTGCTGCTCGACGATTGAGTTTTCCACAGTGGTTGCAGCAAACCATCCAAGCCATAGGAGAAGCTTTTCTTATTTCTTTCGTGTACTCTTGTAATCTACTTGACAAAATGCCCAAACAAAGAACTAAACAATGAACATGGCTGGAGAGCATTTGTTTCCATTTTCAACAAAAAGCTCATTTGCTGATGTGGTATCTAAAAAGAATTCTTCCATTCCATTGAAAGAACCTTCACTATATAGGGGTGAGCCTGCTGTTTTCTTTTTTGATGAAGAGATTCTTCAACTTTCTCAACCTCTTAAGTTTGATCTAATTGGGAAATTTTCAAGGGGAAGACCGAGTATGGAACTTTTGCGAAAGGATTTTCAGACGATTGGATTTAAAGGCCCTTTTACTCTAGGGCTTTTGGACAATCAGGCACATTGTTTTAAGATTTGATTTAGAGGAAGACTTCCAACGCTGCTTGTTACGTGGTTTTTGGACTTTCCAAGGTTTCCTAATGCGTATTTTCAAGTGGTCACCAAACTTTCGGGTTGATGTGGAATCATCTATAGTGCCGGTGTGGATTAATTTTGAACATCTTCCACTTCATCTTTTTGAGAAAAGCTCATTGTTCTCTATTTCTCGAGTCATTGGGGAGCCCTTGAAGATTGATGCTTGTACAGCATCTTTGGTTCAACCAAGCATGGCACGAGTGTGTATTGAGTTGGACTTGCTCAAACCACATCCTCAGCGAATTGGGTTGATCAGGGATCTTCAAGTTTTTGGCAGCCTGTGAGTTATAACGATTTGCCAGATTATTGTGTCTCTTGTAAGAAGTTAGGTCATTCAGAAAAGTAATGCAGGCATAATGTGTGCAAAGAAAATCAACACAAGCTACCAAATCGTACAAACCATTATCAGCAACATCATAATGATAAGCAGTTCAATTGGATGCCGCGACAAGTTCAACTATAAAAGGGAAATCATCAAAAGATTTTGGGACAGGACGAAGTCAGCTCATCTGGTTTAAATGATGCAGAGAAGGCTCTAATTCAAGTGGATGTGGGAACTACTTATTTGTTGGAAGAATTTGCTCAATCGTCTAAGGAGGAAGAGGCTTTTCGTACCGACTGTTTGAAGTATTTGGAGGATGTTTAGTAGCAAGTGATTCAAGTGGTGATGGATAAGCAATGCCAAGAAGGGATTGGGGATACTTCATTAGTCCAGGTACAGTGGGAGATTTCTATCCAACCAAAGTCCTTTGTTGATGCAGTGAAAGAAAATGCTACCTATTCTCTGGAGGAATTGCCATTGGTTTCTGAGCAATTGGTTGATGCAGCATTGGAACATGTTGTACAAGATGCAATCCATTCTGCTGCTGGGGAAATTATCGAAGAATTGGATGATCGTGTGATGATGGATAATGCACCTAATGATAAGGAGATGGGTGATGGTTTGAAAAATACAGATGGAGGCACACTCATTATGGGTACATGTATAGCAGCAAAATCAAGTACGCCTCTGCAAAAGCCACAATTTAAAGGTGTGTTCAAAGAGACTAAATGGGAGAAAAGGCATGGAATGATCACTTACGCACAAATACAACAAAACAAATCACTCCTTCAAAATAATTGCTTAAGTGTTTCACAAACAAGTTACGATGTTAACACTGGAAGGAGAGCATTCACAAAGTGACAAAGACTTAGGTCCTGACCAATTCGTGCAATTGATTTCAAAGAAAGCCAAGAAACAAAAACAATATCCAAAGGGAGGTAAGGCAATGCAAACGCAACAAGATGTCAAACCAAAATGTCAAACACATTCACATTCTCGTAAATGTGGAGCATGTTGGGATCATTTAAATATTTGTACGTATGAGGCACATTACGCATATTTTCTCTATCATATACTCTTTGAATAATTTTAATAAAATTGTTAGGATCGATGCCCAACACACCACCTTTCTAGGTGGTTTTTGATTAAAAAAAAGGATATGCATATGTCTATTATATTAGGTAGACCTTTCTTAGCCACTGCTGATACTTTAACTGATGTTTAAAAAGGTACACTAATGTTTAGAATAAAAGGTGAAGAATTAATTTTTTATCTTAATGAAAATAAAGATATTGACTTGTGGCATGATAAAATTTTTAAGGCAAAAGAAGTGAATGTAGTTCAAGAATTGTTTAAAGATGGCTTTCCCATTGATACCAATGTTTATGACATGTAAAATGTGAAAAATAAAGGAAAAGAGATCCTTAATCCTAAAATTCAAGTGGATAAAAGTAAGAAATCAAATTGACTTTTGGATTGTTTTAAATGTTCTTCAAGTAATACTCATATTACTTGTGATAATATTAATCCTTCTTTGTTTGATGATGAGGATGATTTGAAGATAGGACAAGCTCAATACATGATAGATAGAAAGCGAAATTTTAACCCTTGGGAAGGAACTAGCTTCTTTTCCCTGCAAAGTGATTATGTAAGAAGAAATCTTTTGAATCGAGTCAACGGCTATAAACAAAAATGCTTCTTGGGAGGCAATCCAGTTTTTGTTAAAGTTTATGTTAATTTGGTGTGATTTTATATTTAACATATTTGTTTAAGTGTGTATGTTGTGTTAAAGTGATAGGGTTCAAATTTAGAGCCAAAGTTGCGATTTGAGATTCTAAGAAAGCTTGAATGATGAACTTCTCAACTCCTTAAAATTTGATTCTTGTGTTTTTAATGCTTGATTTTTTGATTAAATAAGTTGTTTGATTATGTTACATATGTCTCACAGGGTGCATTATTCTTTCCAATAATAGTTGGTTATTTGAGGCATGAAACCGAATCAATGGAATAGTGTTTAAAAAGTTACAGAAAATTGCAGAGAAATGCGATCCATAAGGTGATCTGCTGGTTTGCATTGCGGATTCCTGAGACTCGCAGATTTTTTGGAAAATTCAGATTGAAATATGAACCGATCCAAGGGTTATACCTCACATTTCTGGGTTACGGATCTTCACATCTTCAAGATAAAATGTAGAAAATAGAAGGATTTCATTTAAACTTTCTTTTCTTCATTTTATGGTCAAAGCACTTGCACTTTACTAGTTTCTTCACTTTTCTTTATCAAACATCATGTATATTCATCATTAACATCATTTGGTGTTATGTTTAACATTCATTTACATCACTTAAACAGATCTTTAGTATGTTTGATCTTTAAACAGCCTTCAAAGGTTCAATTGCACAATTTTCTTATTTGAGTGCAAAAAAGGCACCATTCTATTACATTTCACTTGTAGAACTACTTTGAAGTGAATTTCTTTAACTTTGCTTAGTAGTTTGCATTTTTACCTTTTCACACCACCTCACATGAATATTAACTTACATAATCATTATGTGAAGATGCTTAATTATGCAGGAACATGTAATATGGATTCCAAATGATTTGATTATGAAGTTTAATGCTTAATTTTGTGAATTTAATACATGATGAGTATTTAGGACTTACATGATTTATAATTTGATCATTTATGCCTAAATAGGTCTTGAATCCCTATTACTAAGTTCTTTATCTTTTTTTTCAACTAATTGCAACTAATGACTGTTAAATGGAACTTATGTAATTTTAATTCTCATTTATATAGGAAATGAGTGAAATTCACAAGGATGAGATCATGGAGAAGCAAGCCAAGGATTTAAAGCTCAATATTTGAGGAAGTCTTCCTTTTTACTCTTCTTTTTCACACATTGAAGACAATGTGCATTTTAAGTGCAGGAAGGGGTCTATATTTGAGTTGCTTGAAGAAACTAGTTCAAAATTTTCAAATTTGCTCAAATTTTTACAAATTGTTTTTTTTTTAACTTTTCAATAAGTTCCATAACCATTAGTATTTAAATTCTCCCCTTGGAATATATTTCATGTGTCTTCTCATTTGACTTGAGAATAACTATTATATGACTAGGATTTTGTATAAAAATAGTATATATTGTAAAATGGAAGAAATTATATCTTGAATTTTGTATACTTGACAGTTTCCTATATTGATTGAATTTCACAAAATGAGTGTTGAATGTGGTCAATATTTGCATTACTTTCTCTCTCTATGATCATCTCACACACATGCGCCCTATAAGAAAAGAAAGAAAGTGAAAATGAAGAAAAAAGGAGAAAAATAAAAAGAAAAAAGAAAAAAAAAAATTCTACTCCAATGGTTCTTGTGGCTTAGTAATTGGGATTTTCATCTAAAAATATCGACTTTCATGTAAAATGACTCTTAAATTAAGAGTCATGCAAAATAACTCTGGTTAAATGATCTATTGAGTAATCAGAGATTTTTATCTTACCAATGTTGATCTTCGCATTGAAAGATATGTTCACTACTTGAGGAAATTAAATTATTTTAGTATATTATGAATATATTTCTCTTTTCAGTAAAATAAAGATAATCATAGAGTTGTGTGTTTTGACTTGGCTATATGAGTTGCTTGAAAGTGAGATTGAGTTGAGGGGAGGAAATGAGTTGAGTTAGTCTTAATTTTTGCTATAATTCTCCCTCTTTTACTTGGTATGATAAGTATTTGTGGTTAAATATATGGCTCTGTAATGGTTGTTCACCTTAATTTTTTGTAAGGAATTGAATTTAAAAAGATACATGAACATATGAATTTAAGGGATGCATTTGAACTATTATGATGGTTTAAAGTTTTTATTACTTGAGAACAAGCAGTGGTTCAAGTGTAGAGGGGTTTGATTAATGCATATTTTACCTAATTTTGATTAATTTTTAATGTGTGTCTTTAGAATGTTTCTAATAGAAAATGGAAGAATTGAACTCCTTTATAAGTTATTTTTATGCAAGAGCGTTCTATTTAGCAATTCTTGGAAAGTGTGGATTAATGTGTTCATTAAATATGTTTTTGTAGGTTTTAGGGCTACATTAAGATTAAGTACAAAATAGGGGATTAATTAGATAAAAAAAACATCACGTTTGTATTGATGTGCAACCTAGAAGTGAAATTAACAAGTCAGGGATTAAAATAGCTTGCGTTTCTCTCTAATTGAAGACAGAAGAGTAGATCCGCAATCTAGATCCGTAAGCTATGCTCTACAGATCTGATCCATGGATCCCTGATAACAATAGCTTCCAAATTGTTGCAACATGCAGCTCATTTCTAGCTCGTCTCTGATCATTTTCAGTCTAGAATTTGACTGTAACTGTACAAGTTAAACTTGGAGAAGTATAGAAACACTTTTTGTCAACATTATGAAGACATTTCTCTATTCCAAAACATCTATCAATACCTCTTGATCCTCAATGTTTCAGTAGAGATCATTGTAGATCATTAGACATGTTTTGAGGGTAGGAATAGTAGAGAAGTTTGAGAATAGTTCAAGTCTCTTAGTTTTAACTCTAGTCTTATATTGTAATTTCTTAGTTAGTAGAAGAGCTTTTAAGAGAGAGTGAGAGGTAGTCTTGCACTTAGCGTATTTGAAACTTCAATTTGTGAAGAATTTTAAGAGTTCAATTTCAAGAAATTTAAAAGAATTCTTCTTCCTAAACTCTTTGTTTCTTGTGCTTAATTATCATGCTTTATTGCAAGTTCTCTCTATACTTAGACAAACTTAATATTATGCTTAGTTAAACTTTTCACTTCCTATGGTGCAGATGAACTTGTTATCGTTATTGATATGAAATAGTTAAGCATGATTATATTTTTCAGGATTTTGCTAATTTAACTTGTACTTGATATTTATGATTGCTTGATCACCAACTATAAATCATTTGATAAGTGTTGAGTAATGAAAGTTGCCTTCAAATAGATCTTTATTCTTAAACACTTGCCTTATTTTCGTGAAAGTAGTGAATATGATTGGTTGGATTTTCATAACTTCATTGAGTTTATTTGACTTAGTTTAATCTTTTGTCTATGAAAATAGGTTTAGAAAGGATCTCAAGGAGTAATGGATTGGCGAAAGCGATTATACATGTTCACTAGTTAAGGCGGTAACATATTTTAGAAAGTTATTTCTTGGCAAATCGTTGGACTAAGAATATAATAACCTAACTAACTTCTAACTTTGACTTAACAAAGGATTCTAACTCTAGGATCCCCTTTACTTGACCTTTAAACTAACTCTTCTAATTTCTTAGTTTCATTTACTTTATTTCTTTCTAAATTCCTACCAAAAGGGTCAATTCTACTACCCTATCGGATGATTTTACTCGCTTTCTTGTTTATCAGCATAAGGGTTGGTTTTACTACCTTAAACGGCTAGTTTTAAGTGCTTAATTTCTATGGTTGGTTTATCCGCCTACTTCCCTTCCCTTTAATTCCCTTTGCATTTACAAGGATGATTGTACCACTTGGCTTTTAATTGCTTTTGATTAATGATTTGTCTAGATAATAAAGTAAATAATTAAACTTTAGTACTTTTCAATCATAATCCCTGTGGAACTTCTCTATTACCCTATACTCCTTGATCCGTATACTTATGATAAATGGTAATTAGATTAAAATTTTGGTATAAAAATACCCTAGCATTCCTCTAGCATTGTTTCAAGAAACCCACCAAGTTCAAAGTGTTTTGATTTCACAAGAACAGAAAATTGAGCTCTTTAAACTATGAAGTAAACAGTTGAAAGAAATTATCCGAGTGCAAGCTCCCAATCAAAATCTTTTTTTTTTTATTATTAATGCACCTGAATAGATGCATTTTGCCACTAGCAGAAGAGGAAAGTATTAAAAAAAAAAAATCTTGCAGTAGCTCAAACTATGGAAAGACCTCAGCTTCGACTTTTGGGAAGCCAATGCGGTGGCTGGCTCTCTTTGCTGGTGGATCTAATGGCTGAATATTTGCTGGTTGTGCGGCGGGGGATGGCAAGATCTAACTAGGGTTTGTTTCTTTTGGTTAGCAGAAGAAGTTGGATAGGAAGTCGCGATTAGGGCATTATAACTGGGGAAGGGGAGAATGTGCAATGTCAAATATAGCATCTATTTGCTCAAAAGGGATATCCAATGCCGTTTAAACCTCCACATACTGTGCACTTAATGTTCCGTTACTCATTGTGTCTCTTGTTTTTGTCAATACAAACAACAGTTTTTAGGAAATACTCCAAATCCAAATGAAGCCTTAATTATTTAAAGTTTTGTATTAAGACTAATCTTCTCCTTCAATAAAACATATAAAAAACTTTTTTCAGATCTTTACAAACTTTAATTGATTTTCAATCTCACTAGAATACATCGAATATCAATATCAAATTAAATTAAAAATGAGAAGAAAAACTATTCATATCAAACTCTCCTAACAAACTCCACCGAAAATTCAATAGAATTTTAACAGACTTAATAACTATTTTATTACGTTTGATACATCCATATACTGGATACTAAAACTAAAATTACTTAGAGGAAATGAAGGATAAATTTCTATTCAAACAAAAAGAATAAATGCTCCACATTATGAAATTCAAACTCATTAATATATTTGTGGAGCCTCTCATTATTTAGTTAAAGAGTCTAGTATCCATCCAGAAAGTTAATTAGCATTTAATCATTCAATTTGTTAAAGAATTTAGTATCCATCCAAAATGTGAATGACTCTCTTAGTTACCCTGCGCCTCGACTCTGAGTTTCCATGTCCACTTGTTCCCGCCTGCCACCCAACCAAAGAAGTTGGCTTTGCCAACTCAATATTAGGACCGCTCCTTTCATTCTATGCTGATCCTGGCGTTTACCAAGAGAGGCACTACCTCATATTTACATCCACTAATACTAGCACCATACATTGGGAATCAAAATTGAAAACATTCACCGCTGAACAATTAACAAAGCAAAGCTGATCAAATCCCCATTCCAATGCAAGCTCCCAATTTTCTTTAGCTCGAGGAACATCATGCATGCCAAGAGGCAACAATCATTCCAATAGCGGTGACAACCACTTCAACAGCTGCCACACACAAGAAGTTTGAATCTGCTGGAAAATCGGTATTAACTATTCCTCGCCAGATAGAATGGAGTGTTATAGTTACCACCAGCCTCTTAATTTTAGGAGCAAAGTTACAATATGAGCTACAGTTCTTGCAGCACCATTCAACTCCATTTGACCAAGTTGTGTGTCTTCTGTATATCCAACATAGTTGTGGAATTATGTGGTAATTCTATGTCTTAAGCATGAGGATGATGTTTGATGACTAAGAACCTTAGATCCACAGAGGCTGAATAATTACGAAGGACTACTGTTTTATGACTCGGCACCATAGATGAAAGGCATGCTTGTGGACAAGAAATTGAGGAAATTAAGACGTGACAACTTCTGCATGGGCATCCTACTGAAACTCGAAACACATCTTTTCTTTTCTTCTTTTTTTGATATAAATTATAAGTATTTATGTCCGTTTTACAATTGTAATTAATTCTATTTGAGTTACATCAATCCCTTTATAGGAGAAAACTCTCCTAGCAATATTTTTTTCAATCTCATGTTTCGAACCCAAAATCTCAAGCCACATCCATGCATCCATGCATATATCGAAGGACTAGCTTGACTTATGTAGGGCAGGCGTGATGGTATGTCCATTGGCACAGACAAATGAATCATGTCCATTCATTTACTCCTTAAACAATCACAACCCTTGGATGGGTGGTTTCTCATTTTTGACTAAACAATGATAGAAACTTGGGAACCGGTGTCTTCAGTCTTTGGCTTAGGTCATCCTTCTGTGGGCCCACTGCTGTGTTTGACGAAAGTTAAAGCTGCTTTTATGAGAGTCAACAAAAGAATTCTATGTTAAAAAAAAAAAAAAAAAAAAGGATGACGGCACTGCAGCCATACAAGCTTGACAACTCCTTCTCTCTTGGTTTTTTATTTGTTTTTCTTTCAATTCCCACAATTCTATTCACCCACATCCTTTTCCCTTTTATTTTTATTCCCACAATTCTATTCATTCACACGTACTAACCATACTCCGCAGATCCGAAGTGCGATTATTGCTAAACAATTGAATAGAATAGAGTCTACAATGTAGCGATAAATCTCAAATTTTGTAAACAAATTTGCATTCTCCGATGACTCAGAAGTGTGGGGATGCCATTTTTTTTATGACTTTGCTCTTTTTCAAAGTTTTTATTTTGTTTCTTTTCTCTTGCTCGATCTTTCTTTTTAATTATCGGTAGTTTTATTCATGTTTTGAGAAACAAAGGTAATGGGATCCCATTAGTACATTAGAGGGAACAAATTATGCACCGTTCTACGTGAATTGATTAAATGAGAAAAGTGTATAAAATTGCAGGAGTTCGAGATTTTTGAAAAAATTACCACCCAATAATTCCAAAATAAAAATGGTCTTTTCTTTAAATACTTGATTTTGAGTTATAGAATGTTGTCATATTGTAAATCTTCATCTTTCTTTTCATTCCAGTTTAGACCATCTAATTTAGGATAACTTTTTTATACACTGTTAGTGTATAAGTTTTCAAGGATTATACACATAATACAAATTTAATTTGAAATTTAAATCAACATGTGCATGCATCCAAAGCTAATAAAAAAAACACTACGATTATAAAAGTTAATCCTCTAATTTACGTCCAATAGTATTTCCTTTTAACCATGCCTTTAGTAACATGATAAAAAGTCACATTATAAAATTCCCTAATACGAACATGCCTGCTATTAAAAAATTCAACTCAAGTGGGCCTGCTATTAAAAAAATTCAACTCAAGTGGATGTATTAAGCTAAAAGTTTGTTACATGTTTTACATAATTATTTAAAAATTGGATTTTCAAATTATTTTAGAAATGTATAAATCTTGTCAGTTATACTTGCTATACCTATCTTTTCTATTGAGTAATATAAAGGCCTCAGATGAAAATCACTTTTAAACTAAATATTTGACAAAATGTAGAGAAACGCATAAAAAAATAAATAAATAAAACCTAACTCCCTGAGATATTCCAGAGTTAATTCTAGTCATCGAGCAGTTGATAGGGATGCTGAATGGGTTCTGAGCTTCACCGATTCCAAAGAGTTTACTTTATCCCATATACCTCTTACAGAAATTAATTAATTTGTGTAAGAGCAGTAGGCTCGCCCTCGGAACCCGAAGAATTATTTTCTATGATATAAAATAAATGGGGGAAAGGAGTTCGAATAGTTCCTAATTAATAAAACCCAATAAAAATAAATAAAAATAAACGACACCACAAAATTCCAATTAAAATAAAAAGTATCACAGGAATCAAATACGAAAATAAATTAATCAATAACAAGATCTAGTCAAAGGCCTAATCTCACCTTGGTTTCATCAACTTGATCACTGACACTAAATTGCATTCAATTACTTACAAATAAATTGGTTATGGTTTGTCAACAAAAGCTCGACAACCCCGCCAATCCTCATCAAGTCGATAGCCACGACAAGGCTCTCTCTTTGCCGGTAGACAACCCTAAACAAGTTCTCCTGGATTTAGCCCACCAACAGCATTTAACAATTAGATTAGCCACCAATTCTAACCAATAAACACATAAGCTCGGTTCATTTAAGCCAAATTGAATATTCCCATGACAATAACCCAAAAGTTTCTTGTACTCATCAATTACGCCAATTGTCACAAATACTAAAATCTTCCAAACGACATTATTTGGCGTTCTAGATGACGAGATTATCCCCACAATTAAATAATGGCGGTTATTGAATTGCAGAAATAATCATAAAGCGTGAACAAAGAAAATATTCAAATACTTGTAAATAAATGAAATAAAATAATCCAAACAAGCCTCAGAGTTGATGAACCAAGGCCGATTAGCCTTTAACTGAGAAGAAATTAGCCACTCTTCATGGAGAATCCAACCTGAGATAATGTTGAGAATTGCAATTATAAAATAACGACTTGAAGCTTCAAAGACCAACGCAAGGCACAAGTTGGCAGCCAAGCAATTCGTCCTCTTCAGAGCACTTCTTCAAGCCGACCCGCGAGACCAATCACAAACTAAGCCAAGAAAACCTACGAAGAAAGTCTCACGTGACTAATCAAAAATTGCTGATGATGATCTACCAAGAGAGTCCCCTTTTTTCTCCTAAAAGCTAGCGAATATAAAGTTAATCTCCCTTCAAATTAGGACTCCAAAGAGTTTGAGTCCCTAATTGAATCTAACTTGCTAAATCACCTTAACAAAATAAAATATGGAAACCAATTACAAATATTCCTAATAAAAAGGAGTCTTTGACCAATTCCCAAAAGTACATGAAATCCTTGTTTCCAAATATTCAGCAATTGTCTTCCATGGAAAAATGGTTCACTCCTCCAAAAAGGCAACCTCAAATCAAACACAGCTCAAGGCTTTATCCTGATTGTCTTTCGGAATTTCCTTCAATTGAACTTTTAATTCCCAATTTAATTCCAATGACCTAAATCATGGTTGAAAAACCAAATATAAGTAGAATCAAGTAATTAACACAATATTTAGGCCATAATTAGGGAAAAATATCCATAAATAATATGCATAATTAAGCACTTAACAATATTATTTGTAAGCAATTACACTCTAAGTTGACAAGCACATTTACTTGAAATATGGCCCCATATCGCATTAAAGAGTGAAATTCATAACTAGAGCAGAAGGAATATTTCATTGGTAAAGTCTAGATATAAACACACTTTCAATTGTTAGGAATGTAGTTTTGTACCAAAAAAAAATTACATTTAACTCACATACATCAAATTGCTATAGTATATTTTTTCTACAAAACTCTAAAAATAGCAATCCAGATTTCTTGTTTGATATGCATTAACACTAGAACTAATTGAAGTCAATATAGTAGTTTGAAATTCCTAACCAGATTATTGATTGAAGAGTTCAACTTCATAAGTGATTAGCATTTGACTCAATTATTAGTAATTCTAATATCTTGAATTGACAATGACTTTGGAAGACAAAAGTTGTTCTAAGTATAGTAATGCATTATGCACTTCTACTGTGTAATTTAATTCAACACTTGCCGAGATGAAAATTTAGTTTAGTGGTCAAAATTGAGACTTTAAGGACTATTTATGGGCTATTAATTGATAATGTTGTTTAATTATTTATTTTTTAAACAATAAATTAATGATAAACGATGAGACTTGAGCAAATGAAGAGGGAAAATAGAATTGAAGGCTCTCAGACAAAGACCTTTAATTTTTGAGGTATCAAATTCAATTACTAGATTGAGGCCCCCATGAGACTATGGCAATTAAATTAATTATTTAGTTATAATTCATATGCACCAATCCTATTGTGTGGATTATCTATATTCAATTTTAAAAAAAAAGTCAATTTCAAAAATTCACGTAATATTAACAACAATACTACTTAAATAAATAAAGTCATTAGATGAAAATGCCCTAAGAATGACTAATCACCAACTTTAGCATCAATTATGGATTACAAATTCTTTGTGTGAAACTTAATTCAATACTCAATTATTATACTTAGTATTACATGACAAAGTTATATTCATAAGGTGACAATAACTCAGGAAATATCAATCACCCTTGGTAACATTAGTTGTTCATTAGGAACTTCTTATCTCTATGTCAATTCATTAGTTGTTCATTAGTTTTTAAGTACTAGTATTTTTAATAACATTAGTTATTAATCACAAACTGACAATGCGACATTTAGTGCAAAGACTAATTGTCATTGGCAATGTTTGTCATTAGTTAGGAATTTCTAATGTTTTAATCAATTCAAGGCTTCAACAATAATGATGCCATTGGATATAACCGTTTGAGGTTTTATGACCTTTAGTCACGTGGATCGTCTTGAAAATTGCCGACATTAACTTATGTGGTGTTCGTCACTCCTACCTTCCCGGTAAAATGTTACTGCTAAATTCCCTTTACCCCTTTTTCCATTTATTCTCCCAATTTCAAAAAACCAGCGTCTGTGGCCATTCCTTGGCGTTGTCAACGTCTAATTGGCTTTCTGTACTACCAGACATACCGCCTTGTCTGCATATAGAAGTTTTGCATGGCCGACTGGTCCCAAATTTCATGTGTGGAAGGACAACAATTTAGGATGGACTGGTGCCAAAATTCTGAGGAAGAAATAATTTTGGATGTACAGGAAACACAATAATTTAGGACAGGATGGTCCCACAATTTGTGGAAGCACATGAGCAGAATAATTGCACCTGGTAGAACCATCTCGCTCCTCACTCTTCTCGGTCTATATAAGAGCCTAGGTAAAACTGTATAAGCCCAAGCGAAGACAAACTTTTGGAAGACAAGGAATCATGGCAATCAACAAGATTGGTGCAATGGCTATTCTTTTTTGTGGTATGTACACTTTTATTCTTTTGTATACGAGTTAAACCTGTTAGGGCAATTCTAAAAAATAAAAAGAGAACTGATCATCCCATCTTTAGAAAGGGAAAAAAAAAATTGTTTCGAGCATCTCTCAAAATTTATATGGATGATTTTTCATAATATTCGCACATTCACCCCATACGAGATTTGGTTTGCACATGATTTAAAATGGTTTTGGTACTGAGCAGGAATCATCCTTCTGGGAGCAAATGTGGAAGTCAAGGCGATTAGGGCTGATCCGCTTGCACAGCATCACAGGCCTTGCCCACTGATTTGCATAATTGTGGACTACGTGGTCTGTAATGGAACGAAGCTGGAAACAAACTGCGGCAATTGTTGCATGCAGGAAGGCTGCACTCTTTACCATCTTGATGGAACTTCAGAATATTGTACTTGGCCATGGCCTTTGGCTAAATATTAATTCCATGATTGGGGTTTGTACTCTAGACTGCTAATATCGTGCTAAATAATGGGCAATGTATGTCTCTTTTAGTATGTGCGTGTTTCAGTTTCCGCGAGGGTGGAATGTAACTGTGGAATGTATGTCAGTGATTCATGAGGCAGTGAATCATGTTCAATAAAAGATCTCAATCAGTGAATGGAAGCATATAAATGAGTACTTTTGTTACAAGAAGCAATGTACCATACATAACCAAATTCGTGATACATCACCTGGAATGAATAATTACATTTTGAAAAATTATAATTCTGCCAAACATACGAGGGAAAGAGAAAGAGAGAGGTAGAGACCAGTGTTAAAAGTGTATTCAGAGCTTCTCCAGTTGAATTTTGTCCGGTAGGTGTAATTCTTATAATATGTGTTGCAAACTAACGTAACTTCAGTATAATTGAAATTTATTAACTCATACAACTAAATTAGAGCAAAATTCGTGGTTACACTAAAATTGCACGAGTTTATACCAAATGTGATAAACAATAAAATATTATATCAACCAAGCTAAAGTGTAGAAAGTCAACTTGACAAACCCATTTTGGTTGGGGCCGCAAATTAATCTTTTCCATTGATGGACAGCAAAGTTTAAGAATAGTGGTTACAACCACTTCAACCTACAGCAGCCACAAGAAGTCTGAATCTGCTGGAAAATCTGCCACCGTAGACGAATGATCATAGTCTGTAGTACCCGAATTGATCTAACATTTCTGCACTTTTCAACATAGCTATTATATTGATAAAGCAAGAGATGTCACTAGCTAGATACTGCATGCTACTCTTACAAAGTAGCAGGAGACAAAATACCACTAGACCCACACACTGTCAAGTCACTGAGAGCTGGCTACTAAAGCTGATTAACTATACAATAAACACTACTATCACGCCTAAGAAAAGATATTCATTGAAAAATTACACCATTCCATGCAGAACTCGTAGCTGTTTTCTCTAGTACTCCTCAGAACCCTCCTCCATCCTGCAACAACATCCTGAAGGATGGTGTTGATGGCAAACAACCTCAATCCACAGAGGCCGAATCTGGGTATCATAAATGAACATGCTAATGGAAAATAATTTGAGGAAATTTAAATGTGACTAATCTTGCATGGTAAAAGACGGAACAGATTTATGAAGGACTAGCTAAGCTTCCAATAGTTTACGAAGGACGGCTGGTACAAAGATTCATTTTGGGATGTAACCGGAAGGACAATAATTTAGGATGGACTGGTCCCAAAATTATACGCAGACGATAAGAGCAGCCACGATGGGGACGTATGGGGATGTTACTGTCATACTGAGTCACCATTCGATGGAGAAAATGAAAAAAAATCTAGCGTGTGGAAAAACGTGCATATCTAAGATGTTTGGCGAGTCTATATACTAAGACGTTTATGGAGTCTCTTACCTTAACAAAAGAATCTAATAGCTCATTTTCAAGAACATCAATTAGGTTCTATTTGGATAGATTGATTTGGATTTGGAGAAGGATTTAAGAGTGCGGATTTGAAATGACTTTTGTATTCGATGGATTTGAAATTCTCTAAATTAGTTTACTCTATCTTATAAAGGGATTTTAAATATTATTTTTAAAATAAAATTTTCAAACAATAAAAAGAATTCGAACTGTTGATTTGAAATCAAATCCACAACATTAAGTGTTGTCTGAATTACCATTTTCTAGATTTTTAATGAAAAAATATACTGTAACAATAGATATATATAAGGTAAAAATGTGTTTGGAAAATGTAATTACGAAAAATGTAAAAATTTTTTAATAAAAAATTGCAATCCAAACAATGCCTTCAGTCACTGAATTTGATGCCAAGGGGATCTCATGTACGTATTCCGGGCTGGTGATTCCTAAACATGTCCAAATACATTCTAAATCAAGAGAACCTTGCATTTGGATGTAGAATATAGCAAGTTTATGCTGATTAATACACTATTTTTAGTGTAGGTAAATGACTCAAATAATCTCTCAACTTTTACCTATAATTCTATATAGTTCCTTAACTTTTAAAAGTGTTTGTTAAGTCGTTAAAATTCTGAATTTTGTTTTAATTGGCCCCTAAGGGCAAATCTAATTTAGACAATTTTTAATTTTTTCACCAAGATTTAAATTTGAATCATTGTTCAATCAAACTAAAGGCATGTTAAAAAGTTCTAAAGTCACACATTAAAAAAAAGTAAAATAAAAATGTACACGTGTCGTGTAAACTAGTTTTAACCTCAATTAGAAAAGACAATAAAAAGACGAAAGGAGAATGGATTAGGTGGTAACATAGGAGGGATTGTGAGTAAGAAATGTTGGGTTCAAAACCTCCCACTTACCCAAAAAAGGAAAAAAAACCAATAAACAAGACTTGGGCAATTACCATGGGTAAAAGGCCAGTCAACCAAAATAAGAATAGTAGGATCAAATTGGTCTTTTTTCTTTAGACACCAAACTCCAGTGCCTATAAACAGATTATTATTGTATTGAATTTCAAGAAGATTTTATTAATGCTCCATTAAAGTTAAGGCTAAGAATCTCATTGATGAATGTAACTTGAATTTACACTTTTAGAACCAAAAAATTTTCAAAAAACTAGGGATTGCATCTGTATTGGCGACTCCGGTAGAATTGATATAAGTTTTGCTTTTGTCACTAAAAAGGGGTTTATCTTTTATTCTTTTTAAGTTTGTAATTTTTCTCTCTTTTTCCAACTATGTAAGGGAGACGCCAGAACTTACATGAAAAAGGAACAATAAAAGACCTAATGAGTCAAATGATGGATATTATATAAGATTTACCTAACCAACGTCACTACCAAATAATCGGTTGAATATTAATGTATATAAAAGTTGACATGCACAGAAAATCAATCTTCTGAGAAAATTCTGGTAGAGTACGTTTTTTTACCCATTACTACATTATACTATTCTTGGATATTGTAATCACATGGAAAGTGTCAGTAAAAAATTTCAGTCCATCTTTTTTTTTTTTTTGGTAAGAAAAAATTTCAGTCCATCACATCCGTTTATCTTCCCGAAAAACAAGTAGTGCTCCCCTTACCAAGTATCCATTCCGCTACTTCGGCTACTAATTTACTCCCAAACTCGTACTTCTCTACAAGACGCGTGGTGAAGCTCCCAGCCTCCCAACTGTTGGCTGGAATCTCCAATTCGCTATACTCAATCTTACAGGTTCCTTTCAGAACCTCAGCTCAACGCGCCCCTTTTTGGTTACGAAGTCTCCACCACAGCATTGCAACGAGAGATTGGCTTAGGTTAAAATGTGTTACATTTTACATTTATACATGACGGGTGCAATTTTTACCCTCTTTGTCGAGTAGAGTCAAAGGGAATCTCACCTTTTTTTTTCCATAGATATAATTAATCATGAAATTGCCAAGAAAGTTTTAATTTAGTGACTGAAATTGGAATCTTAGGATTTAGAAATTCTGAATTCAGTTTCTCCTTTCCATCCTCGTTTCTTAAATCTTACTTCTCCTTTATTGGAGGAAAAAAAAAATTAAAGACACATAGTACAATTTGTACATATTTTTACATGCAAGATTTATACCATCCGTGGAAATTGGTAAAAGTCCAAGGATTTTATGATAGAAAAAGGTTATTTTACTATGGTCCTCTCAGGAGGTACACTTATCGATACTATGTGGTACACAATCAACAACATGAGAATCATTAACTCTAGCAAAGCTAAGAAGCAGATCTATCATTTTGTTGCTCTAATTTGCTTAAAATCTTTTTACTTGTATCATCGATACAAATTCCAACCACTTTTTTATCTTATATACAACACATTAAAAAAGTATACAGTAATTTTTTAAACAAATTATTATAAATAATCTACTATCTAAACATATGGTACATGTACTTCCACGACAAGAGTCGGATCCAAATAATGATGTGACGTGGGACTGGACTTATAACACTAACTCTATTTTTCCTCCATGATAGAGTGGTACCCAGTGGAGCCGGGGGTGGGGACCGTTAGCGGTGGAACCGTTTCTGAATAACATAAAGGTGAACATTTCCTTTATAGTGAATTACGATACGTTAAAAAACCTGTTAGACCACATGCCACAGATCTGGCAACCGTCCTGTCCGCACTCGATACAAATTGACAATGCGATCAGGGGACCCGTATGACGTGGCCACGTGGTCCTAAACCCATGTTGGAAGGGCTAACGGGACCAGCTGGTCCTAATTTCTCGCAAAATTATCTGTGCGATATGGTAGTGGGACCCGCATGATGAGGCCACGGGGTTCTAGAATCATGCAGAGCTGTATAACTAGGGTTACCATCAAATTCGAAATCGGTATTCGATAAGGTAAAATCAGAATTTTTCAGTAAACTATCCTAAAAAATACTAACCGAATTCGCATTCGAATTACCGATTTCTGATTTCAAATTCAATTCGAATTCAATTTAGAAATCGGTATTTTATCGATTTAACAGAATTTCATAAAACAATTATTTAACCAAATTCCATTTAAAAATGCTGTCTACCACCACTATGAAAAAGCATGATTCCAGCTGTTGTGAAGAAAAATAATTTCAAGATAACCTAATTTAATCAATACAAAACCAAAGGAACTTTTTACCTAAGTAATAATAGTCTAAATGTCTAATACATTATAGCAATTCGGGATATTCGAATCTGAAATCGGTAACTTTTTACCGATTTACCGAATTAAATTCGAATTCGATTTTACCGAATTGAAACTTCTTGACACCGATTTCGAATTAAATTCGATATATCTTAATTTGGAAAATCCGAATTACCGATTTCGAATTACCAAAATGAAATCGAATTCGGTCGGTAATTCGATAATTACCGTAGTTGCTCACCCCTATGTATAACTGTATAAGCCCATGCGATTTCAAATCAAAGGCAAGCTTTTGGAAGGCAAGGAATCATGGCAATCAACAAGCTTGGTGCAATGGCTATTCCTTTTGTGGTGTATACAAGTTTGGTTCCAATTGGATTAATTGTTCTTGGAGGTGTTTTTAAAAAATTTTACATTAATACTATATATATGATAACCTTTTTTTTGTAGATTATTAAGGTGTTTTGGAGGATTATTTTTAAATTTATTTTGAGGCACTTTTAGAATTTAAAACTTTTTTTGAAAATTTTTTAAAATTTACACCACCCATTGCCACATTATTGTTGTGGGTAGTGGTGGGTGGTAAAAAAAGAAAATGGGGTATTTCAAAAAATTTTAACATATTTGTGAGCTATTTTTAAAATATTACTTGAATTAAGTGCTTTTGAAGTTGTATATTATTGTGATTTTGTAAATGAAAAATTAGTTTTTGAAAAAGTAGTTGTACATTACTGTGCTGTGGTGATGGTGTGTTTTTGGAGTTGTATACGAGTTAAGCTTGCTGGAGCAATTAAAAGAAAAATAAAAAGAGAACTATTCATCCCATCTATTAAGAAAAAAAATGTTTCGAGCATCTCTCAAAAATTATAAGGATGATTTTTCAAAATGTCTTCAGAATCACCCCATACGAGATTTGGTTTGCACATGACTTAAAATGATTTTGCACTGTTTACAAATTACAGGAATGATTCTTCCAGGGGGCAAATGTGGAAGTCACGGCTGTCAGGCCTGGACCTCCCAGGTTTTGCCCACATTGCCCTCACGGGGGCCGTGTACAATATCGATAACGGAGAGAAGACCTGCACAGACTGCAGCAATTGTTGCATATCCGACGGCTGCACTCTTTACTTTGTTGATGGAATTTCAGTATACTGTACTTGGAGTTATGCTAAATATTAATTCCATAATTAGATTTTGTACTCTGGACTCCTAACATCATACTAAACGAGTACTAAATAACGGGTAATGTATGTCTCTTATAGTTTGTATTTCAGTTTCCACGAGGGTGGAATATAATTATATAGTATGTTAGTGATTCATGAGACAGTGAATCATGTTCAATAAAACGGAAGTATAAACGAGTGCTTTTCTTACAAACAGCAATGTGTCATGCATAACCAAATTCGATATACATCGTCTGGAATGATTAATTACATCTCCAAAAATTATGATTCTCTCAAAAATACAAGGGAGAGTGAAAGATAGAGGTAGAGACGAGTGCTAAAAATGGATCCATGGTTTCTTTGGTTGAATTTTGTCCGATTGATATAATTCTTACCATATGCATTGTAAACTAATATAATTTCAGTGTAATCATGATGTAATCCACGGTCACACTAAAATTCTATGAGTTTACATCAAATATTATAAATGTTACATCAACCAACCTAAGTTGGATAAAACTCAACTACAGAGTGCCTTGTTTGGCAGCTAAATTTTTTAAGAGTTTGTATAAAACTCTACTGTATTTACTGTACAAGTTGTAGAAAAAATTTTTGGAAATAAAGTTTTTTTATATGTTTTAGGGGTGTTATATTAAAAACGTTGGGAGTTTTTTGAGGATTCTTGCAGATAATGTAGGAAACAAACAAGTTTTATACAAACTTGTTAAAAATAGGCATTAAAATTTTGGAAGTTTTTTAAGGTTCTGTAGCAAAAGTAGGTAAAAAACTAACGGCATACAAACCTGACAAAAAACTTAGCTGCCAAACAAGGCCCTAGTTTGGCTAAAAGTTTCAAAAACTTCACAATTCCTCCATTTCATTTGATCCACCAACTTCTTGTGCGTCAGCTGTTTAGCATTATCCAGATTAATATTATGGAGCATTTATAGTATAGCCGTCATTGAAAATGTTCATATATATCTCCATGAGATCAACATTCTAATCTCTTCATGAGAAAACTAGCTTTATTCAGTATGAAAACCATATAGGACGAATTCATGCATAAGTGCTTACTAAATTAATTCCAAAAAAAGTACCTAGAAAAGAAAAAAACAAAGAAGAGATAACGTGCAATGCACGTCGTACATATTACGTTTTAAAAGTATGCTCCTTTTGTCTAGTACTTAGAGTAACTAGTATAAGTTGCACATTATACTTATTTTTGAAACTTAGTCACAATTTTTTTTCTCATAACTACTAAAAATAAAAGAGATATTAAGTATGCAAAGTCTTGTACTAAAACTAATCTTCTCCTTCAACGAAACATTCAGAAAACTTTCACAAGATTTTTAAAACTTTAATTGATTTTCAATCTTATTGGAAATCATAGAATATTAATATCAAAATAAATTAAAATTTAGAAGATAAACTATTCACATCATACTGTCCAAACAACGTCCTCCAAAAATTTAATGGAATTTTAACAGACTTGACAACTATTTTCTTGAGTTTGGTGCATCCATATACTAAATATCCAAAGCAAAATTATTAAGAGGAAAATGAAGGATAAGATTCTATTCAAGCAAAAAGAATAAATCCTCCCCGTTAACAAATTCAAACCCATTAATATCTTTGTGGAGTCTATCATTGTTTAGTTAAAAATCTATTATCCATCCAGAATGTTAATTGGCATTTGACCAAACAATTTGATTACCAAGAAAATCATCTAAATATTGTGTTCGATACAATAGTGATTATTAGCATGCTAAAAAAATCCCAGTGAATTGAAAGTGTCTCGTTCCATTAGAAATTGAACTAATATTATCTGTGATATCAGAATCATTAGGGGGTACCAGATTTGTTTTTGGTGAAACATTTGGGATCATTTTGGTGGATGGAATTAAAATAGGGACAAAATTGCATTTCCCACTTCAAAAATTAACCTTGGAAGCGAGGCTCCAAAAAAGCTAAAGTAGATATTCAAGTTAATAGCTGAACTACGTAGCAACTTGGCAACGTGTAAGCCTTAAACAAGATTCTCTCCTTGGGTGACGCCAATTTTGTATGACTACAAAACTATCAACAGATCGGATTGACCATTATCAATAAAACTAGTTCCGTGAACAGAAAAGCACTAGGACGAAGGGCTTCATTAATTCACAACTTTATTTGGCGTAAACTTAAAAGAAGTTTAATCTAAAGTTAATTTTAGAAACCAAATACGTACATTGGTCAAATGAAGATTAAGGATCCCTTCTATGTATTTCAATTTAATTTCCCACGTAAATAGCGACACATTTGATTAGAGATGACACAAATTGAACGTGCATTATATGATGAACGGCAAATACAAGCAACAAAGTAAAATGAACAACATCAAGAAAATTAGATATCAGCTTAATACATGACACTACCGCACATGACTCCTCACCTGCTTCATTATTGAAAGCACCCTACCAGAATTCAATATGAGCAATAATGCTAGCACATTGAGCGGGGCCATGAGCAGGTCTAGAACAGTTATCTCTTGGCCTAAACAGACAACAAAAACTGCAACTGATGGAGGCAATTTCAATTTCATATACAGAAGGAGCCAATGCAGATAAAATTAGAAAACATGCAACGTTACATTGCTGTCGGTCAAAAGTTAATTGTATCTTTGTAACATATTGGCCTGAGATATTTGGAGTATATTTGGTTGGACGACAGGGAGGTTCCCCTGGATGACAAGGATTGCAATTACAGACTTGCCTCTAGAATACCTTTATGCGCCAAAGACAAAGCACAATGTATACACATATGTGAATCTATCATTCATACCTAATATGATGTGGTGGTGGAATCCGCAAAATACGGCCAGGTGGTCTTAAACTCATGCAAAACTATGGGCAAATCTATCATTTTGTAGGAAAGGTTCGAACATATGTAGCAACAATCATTTCATTTTCTCATTCCATGACAAGTATAGGACCCAAATGATGATATGATGTGGTGGTGTTACTTGCAAATTGTAGTTAAGTGGTCTTAAACTCATGCAAAACTGGCTATAGGCATAATGTGGCAAACGGATCCTAGACTCATGCAAAACTATGTATGGGAAAGTATGTCATTTTAGCTTCATTCCCATTAAAAGAATCCAAATTCCCTAGTTACGAATTTGGAAAAATTTACACCTCATTGTTGAATATCAAATCTTCTGGCAGCTATGTAGCAAATTTTCCCTTATAAATATCTGAAATTTAAACTAAATTTTGCCTTGCAAAAAATATTTGCACATCACATTGACAAAAGTGACCATTAAACTATTTTTGTGAATAAAGTAGTCCATCCTTTTTTTTTTTTTTTGAAAAACTCAAGATATGTCACAGCAAAGTTTTTGAACTGTGATCAGGTTTCTTATGAGATCAAATTGAATTATCTGTCAAGAGATGGTGTCAATTATTTCCATATATCTATGCATACTTTGCTTGAAAGGAGAGAGACTGCACCTATTTGGGTCGAGGGGGAAGAGAATGGAGAGGGCGGCGATAGCAGATGAAAGTTTACAGTAGGAAGAAGCATTGATTGATGCTTTTGATAATTATATGGATTACTTATTTCTACCGTCTTCAATTTATTTGTTTGATAACTTTTTTCATTTTTTTTGGTTACTGTATCTCTTTGTCATTTAACTTAGGATTTCCTTTTTCCCTATGTCTCTTTTTGTATTATTTTTGTTTCCTAGTTACTGACTCTAGATTATTTATTTTTTGCAAGTATATTTATCTTTTTGAAGGTTGTCAATTCTTTTAGTTAATTTCAGTAAAACAACTCTTTGTTAGTCTTTTAAAAAAATTTTAAATGGAACCTTTTTATATTTATTTTTTCCAGAATGAAAATTCTTTTATACTCTTCTGAAAAAATGTATCTTACAACCTCATCCAAAAAGATGGAAAAACTATTTTGTTAAATCAGACCTTAGGTTTGCTTTTTTTTTCCCCATATTTTTAGGTGCTGGAAATTGCTTTCTTATTAAATTCTTATTTCTATTTTTCATATTTGTTAAACCATGGTTTATGGTCATTTCATTCAATCTGTTAAGTGAATTTTAACATTGTTATGAATAAGGGGCATAATTATAATATGGGCAGACTATGAGGTCCATTTGGTAGTTTGGACAAATCTCAAGGGAGGTATATGTAGTTAATCCTTTCTTAGTTTCTTATATATGACAATAGCATTAATTATACCATTACCCAAATCAAACGTACATTATATGGTGAAGGCAGTTACAAACAAAAGATTAAAATGATCTAAAATCAAGAAAAATACATATTTGTTTAACACACGAGGTTACTTCAATTTGACTTCTCACAAGCTTAACCGAGCATTATTTAGTATTTAATTTCTAGTTTTTAAGTATTTTGACTTTGAAAAATTATGCTTAATCTTTTTTTATTTGAATCCAAAAGTTCAATTGAATTTGAAATTGAGTTCAAATAGTATTCAAGTCGAATTTGAACTCTAAAAAAGGTACTTGACAAGCTCGAATACATCTCTAGTATAGAAACCCTTGGGTTTGGGCAATTGTTTATTGAAGTCATGGCTAATGATTCCCAATTGTGTATATAGATTGTGATGACCAAATGTAAGTTTGTGTTTGGGGGCTTGACAACTTTGGCTGATGGTGGGCGGCAAAATTGCTAAGGACATTGCCCAAACCTTTTCTCGCATCAACTACACTGTATGATCTCCCGCGTATAATTGCCAATCAAGAAGGAGCTGAGAACTTGGACTTTGCTGCAGGATATTTGTTTGAAAGTGTACCCTATGCTAATGCATCTTACTCAATGTAATAAAAGACATTCTTCCATGGGATTTAAGATTTTCTGCATCATTTTTGTTATTCTCTTCGAAACTGTTTTGCTTGCCTGATCTGGAACTAATATATATCCAAGATGGTAATATGTGATTTCTATGATCTGAACAGTAGATCTTCCATGACTAGAGTGATGAAGACTATATGAAAATTTTCAGGATCTGCAGAAAGGCCATTCCAGAGAAAGAAGGCAAATTTCTTGGAATATTGTTGTTTGTGTAAAAAGTCCCCCGTTTGATGCTATTTTTTTTTATTTTACATTGAATGTGCGGCACCAGGAGAATTTTTTTTTTTTTAAATACCGGAAGGCTTTTAAAAAAAAAAAGTGATTGATTCCCGCACACTCAATGTGCGGCAGCAGATACAAGCAAATTCCTCGTCTCTGCCGACATATTCTAAGTAATGACGGAATTTTTGTTTCATCTGATGGCGGCAGCAAGGGATTTCCTTCCCCGCATTCATCGTTGAGTAGTCAATTTTTTTTGTAAAATTTCCCAGAAAAGGTGTCCGGGAATTGTTTAAAATTTTGTAAATAAAAAATAAATTTGTTTTAGTGTTTTTGTAAATTTGGTTATGATTTATGGTTTTGGTGTTTATTATTTAATTAGTTTTAGTGTTTTTTATTTTTAGGACTAAATTTTATAAATAATTTTTAACATGTTATAAAAGATTGAATTTGCCGATTGTCTTCAAGAATTTAATAATCCAATGTTATTTAAATGATATATATATATATATATATATATCTATATGTTAATGATATTTATATATATGCATATATTTATGCATTATTATATATGAATATATTTATGTATGCTTGTATGTATATTTATATATATACATATTTAGATATGTATATTTATCTATGTGTATATTAATTTATGTATATATATATATTTGTATATACATACATATACGTATATATATATGTGTTATAATTATATATTGATATATATATTAATGCAAATGTATATATGTATATGTGATATGTATTTATGTGTATATGTTATATATATGTATATTTATGTATTTAGTTGTATATATATATATAACGTTGCGATATTTATATACATAATAATGTATTTTATATGTTGATATATATATATATATATATATATATATATTGATATGTATGTCATATATATATATACACACACACATATGGTATATATTGACATATATTTATATATATTTACATATTTTATATATAATGCAACGTTATATAACGTTTATATATTTATATATATTTTGTATATATATGTATAAGTGTTATGTATATTTTATATATATTTATACATATGTTTAATATATATATTAATTTACATATTAATGTAAGCTAATATATTTAAACAAATTTGTTTATTGATATATATTTAAATATATGTATTTATATATTTATATAGATTTATATATAATACATAAATTGCAAGGGTATTTATGTATATATATGTATATATACATTTGTTGTTTATACATATTTGTATATACATATATATGTTATATATTGACATATATTTATATATGTAATTATATATATTTATATATATTTTGTACGTATATTTATAAATATATTTATATATTTATGTATATACCTATATATATATATATTTAAATGTGTTGGACTTCACCAAAAAGTGCAAAAAAGCTTATAGTAATATATATAAATGTACATAAATTTGTGGTCGCAATTAGTAATTGAGAGTTTATGGGTTTTAGAGTTTAGGGTTTAGGGTTTTTTAGGGTTTAGGGTTTACAGCCTTTGGAGCCTTTAGGGTTTATCATTCTTAGGTATTAGGGTTTACTTGTTTGGGTTTCTTGTTTTCATATTAGAGTTAAACATTTTAAGTTTTAGGGTTTTAGTGGGTTTAGTGTTTAGGGTTTAGGGTTTTCTTATATTAGGGTTTCAATGTTTAGGGACATTATAAACTATAAGGTTGGTTTAGGGGTTAGTGTTTATGGTTTGGGATTTACCTATATTAGGGTTAGGTTTTAGGGTATTGGGTTTAGGGATATAGGTTTAGGGTTATGGGTTTAGGGGTTAGTGTTATAGGTTTAGGGTTTTTAGGGTTTAGGGTTTAGGGTTTAGGGTTTAGGGTTTACTTATATTAGGGTTTAAGTTACAGAGTCTTGTGTTTAGGGTTTAGTTTTTTTGGGTTTAGTGTTTTATGGTTTAGGGTTTGGGGTGCTAAGGGTTTAGGGTTTTTAGTTGGTTTAGGGATTAGGGTTTACTTGTATCAAAGTTTAGGGTTTAGGCTTTAACGTAATGGGATTAGGGTTTACTTATATTAGAGTTTAGATTGTAGGGTCTTGTGTTTGGGTTTATGATGTAGAGTTGACTCATATTAGGGTTTAAGGTTTAATTATTACTTATATTTGGGTTTAGAATTTACTTATATTATGGTTTTGGTTTTAGGGTTTACTTGCCTAGGGTTTAGAGTTTAGGGTTTAGGGCCTAAACTCTAAACTCATTTCTTTGGTTTAGTAATATGGGTTTAGGATGTAGTGTGTCGATAAATCATCCAAGTCAAGTCGTCTACACTTTCAAATAAAGTTCACAATCATAAATATTATATTATACAAAAGTCCATAACATATGCCAAAAAGTAACATAGCCATCACCGATTTACTTTTTTTTTTTGCCTTTATCCATCGGTGTTGTTGAGCAACTGCACTTCCAGTGCTTTCGCCGGCCATAGGTCTGAGCCTGTTGCCGAAGACATTCGAAGACTGAGATCTAGGCGGAGTTCCGGTGGCTCATCATCTGTCTCTTCATCCGTCTGAACAAAAGCTTCTCCAGTGCACACATGACGGAGGGTCGGAAGCACTAGCCATGCTACCTCCTTGGGTGTGGCCTTGGGGAGGCATTGTAGATGCTAAATCTTCACGTGACCCTGAGATGTAGTTTAGAATATCCTCCTCTCCGAAATGAGCATTGACCAACTCATCAGCAAATGGAAATGAGACCCCAAATGCAGTATTGGGAGGGTGTCGGTAGCCAAAGGACTCTCCTCGTAATCTGGAATGTACGGTGAGCGAATCCACATCGAGATCGCACGATCTCATTGCGTGTAAAGTGTTTTCGTCTACATTAGCGGCCATCTGGACTCTTGGGCGACGTCGACCCCTTCGGCTGAACGAGCTCCACCTGGAAGGTTCAGAAACCTGCTGTTTGTGCTCCATGTACGGCACATTATGATACAGTGATGAATCTGCCTCTTGCCGATCATATAACCCAAGTGCAGAACGCATGCCCCTCTGCAAATAGTTCATGCTTCCAAAAGCCTCCTGTTGGATGGATTGAAGGGATGCATGCATATCCTCTTGAGTCGATCCTTGGACGAGAGAATCACACGACTTCCATGCCATGAGCGTGATAGAATCCATCTGTTAATAATTAGACAGCTGAATAAGTTAACTATATTTTATGACATCGCATATTCAACAATAAAATCTTTATTTATAAGTTGTTGAGATTACCATGTACTCGTGCCGTCCAGCATCGCATCGGAGACCGTCGCCGGGGAGTTGTTGGGGTACAGGTGGAGAAATGTAACGGACTGTATGAACTGAATACCATCGCAGATAGGTGTACCGCGGAACGTATGGATCCGCCGGATTGGCATGAACCAATGCCGATACTCTCCTACTCCATAACTCTATCCAGTCCCTATGCATATAAGCCCCCAGCACGAAAGCGTGAGCTCATGCGCATCCTCGTGCGTCTGGATGCTGAATCTCTGCTCCATCCCAAATTGTCGTAAAACCCGATTTGGAAGATGCATCTCGACAATATGCCAATATATGAGTGGTACGCGTGCTAGCCATAGGTGTGCATCAACGGTGCAATATGGAGGGAGGGACGCAATGACATCCACCGTGTACGGCTCCCAAATAAACTGCGTACAAGGAGATAAATATGTTACTTATTTTGAAGCAGTTTTGTTAGACAAATGGGACGAGAGTCGCACGCAATGAAAACTGTCACACTCTTGTATTATCACCTCGTACTGGCCCAATTTGGTTAACTGGTCTCTGTAGTACGGCAAACTGTTTTGTGGAGCATTCACCCCATCAAGGCTCGGCCCACCGTCCAAAGACGTGGGTAGTCGCCTGGCTCCACAGTAACAACAATAGATGGCCTAATAGTAGGAAGGCGTTCTCATGCCCACCACTAATAACAAAATAAGATAAATCGGTAAATAGTATATATGTGTAAGATAAGAAATAAAAAATGTTCTTGGAAATACACCAGGTGCAAATATGGCTCGCGGTCCAGCGTCCACATGAAGCCGCGACACATACGTCTATATAGATTGGCCAAAAGCCCCGTATTGTGTCATTCCCTCTATGTCTCTCACATAATCTAACCAGTGTGGACTTACAAGATTACCACATGATCGCAAATAACTGCCGGTCGGTAAGAGAAGAATGTACATCGTGCATAACAACGCATTACGCCTTGTCGGATCGTCTGCGGAGCTGGACATAGACATGAGGGTGTAGAGCTGCTATGTTCATCCTCTTACTTTTGAATAAACTATCATCAGGATAAAAACCTAGTAACTCCTGACACATGCCCCGTAACTCATCCATCGTGCGTTCCCGTTCCACAAGAGTTACGGGCAAGCCATCGATCCTCAGTCCCCAGAGGATCTGCACATCTTGCAAGATTAATACCATCAACCGAAATTTGCAAAAGTTGATAGATTTATCAAAGAAACAGGTCGTTTCATTGTGGTCCTCTGAGGACGGCATCATGGTTCAGTTCTTACATATTGATTACCTGATTAATGTTGATATGAAATATGGATGCAACAGGTATCTAACTCAGGCCCCTTACAAGGAATCAGTGTATGGGCAATAATGGAGTATATTTTGGTTGGACGAGAGGGAGCCAGGGAGGTTTCCCTGGATGACAAGGATAGCAATTACAGACTTGCCTCTAGAATACATTTATGCGCCAAAGATAAAGCACATGTATACACATATGTGAATATATCATTCATACCTAATATGATATGGTGGTGGAATCCGCATAATATGGCCAGGTGGTCTTAAACTCATGCAAAACTATGGGCAAATCTATCATTTTGTAGGAAAGGTTCGAACATATGTAGCAACAATCATTTCATTTTTTTCCTTCCATGACAAGTGTAGGACCCAAATGATGATATGATGTGGTGGTGTTACTTGCAAAATGTAGTTAAGGGGTAGTAAACTCATGCAAAACTGGTTATAGGCATAATGTGGCAAAGAATCCAAATTCCCTAGTTACAAATTTGGAAAAACTTACACCTCATTCTTGAATATCAAATCTTCTGGCAGCTATATTGCCCAAACCTTTCCTAGCATCAACTACACTGTATGATTTCCCACATATAATTGCCAATCAAGAAGTAGCTGAGAAGTTGGACTTTGTTGCTGGATATTTGTTTGAAAGTGTACCCTATGCTAATGCAATCTTACTCAAGGTAATAAAAGACATTTTCCAGGGGATTTAAGATTTTCTGCATCCTTTTTGTTATTCTCTCCGAAACTATTTTGCTCGCCTGATCTGGAACTAGTATATATCCAAGATGGTTATATGTGATTTTCATGGTCTGAACAGTAGATCTTCCATGACCGAGTGATGAGATGTGAAAATTCTCGAAGCAGAAAGGCCATCCCGTGAGAAAGACAATGGTGATAAAGTGATCATTATAGATGGTCTAATAGGAAGCCGATACTGGATAAAGTATCATTTCAAACACGATCAACACGGCGTAGATGTTGGCTTACGCCGGTCGCTAAAGAAAAGAACCGAGAAGGAATGGGCAAAACTGTTTATGGATGCTGGATTTAATAGCTACCAGGTATATCCAGTCTTGGGTGCAAGGTGTCTGATTGAGGTTTATACTTGGATTGAGGAACATTTGCCACTGTGAATGAATAATTAAATTGTCGGTTTTACTTTACTTTATTTTATTTTATTCAGAGATAGACAACGACGACACCGGTTAGCATTCCCTCCTCAGAGCCCACTGTCTGATAAAAGTCTGGGGCCGCTACATCAATTCTAAAATTCATTTTCAGGACTTTCCCACCCAGCCCTATGGTCTCATTCATTTTCATGACATGCAAGCGCAATGCAATGCATTGTATGCGTGTGCTGACTCTCTTTCTTTGCCACTCTTTAACACATCTACCGATCAACACCCTCTTTTCTGGAAATTAACCTGGTAGTTGAATGTGAAGCTTTGATCGGAATTGAGATGGGATATTTAAGATGAACGCTTAAATGCTTCAACAATGCTTGTAGCCACCAGCTGCGAGATAGGCTGCTACTACTTCTTCTTCATTTATTCCTGAAAATTGACCCTTTTTTTTTTTTTTTCTTTTCAACATTTTAACTCTGATGGCTGTTTCTATCCTTTGCGTGAAGCACAGTCATACTTTCACACATTTCTTGAAATCTCTCTCTTTCTCTTTCTCTTTCTCTTCTCGAAGTCGATTAATTTTGCAATCTGATAATTAATTGGTTGTCATTCTCAAAGTGGTTTTCTTTTGCATGTACCCTTACTGCGGCTCAGGGTACAATGAGTCATCTAACCCAAGAATTTCCTCCCGAAAAATTTCTTTGGTGTCGAAATCCAACGTTATTGAGGATCTGAAGAAGTTCTTTAATTTGAGGGTTTCCGCACTTGATAAATCATCTAAATATTGTGTTTGATGCAATAGTGATTATTAGGCATGTCAAAAATCCCTATGAGTCGCAATTGTTTCCATTAGAAATTGAAATAATTCTATTGGTGGATATCGAATAATTAGGGGTCTTAGATTTGTTTCAAAGTGAACATCGGGAACATTTTGTCGATGGAATAAAATTGGCGACAAAAAATTGCATTTCCCACTTTAAAATTTATCCTTATTTGCGCAAGTTCCAGAAAATCTAAAGTAGGTATTCGAGTTAATAACTAAATTAAGTAGCAATTTGGAGACCTCAAAGCCCTAAAAGAGATTCTCTCCTTGGAAGACACCAATTTTGCATGTCTACAAAGCTATCAACAGATCAGGTTGACTATCATCAACAAAACTAGTTTTGCGACCAAAAACATACTAAGATCAAGAGGTTCATTGATTCAGCGGCCAAAAACGTACTAAGATCAAGTGGTTCATTGATTCACAACTTTATGTAGCGTAAACTTATAAAAGTTTAAACTAAACTTAATTTTAGAAACCAATCAATGGATCGCTTATATGTATTTCAATACAATTTCCCATGTAAATAGCAATACATTTGATTAGATGATTACACAAATCGAATGCACAATATATGGTGAACGACAAATACAAGCAAAAAAGTAAAATGATCAACCTCAAAGAAAAATACATGAAGCTTAATACATGACACTACTGCATATGATTTCTCACATGCTTTATTATATGATTTCTCACATGCTTCCACTTTTGCTATGCTCCTCCTTCTATAACCACTGCAGATCAATTTGCAAGTTCAGTTTAATAATACTAGGAGGTGATCACCGCGCGTTGCGCGGTGGGAGAACTCAGTTATGCCCAGAGGTGCCCAGTTTATTTGTAATTTTTTTTTTTTGTAATATTAATGAAAAATTGTGGTAGGGATTGTAGATTGTGCTTTGGTTTGCAAGAGTAGGTAATGAAATTGGAATTGGAAGAATTGAAGATTGGCCGAGGCAAAAGTTGTAACTGGCTGCATTATTTAAGACGATACATTTTAGGCCGGTTGATTTTTAAGACAGATAATGTTGATGGAGCGATATTTTGTAAAATAACTACACAGAGGAAAAAAAATTTATACATATTATATATGACGTTTGAATGGATATGATATATCATGTAAAGTACATTCATGGAGCATAATTAAATGGAGAACATCGCCTATTTAGTGCAAACTAATAACTATGTATGCATTTTGTGCAAGCATGGAATAATTAGCACCATCCTTGGACACGAAAATAAGAGAAGCGAAGCTAAAGAAAACTGTTGGAATGTTCTTTATTTAATCATTAAGCAGGGTACATTATGTAGGTAGGCTGTACTGTTTAACTTTGTGTGTAAATACTGAACGTATGATACCATGGAAGAATCTTTTCAACTCCAGTATCATCAAAGATTAAAACGGTGAATGAAGCATCTGATTCTGGAATAAAAACAAGTGTTTCATTGTGCTGCAGCTGGTGGTCACGAACAAAATTCCTCCAGTTTTGATGAAGATGCTTTCGTTTCATGCCAATCATACTGGTTTTATGTCCAGTCTTTATGAGTAATGTGGGAGTTTTATCACTGTTTATATAGTAATCGACAAACCCTGAATTCTCGGTAATAACAAATGCAAATTAGAATGCATCGGAATACAAAGAGGTTATTGATAAGAGATCTGAGAAAAGAAAAAGTATAATAGAAAAGATGGAATAATTTACCAAAGTGCTTGGAGTTGCTGAACTAAAGATCTGATAAAAGCAAATAGAATCAGTAAGAGTTTGACGAAAATCTGGGCTCAGTGAGGATGCCACATGTTGCTGCCTAACCACCGGATGGTTATCACCTAGATTCACTGATTATGTAAATGATAAGGAATAGGGTATTAAATGGATTAAAATATATTATAGTTGAATGAATTTTTTTACTCTGTGAATGAATAGGACTCTGCTGCAAAAGTTTCGGTAGAGGAACTGTCCAACATAGATAGACTTGCTTCTGCAGCTCACAAAAATGAATTACATCGAATATTAGATTTCCACTATGGCGAAGCAATAACGTATCATGCCTTTTGATAATATTTTGCTGGCAAAAGTCATCCCATCCTTCTCCAAACGAGTGATCAGTGACTGTAACAGGCCATTGTTGGAGTCCATGTCTGAAAACAATTGTATTGCAGTGGTGTTCTTCAAGTAATGATTCAAACTGAGAAGGCAGTATCTGAAAATTATAAGGTAAGTAAAAAAAATGGAATAAATTGATCTGGGATACATATGAATGTAATTATCTAAGATGGACATCGCTGGAAGGTGAACCTGGCCTCTATGAATGCACTTGAGGAGAAAGCAGCAAGATGGAAGAAAGTTGTCTGTTAAAGGAACACTTGGCGAAGTTGCAGAGCTTGCTCCTGCCATTTAACTGTTGGAAAGGATGGTGAACAAAGAAAAAAGGAAGAGGAAAAAGTGAAGAGGAGTTAGCTAATAGTTAACAACAACCTAAAGTGACTTATTTGTTGAAAAAAACCATTAGGGATGCAGGGACTGTATTTTACTTGTTATTGATCTTTTTGGAGATGAACTTTGTGGATAAATATATAGTGGCTAGGTTTGGCAGGTGCTCTTCACAGTAAGACGGCACGTATATGCAGAGATTGGGTGGGTGCAAAAATTTATAGTGTTTTGCCAGTTGCCTTAAGAGCAAAGAACATGGCTTTTTTGCTATCCCAAGTGTAAGAATTGATTATGTGAAGCAGGAGATAGTTGAGAATATTGAATAGATAAGACAAGTGAATGGTGAGTAGTAAGTGCTAGCTGTTAACTGACTGCATGTAAAGTTACAAACCATTGTGTATTGTAGTGCCTTAATTTATTGAGCATGAATTTATGATTCACTGTGTATTTGTCAGCATTATTACATGCATAGTTAATAATCTTTATGGGTTGGAGATGGTGGTGACTGCAATGAGCTAAATAGTGCTTACGCAGAACTGACAATTTGAGAGTAGGTAGCAACAACTGTATAAAAAAAAAGCATGAAGGAGGAAGAGAAGCCATGTGTGATTAAATCAAAAGTAAAGCTGCTAGGTTTATAGAAAGGGTGTTCATTGTCTGGCCTGCAAAGACATTTGTCAAAACCTCCAGATTGTTTCAGATGGGAGATTCTGCTTCATCTTTGAAGGCCTGGCAAGAACCCTGATATAAAGATCACTTTCAAAGTTGAGTGTACATGACAAAAGCTGGTTGAGAGGTACCAGAAACAAAAGCGAAAAGGTGCTAAGCACAGTAGCAGCTGTTCTAAAAGTCACAAGTAATCAGCTTAAACATGCAAAAAGAGATAGCAGAAATGCAGAACAAAAGCTAATAAAGATGATTTAGTCCAATCTTGCTTTTTTGTTGGAGCTGCTATCTGCATGTTCAGAGGGGGCACTGCTGGAATTTTCTGCTTCATCAAATTTGTCGGTAAGGCGAATGCAAACCTTTGAAGTAGAGCTATCCTTTCCTGTAAGATTCGATCTTAGTTAAGTAAATAGCTCATTATGACAAGACATGATCATACATTACAACTTTAATTATGTTCATGAACCTTGTGTCAATGGTTGCTGATCTCCAATATCATGTCCAGTTGAAGGAGAGACAGTTTCTTTTTCAATTGTTAACTGAGCAGAGCCAGCTTGTGGTTCGAGTTCCGAACAATACAAAACTGTATAACGCTGTCTGGCATCAGCCAACTGTGCTTGTATTGGCTTGATGTGCAGCAGAAATGTTTTGTTTTCAGTGCAGCATGAACGAATTCAAGCGGAAGTTCAATATTCTGCAGGCAGTAATAAATAAAAGAATGAGGATGAGCAGCAAGAAAGAATTATCATTAAAAATTGATATATGTTAAAAGAACCTGATTAAAATGGTCCATTGCTTCGAGGGCAGTGAAAGTTAGGAGCTTTTCTGCTAGATCTCCAAAGATGGAAGCAGGTATAACTCCAGTGGTATCACTCAAATCAATGTCAAAACGGCACCTGCAAAATGAGAATTTTTTTTTTGGTACAGTAAGCATTATGACAATAATAGCATCATGGACAGAGCAAAGGGTAAAAAAATGCAGCATCTCACTATACAGCACCTAGGCACAGCAAATCCTTTTTTTTTTTTGCATGAATTGCAAGTGAATTCGATTCCATAGTCTGCTGCAGTAGCCCGGAAACAGTTTCCACAACTCATATACCAGTATTTCTGAAAGATGTTCTCAAAGGAGATGTTTGCCTTGACCCATGCAGTCTAAATGTTAAGCAGATATAAGATTAAAAGTTGACAGTATACAGAGAAGTTAAAAAAAAAAAAGATAATAATGCACAAATTTATGACCTTCTGCGATGGTGAAACATTACAAATCAGTGTAGTTTTTTGGTCAGGTTTCAGAAAAAGTTCAGGGTTGTACTTAATGAAAGCCTTTGAGTTGATAACGCTAGCAATCAATTTAGCATTTCTCATAGCCCTACAAAAAACAAGAACCAGATAAAGATAAGAGAAGAAATATTAGAAGCTACTTTTATGTTGTATTAGAAAGAACTAATTTAAGGTTGGCATACCAATTCTTCAGCTCTCTTGCTTCCTGCATTGGTGGATCAACAAGGAGTGCTGAATCAAACCAAGTAGAGAGAGCGACTCCTACAGAATAAATAATAATGTCATATGTAAGCTATGACCAGTGGATTGATGCATTAATACAAATTATTATAAAGAATATCAGTATGTAAACATACCATTATAGTTGCTAACTTTCAGTCTTCGGTCGATAATAACAGGATAGTTATGCATGTTACTCAATAAATCTTGACCCTCGTTGCTTAGGAAATCATCCCATAAAGACAGCAAGATTGTCTGTGATCTGACATTGACATAAAATTTTGCACGAAAAAAGTTTTCAGTTCACAGGTAAAAATAAGGATACAGAGATGAGCAACGTTTCTAGTAGGGTTAAAAGAAAACGTAAAAATGCTAACTCTTCATTTGTGAGGACAAATTTTGAACGTTGTTGTTTGGAGTTTGGTGATCATTTTTTTAGGCAATGAGCTGATGACCACTCCCAGCACATCTATGGAAGCGAAGGAATTAGTTGGAAGAACCAATGTTCAGGCAAAAAAAATAGGAAGTACAAACTATTTAAATGCTCACCCACTGCACTTCTATCATCCATGTCGAAGCAATGCAAATCTAGTGAAGTTAAACTTGACAGGCATGATGTCCTCATTTCCACTAACCTCTTCAATGACAGTTTTGCTTGTGATCACCCATTGCTTAGTCAATTCAGATGTTTGAAATTTTGCCGGAATAGGCCTGACATCAGCATTTGAGATTTTATATTTTTTATAAACCTGTAGGATCGGACTCATTTTTGGGATGTCAGCATTGAAAATTATAGCCTCAACTTTGGACCCCTGCGCAGGAAGAAAATTTTCAGCAGTTAACAAACAACTGACAAAAAATTATAAGATTGAAAAATAAGAAAAATGATTAGTATTTATGTATCAAGAAAACAACCTCTGAATCATAGAAGATGAGTTTTTGTTTTTTAGTTGGCTTTCCCATTGAGTCAGTGGTATGCTGCTTCTCCTGAACAGTGATCACACAAGACCAGTTTTTCATATCGGGAAGGATATCACTGATTGTCAGCAAGTTTGCCATCCTGAGAGGAAAAAAGGAGAAGCAAAGTAAAGCTAATTGATAGATAATGCTGCAGTAAATCACAAACTAAACATAGACTGATGTAAGAATACCTGAATATAGAATAGTCTAGTGCTGACTTAATTCAAATACTTCATTAAATACAATATTTCTAGTTTTGCAATCTATTTTGACGTCATCAAAAGTTCCAGGAACAATGAGAATTTTTAGCTCAGCCGATGTTCTAGCTCTGGACAGAGCTACATATAGTTGTCCATGTGAAAAAACAGGCTCACGCAGGTAAATTCCAACATAATCGAGGGTCTGTCCTTGAGATTTATTGATAGTTAAAGCGAAGCAAAAACGGACAGGAAACTGAGTTCTGATAAATGCAACGCCGTTCTTTTCATTGTCAGGTGTCTGTAGAGGTATTTTTGGGATAAGGACTATTTTTCCTTTGTGCTGGCCAAATACAATTTCAGCTGAAAGAGTGTGCTGGCCAAGCCCTCTACATATGAGTCTAGTACCATTGCAGAGACCCTCAACAGGATTAAGATTCCTCATGAGTATAATGGGACAGTTTTCCTTCAGCATTAACTTGTGGGGTGGGAGTCCTTTTGGATTCTGAGAATTAAGAAAATCCTCATAATCACCTTGGTATCGCTGGTCAACAGTTTTGTCAGAGCTAGTGTAAATATAGAGTCTCCCAGGAAACCTTCTAATCATTATATCATTCAATTCGTCAACTGAGCTATTTTTTGGAGCAAGAATGCATCTATTGATCATCTTATAAGGATCCTGAGAATACAGAGATAAATCTGAAAAAACAGAATGTATTAACCTGTAAATAAAAAAATTTAGTTAGAAATGGCTTAGCCTAAATGTGAAAGAATAGGTCACACAAATAAGACAGAACAAAATTTGACGCCTTAACCTGTCTAACGATTCATCTTTCTTGTAATAAGGAATGACCATATCTTTGCCGAATGTTATTTCACCGTTTGAGTCTACAGGCTCTTTTCCTTCACCTATGCGCAACAAGAAAGCTGAAAACTGAGGATCTAATAAGGCGCGCATATTCTCTGTTAACTTCAGTTTATGAAGTTTAGGCCATAGCGGAGAGTTAAGAAAACAGGACTGTAGAAGCACTTCCTTTGTTGCCTGTTCAATAACAGGCAGCGTTTGTCTAAAATCTCCACCGAACACGACAACCTTGCCTCCAAAAGGTAAATCACATTCCATTATGTCCCTAAGCAGATCGTCAAATGCTTCAATAGTTCTCGCTTGGCCATTGAAGCTTCATCCCATAAGATCAGTTTAGACTCAAAAATCAGCTTTGCAACACTACTGCTTTTGTCGATGCATTCTATTTTTGAAAAATCAAGGGGTATTTTAAACCTTGAGTAGGCAGTTCTTCCTCCGGGAAGAATGGACGCCGCAATTCCAGATGTCGCTACAGCAATGGCTATATAACTCTGTGATCTTAAAGTTGCGAGCAATGACCGATATAAGAATGTTTTACCTGTGCCTCCTGGTCCATCAATAAAAAAAGAACTACCTTGCTCGAGGAAAAACATGCTTTGAATTAAGTCATAAGCGATTACATTTGAGAATTTAATTGGAAGCCATCAACAAATCTTCCGTGGTATGTCAATGTTTCTCTCAGCCTCTACCTCTCGTCAAGCGTGCAGGATATACACTGACGAGGTCATCTAACATTAACTGATAGTCAGCAAGACTTTTACCCATATGCTCAAGTGATCTGTTAATATCATTCAGAACCAACCTTGTAATTTCAGCAGGTGAAATGCGATGATGCTGTGAATGCCACTCATAGTCTCTAGAAAAATCAAACTCAAACTTTTCCCATAGCATTCTGGGATTTGTTGGAGAGCAGTAGACAAGAAGAGTAGCAAATAACAATCTGAGCGAAGATGGCATTTGAAATGCCACTGCTTCTGCAAGTGTTTCTTCTATATGCGTCGATCCGCAGGAGTCCAAGTGCTAGTGCAGCCTCTCTAAATGAGGCCATCTTTTCTCCATTGGAGCTAGAAGATCATCAAAAGATGTCGGTCCAGGAACATGATTTAAAAGAAGCCTTAAATAGTACCTCTCTCCCTCTCTTGGAGTGACACTGATAAGCCTACCTATCACCTTTTGACGTTTTCTCTCCGTCCACTGCCTATATTTAGTAGACCAAACAAAATGCTGTGGGAAATCTCTGTAAAACCATTTAAGGTTCTGAGCTTTTGCATTGGTTTCATTCATCATGAAAAACTCAGTTAACATGGTTTTTGAAAAATCAATCTTTGCTAACAATTGTAGCAAATCTGAGTTCTTGGCAAAGGAAACAAGTTGCTGATTTGGTAGATGAACTTGGACAGCATACACAGATGGGGTCATCTCATTTAGACGGAATTCATAGATGCGCCAAAAGGCCTCTGGGGGTGAAACATATCTACCTTCAAACTCCTTGATTTCATCGATATCGTAGTACTATCATCGTCATAAGTTTAAAGTGCACCAAATCATGTCCCTTAAACACATACTTATACAAGTACTTGACCAGTTTAATGGTAGAACAGATTTCGACATTTAGGTGACAATCAAACATTGCAAGCAAATAGGGGTTGTAAGGCACAACCCACCTATTATCAAGATAAAATCTTCGAACCTTAACCTTTACGCCATCATCCCTCTTCGTAATGTGGATAAGAATCCTCAAGATGAGTAGTTTGGACGTAAACTTTTGATAATGATTTTGCAAACACCATCTCTCATGCAAGGGCAAGTTCTATCCATGTCTCCGCAAGGTCCATGGATCATATGTTTCACAAACCAGAGTATAAATGAGGATATTTAACACGATCGCAACTCGCACACCTAATCTATCATATGCATCCGATTAAGCAACTTTGATTGTGGCTTTAAAATTAGCAACAAATGAGCATGAGGAAAGCCTCGCTTTGAAATTCAATAACATATACACATCTGCTACCTCACCAAAGATTTGTTTATTCAAGATTTCAGATTTAAGCATTTCAATTTAGCTCAAAACTTCGAAGCTAATAGGGTCCGCCTATCTTTGCGGCTTCTCATGATATTTCAAATTGTCCTCAATCTCCTTCCATGCTTTGGATTACACGCCATGGTAAGAAAAGGTCCGCTTACCATACTTCGCACAAAGCCATTATGCGTCAAGATAGCGGCGCCTCATATCTCTCGGACCTCCTATAAAAGAAGATGGCAATACTATCCTACGACCAATCTTAGAACTCTCAGTCTGACCTATAGACACACTGTCCAACACCCCTTGAAGAATTTCTGTCCGTATGAAATTTTGCCGATGAATATGAAAATCCAGCCTAGAAGTTTCAATCTTTACGTACGAATCAACTGAAAACTGCTGCAGCCTAAGGCGGTAATAGCATTGACTCATCATCATCCCTCATTTGAAATCTATAACAAGAATACTCTCGCCGACAGGTCATCTTCATTTTTTGCACGATCGACAGCTATAAAATGACAGATAGGAGGTGACTAATCAGGGAATATGTTTTAAACTAAAAAATTAATAGTTCTTAGACAGTAAGATATATACTTGCCTCGCTGCTCTAAATTCATCAAATGGGACGAAGTTATCGCGTAAGAAGGATCAACATTGGAATCACCTTCACAAGAATGTCCACCTCTTTTTTTCTTACGGACTCTTTTAATACCATGGTGCCATCCACATTCACCCTCTTGGGAAAAGAATAGGGTATTGCAAGGGATCATAGCAGCCGTGGTAATGTTTAATCCCTATGGCTGGTATTTGAGTGAGTGTAAACTTGAATATTAGCACTCATATCCACTGATTCATCGTCATCTTCAGTCCATATAGCAGCTACTTGAGAGGCAGAGGGTAGATTATAGACACGCTGATCCAATGCAGGGTAACAACTAAGCACAATTTTATAGTCAATATTTGGCACATCTCTCGATCCTTAAAGAATTTAGTATAAGGATTGTCCGAAAGAATGCGCATAAGCAAGCGTAAAGTGCTTTCACGTAACTTATCGAAACTTCCAATTCTTTTTGCTACTTCTTCATCAGTATCAAAAAAGTAAATTGGATTCCAGTTGGTTTTTCATTTGACTGCAGCAAGCCATTAAGAAAATGATACACTTGACCTTGTACGCGAAAAGTATAAACACCTTTCATGTTTTTGGTTAAATCAAAATCATATTTTGCAGCAAAGGATGTGAACCCCATGTTATTATTATAGGTTCGAACATTGTTTCTGAAATGAGCACTTTCTTCATCATCTCCGATAAATAAACGCTTAAGATCATAAGGCATCGGTGGAGCGACAATAGAGATCTCTCCTCCAGAGCAGCAAAAGTTTGGAGGCTCTAAATGGAACCTCTTAGCTCCACAATGTTCACAATTAGGAGCATCTGGAAGAACTAAGGCTTCAGTAGGGATATCATCAATTCGAAAATTACCTCGCTGCCTACTTCTTCCAGTTCTGACTGCATTTATTTTTAAAGTATAATTGAGAAGTGCACTAATCTAAGACTCTATGAAATCAATTAATAATAATGCTTTAAAAAAAGGAGACAGGAAATGAGAACAGGAGCTAAAAGGCCAACCCGAAGCCTCACGCCTTGCACGCTGACGACAGTGACTGCTTCGATCAGAAGTTTGAGATCTAGGAAGAAAATTAGAAGGACCGCTTGATCTTTTTTTACTCTTCCGAGAACTCCTCTTTATAAGAGGCCTGCTAGACTCCACTCCTTGAATAAAAGAGGCCTCTGAAACTGTATAAAGGAGCATGGTGACTAAAAATAGGCAAACGACTTTTGAATGTACACAGCTGAGATCGACAAGCAAGTGCGAACTTTGATGGTAGGTAAAGTCGAAGAACCATTAGCCAATATGTAAAAATTTACAAACCAGGGGAAAGAGATAGGCCAAGCAAGCGGAATACTTAAAAGAAAATTATACCTTGAGAAACAGTTCTTGTCATAGAAAGCTGGTTCTTAGTGGCAGAAAGAGTTTCTGGCAAATATAGTTCCCTATGCAAATGATTGATGGCGGGATACAATTGCCTAGATGTCATATAAGATTCAGACAAAGAGGAGCACCCAACAATATTTTCAAAAAGCTCATGATCAGCTAGAGGTTCTTCCTGGCTGCAAGAAGGCTGCATGCTTCTATTAGGAAAGGTAGAAGCATTGCTTGTCTGACTACACAATAACATATGTTCAGAGTAAGAAGTTCCTACTCCAGAACCTTGACAGAGAAGAGCCGGTGTTTTTCGTTGAAAATACGAGGCATCATGACAATAATCAAGGACTGAATGCAGATCTTTAGAGTTTATAGAAGGATCAGTTAAAGAACAGTACTCAACTGGATTATCAAAAAGATTCTGAGCATGTAAAGCTTCTTCCATTAGATCCTTAGAGCTCGTAAGCATCGCTAAAGAACAAGATTCAACCGATTCTCAAAAGATTGTGAGTTTGTAAACTTCTTCAACAGCAAGTAGCTTCAAATGATCCGCCGACAGATACTTGGTCGCTCAACGAAAGTCACAGGTGTAAACTTCTGCTTTTTTCTATTAAGCACATGAGAATTAAGGTCGGCGTTAAAAGAATGGATGTTAAAATTTTTCATTTTTCCATGAAACAGTGAGCTCTGATGCCAGATAACATTAGCCTTATCACTTTGCTGGAGCTCTGCAGGTTGGAAAGAAAGGTATGCTTACTTCTATAGAATTAAAACATGGAAAATGGAGCTAGTAGAGAAGGAAATAAAGTTGATTTGGATAAAAAGTTAGAATAAGAATGAAGGCGAAAAAAGAAGGATGTTACCAACTATACCTTGAATATCGACAAAGAAATGATAGGTTATCGATTCGAAAACAGAAGCGTAATGGTTCTGAGAAGTGAAAGAAGTGGATTCAATGAGGACATATACTGTAACGCCTCATCAACAACACCAACATTATCAATATGTGTCCTAAAACTCCTATTTTCTAGCATTTGATTGTCCATAAAAGGCTGATGGGCATCATGCCATCCACTGTGATGAGGATGAGGAAAAGAAACACCCGATTCTACATAGCCAAGTGGAACCTTACGAATACGCGAAAGCATAGACTTTTCTTTCCTCTTGGCAGCTCTATGCTCCCTCCGATGACGTAAAAGTTCTGTTTTTTCAGAGGCTGGCATCTCTGCATATTTCTTGCGACGCATAGCACTTTTACCCATCCCGGCTTACCAACTTAAATCAGAGAACACTCAAAGACTACGTGAACACAAAAGCTTGAACTAAAAAAGGAAAAAAGAAATATGAACAAATGTATTAAGAACCACGGAGGGAAAATGGGAAAAAAGTAGCAGGAAATCAGGGAAGCTAAACATGAACACGTGGAAAATAAACAAAGAAAACTACATTATGGAAAAAAACGTGCCAGGCTAAGCTGGTGCAAGATAAGCATACCAGCTCTCATTACTGCAATAGAACAGTAACAAGAACAAAGCAAATACTGGAACACGCTGTAAAGGCCGAGCATAAAAAATGAAACAGAATCAAAAAAATTAACACTAACATAAGGAAATAAAACAACATGCAACAAACGAAGCAAGGGAAAAGCATGCAAAGCAAAAAATAAAAAACGGAAAAGGGAGAAAAATATAAAGAGAAAACAAAAGAGGAATAGGAACAAGAGACACTAACCTGCGAGCAAGTAGGAGTTCCACACAACAGAATAGAAGAAAAGCAAAAGCTTCTAAGAAAGCCACAGCCGTCCAAGAAGTAGCAAAAAGAAGCATGAAAAAAGACAGATAAGTAGCTGTTAACAACTAAAGAAGGAAGAAGGATAAAAAAAATTTGAAAGAGTGCACGAGAAAAAAGAAAACAAGCAACAAGACAACAATTAGCTATCAAATACCCCAGCAAAGAACAACAACCATGCAAAGCAAAGTCGAACACAACACACTCACCAGCAGCTTGGCAATAACAATAGCAATGCAGTCAAAAATCTATGCAAAACCATGAAGAAGCATTAAGGTTCAAAATAGCAAAAGAAAGTAAAGCAGTGAGCTCACCAACAATTGTTTTCTGTCTATCAAAGAAAAAATAGAAGCAGTAGAGCAGAAAGAAGGAAGAGCAGAGCGAATGCACAATTACCACTGATCATGATAATAATCAGCGAAATAACCACTGGAAATAACCAGAAAAGAGCTGCAACAACTGTACAAAATCAAAGTTTGAGATTTCTGTCAATCAACAAAAGCAAAGAAGACGAGCTGCGGAGAATTGGATAGTGAAGATTATTATGTTATGACAAATATAGCCATACCCCAGGAAAAGGAAAAAGCAAAGCTTTCGTTCAAAGGCAGGGTGAATTAAAACATAAAATGATGGGTAGTATAATAAAACACAAGCATAACAAGTTGCTACAAAGTGCAACCAATGACAACCAAATTCGGACTATTTGATGGGTAGAGAAATCGAGACAATATGTTCTTGAAACCGCAGGACAAAAAGAATGGTCTGAATAGTTAGCAAAAAATGCAAATTAAATTTGACTAAAAAAAAAGAATAGCAAAGAAACCAGTAAGGACAGAAAAAAATTGGACTCAATTAAAGTGGGAAAAAAACACTAATTAACAAAACAACATCGCACATGAAAAAATTTGGCTGAGGAATGTGATTCTTTAGTGGCGCTAACGTAAAAGGGAATTTTTTAGTAAAAAGAAATTAAGTAAGCAATCACAAATTATTAGGAAAAATAGATAATAAATAAAAGATTTGAATAATCCAATATAAAGAGAAAAAGAAAATGCAAACATTTAAAAAGTAATTAATAGCTAAATGGAAATAAATTTTAGCAATCACGGACTGCCTAAAGTCACAATGCGATATTATTAGTTAACTAATTAATAAATAGCCAGTTGCAAGAACCTAGTAATAATAAAGTGAATGGGCATTTTTTTTGCCCTTCATAAAAAAGAACGATAGGTAGACGGACAAAAAGCATTTGTTTGTTATAATTCATTCCTCAGCAACAAACAAGCAACAAAGTTAATTAATAAATTAATGTGTACATGAAAAAATATCTGTCAGGCAATAACATTTTTTGTTTCAAACGTTAGGAGATTAATTTGCATATGAAAAATAGTTGAGGAGCAAGAATGCTTATTTCCAAAATGGTGGAAAGAACGGAAAGTTTGTTAATAGATACAGAAAGAAGTCATTAAGCAAAGAGGACAGTAATGTAGCTGAATTTGTTGAACAACTAAAAGAAAACCATATTTTTTCAGATTTCTATAAAGAACATCACCAAAACAAATGACGAAAGCAAGAAGGAAAATACAATGCTTTTATCTCCCAAACTTATAAAAAGGAAAGAATTAGGCGATGATACGGGGAAAAAAAAAAAGGAAAACCCATCATTGAAAATGGATGATGATACGGGGAAAAAAAGAAAAAAGGAAAAAATGCTATTAATTAGGCAAGTTTTATTTTGAAGCAAAAAATTGTTTATAAAATTCCTGTTAATTAGGTACGTTTTATTTTCCAATTAACCCCCTAAAAAAATGAACGGAACAACCAACCAATAGTCATGGAAAAAGGTTGGGATCTAAGGGAAAAACCAAGATTAAGTGTAGTATAATATAAGGGGGAAAAAAATCACAACTAAACACCCTCTCAAACCGGTGCGACAACGAGAAGTAATATATTTTTTTTTTAACTCTCAAGAGGCGCTACTAATCCAAAATGCTTCATTCGATAAGCGATCAACTAAACAAGAAGGCGAAAATCACCTCACGAGTGTAGAAAAAAGTAATTAACTAAATAGGGAAAATGGAAAACAATTAAACTATAAAAAATATGGCCCTAAGGCACAAGGAAAGATTCTCATGAACAAAACAAGCAGCAATTCTAGCTAATCCACAACACAATCTTAGAAAAATGAGGGACTAAGAAAGAAGCAAAACAAAGCTGCGATACAAATAGGGGAAAGAAACAGATACTAGCTGGCCTCCAAGGCCTAAAAAATGGTCACCATGTAGCAGGATCTAGCATACAACCTAAAATTAATTAAGGACTCCAAAAAAAATCCATGGCCAAGTTCAACACAATTGGGCACGGGAAGCACCACTAAACGCCCTCTTTGAGGGTCACAATGATGAGCACAAGTTTTTTTCTTCTGCCAAAGAACGACAACTGGAAATGTCTCATTTGACAAGCAATCCTCTAAAAAAAAATAGAGAAGGAAACAATTACGCGGATCGCAGAAAAAAAAGACAATAATTAACGAGGAAGCATAACTAAACGATTATATACAACAATCCAGTGATAGCTAAATGCATGCTGGCACAAAAAACCTAAAAAAAAAAAAACTCTATAACAAAAAACATAAAAAAGCACACGATTTATAGTAACAACAATATCAATAATAATATAATAATTAATAAAGTGACAATAATAAAAATAACAATAATAATTATTATAATCATAATTAAATGTCTCCCCTTTGCACGCACAAGAAAAAGTCACGAACAACTATATATAACAAATCGATAATGATCAGATACGATTTCGATGACGAAAAAAAAAATTCCTCCAATGTGATATGGCACAAAACCTAAAACGAAACCCAAAAAAAAAAAGCTGTATAATAGAGAGGGGAAAATGCACACAATTTACAGTTATAATAATATAATATAATAATTATTAAGAATATAATAATAATAATTATTATTATTATCATAATTAAACACCTTCCCTCTGCACGCACAAGAAAAAGCCACCAACAAATTGATAATGATCAGATGCGATTTCCAAGACAAAGGGAAAAAAAAACCATCCTCTAATGAAATATGGCGCAAAACCTAAAACGAAAAAAAAAACGGTTTATAATAGAGAGGGGGGAAAAAATACACAATTTACAGCTACAATCATAACAATATAATAATTAATGATATAATAATAATAAACGGTTTCCCTTCCTTATGACTATTATCACTATTACTATTACTATTATTATTATTAGACAACGCTATCTGCTCGACAATACCACAAATAAGCAAAAATAAAAAAAACTTAAAACGAAACTAAAAAAACGCTTTATAATAGAGAGGGAGAAAAAACACACAATTCACAGCTATAATAATAATAATAATATAATAATTATTGATATAATAATGATAATAATTAAACGGCTTCCCCTCCTCATGACTATTATCACTATTATCGTTGTTATTATTATTATTATTATTATTTATTAGACAACGCCACCTGCTCCGCGATACGACAAACAAGCAATAAATAAATAAATAAATAAATAACTAAGAGAAGCAGGAAAAGAAGGGGGGAAAAGGAAGACAAACAAGACAAAACTCCCTAAAAATTTTTTCAGCCGGACAAGAACCATCAATCAGCAAGAAGAACAAGAAAGAGGATTGGGTGAGATTGGGCTGGTTATTTCGTAATTTCGGTTAAATTGGGTGGCTGAAGATATTCGAGGACCACCACCAATCCTCTAACCAGAGTGCGCCACATCAGCAACTGAGAACCATCAATTAATCGGCAAGATAAAAAAAAAAAAAAAAAGAGGATTAGGTGAGATTGGGCTGGTCATTTCGTAATTTCGGTGAAATTGGATGGCTGAAGATATTGGAGGACTACCACCAATCCTCCAACCAGAGGTCGCCACGTCAGCAATTGAATTCAATTGGGGAGTTTGTCATTGCCGCATAGACTATATATGTTAATAAGCAGCACCAATTATATTGACTAATGTAATGTATTTGTCGTCTTTTATTCATGTATTATTTGGTGAATCCAAAAGAGATATATATGTTAATAGCTGAGGCGTCAACCATTTGACATGTCTAATGTCCTTGTAGTGCATGAGCATTTTCTATGTCTTCACACAAAAATTTTTAAAAGTAAGGAGTTGTTACAAGTAAATTTTGATAAAATTTAATTAGCAATCTAAGATTAAATAGAATTAAGCTTAATAATGGTGATTAGGTCTAAATAGTTATTGAACTCCGTAGTCAACACATCCGTGCTTGTTTAGTGTGTTTGTGGGCAGCGGTGAAACCAGACATAAAAATGTCTCGGGTTGAGGAAGTCTAACATTTACGAGGATATAATTGGGAACTTTAGAGATTATAGTGGGATAAAAAGGATTTCCAGAATCTTAGGAGGTCAAAGTCTAACTTTTACAAAAATATAAGAGTAAGATCCTTAGCGTTTACAGGGAACGATGTAGAAAATTTTAACTTAATTTTTTTGTGCGTGCAGGAGACACTTACTTGATGCAATCACAAGAAAAGTAAATAGCAACAGGTTTTTTTTGAAGTTTTCTCCATCTCTTCTCAATGCTGAATTTTCGAGCTGCAAGTGACAGGCTAGAGATCTCTTGAGCAAGTTGGATGGTTCGGGTCTCAGTTGAAAGACTAGTATGTATAGGACACAACAAGAACCTTAAAACTGTAGGTACTATTGGGGATGTTTCCTTCCTGTGCGCTCAATAATTGTAATTTCGTACTTAACGATTTGCAGTAAAGATCACATGGGCTTTATCCGGCAATTTCCTTAAAATATTAATGATTGTCAAAAAATTCCGCCATTTGATGCTTTTTTTTTTTTCGTTTCTCCATCTATCGGTGCCGCATCAATGTGTGGCACCAGGGGGAATTTTTTTTTTAAACAATTGCTGGAGCCCATTTTTGCAATTGTGAAAAAATTTGACTGGTGCCGCACATTGCAGTCACAGAAAATTGAATGTCTCTGGTACCGCACATTACATGTGCGGCACCAGAGACATTCTAATTTCTGTGGTCCCGCACATTAAAAATTGCACAAAGGGGCCTCTGGAATTTGGTTATGAATTAGTAAATAATTTAGTACAAAATATGGCTATGAGGGTGGGTTTTGGCAATAAAATGTTTTAGTGTTTTCTGGGTTTAGGTCTTGAAAGAGTAGTGGTGAAAAATAAATTATTGTCAGAAAGGAAAAAGGAATATTGAATGGTAATAAACTAAATTGAAATGAAAAAATTTTATTGCAATGATAGAATTGAAAATCAAATGTTTGAATCTTGTATAAAAAATTTGTACTTATATTAGTTAAAAAGTATTGTTTATTCTGAAAATATAAAAGATGTAATATACATAAATCAAGTTTGAGAATTATTGCTCGGTGAATGTCGAGGTTACGGAGGAAAATATGATTTATGGTTAAAAAAAGTAAACACAAGGCATTTTGTTTTTTGTTATAGTTTTAAAAAAGTTGTGTTAATTATGAAAGTAGAAAAGTCAAACATGTGTAAAAAAGTTGAAATCTGAAAAAAAAAAAATTTTGGACCCAATTTGCCAAGGGCTAAGTTGCAAATGCAAAGGCCCTTAAGCAAAAATAAAGGTTGAGGGCATGTCAGCAAACTACGAGGCCTTAAGCGAAAATAAAGGTTGAGGGCATGTCAGCAAACTAGAAGGCCCATGTGGCACCAGACACATTGTCTGCTGCAGCTTGTTGGGTGTGCGGTAGCTGGTCAGTTACCGCACACCCAGCAGACACATTGTCTGCTGCCCACATGGGCCTTCCAGTTTGCTCACATGGGTCTTTACTCTGCAGACGGTCTGCAGGGAGCAAACCCGTGAGCAAACTGGAAGTTTTTGATCAATGCTTTAGCACGCTTGTAACCGTAGCCGCTGGATTTCCGCTTTAGCACGCTTCTAATTGTTAATACCTTAATTGTACACATTATTTGTGGATATTTTCCCTTAATTATAACCTAAATATGGTATTAATTGCTTGGTTCTACTCATGTTTGGTTTTAGCATTGATTTTAGGTCATTGGAGTTATTTGGAGGTTAAAAGTACAACTTTGGTGAAAGTTCCAGAAGACTATCAAGGATAAGGCGATGGCACGTTGCATTTGGCTGTGAAGGAGACCTTGTGAAAAAAAAAATCCTACGCCAGATATTTATCATCTTTGGGATTGAAGATTCTATTTTATTTGTAGAATTGGTTAAAGACCCTTCTAGTTAGGAAAGTTTGTAATTTGGTTTCCTTATTTACTTTGTTATTACTTTTTTAGTAAGTTAGACTCCAATTAGGACTGAGAGTCCTAATTAAGTAGAGAAGCTTAGGTTTCCTTTCGTTTAATTAGCCAAGCCGTCGCTTGGAGAAAAAGGGGGAAGTTGGACGACTTGAGAGGCTTAGGGAGGATTGGAGAAGACGTCTTTTCTTGCTTTTGTTTTTGAAGCTTTGTTCCATTTGCTTTCTTTTTCCTTCGTAGGTTCCTTTTCTTTTAGTATTGGCAGTTTCTCTTGCGAAGTGAACGAAGACAACGAAAACGTTCCGTCCTTGCTAATTTTACTTGTAACAACTCTTTATTTTTGAAAATTTTTGTGTGAAGACATAGAAACTGCTCATGCACTACAGAGACATTAGACATGTCAAATGGTTGAAGCCTCAAGCAACTGCCACATTAGATCTCTTTTGGACGCACCAAATAATACATGAGTAGAAAACGAAAAACACGTACATGTTTATCAATACAATTGAAGTAGCTTGTATTACTAAACTGAAGTTGCAAGTTGATTTGCAGCGGTCATAGAAGGAGGAGCAATAGCATAGGCGGAAGCCTCAAGGGTCCTACCAGTAGAAGCCGAAGCCGAAGCATTGATAACAACTTTGGAGTCAACTTTAAGTAATACTGGAGGATATTGCCCTTTCCCATCCACTACTGACCGGCAGTGTCAATCTCGACTTTGTGGCAAGACTAGATGTGAATACATCAACTTCAGTCTCATCAAACACCGTGTCTAGTTTCTCCATAATTGTCACTTTCATTCATCTCTTGTAGGACCAAGGGATTTGTAGCGTGCTTTCAATAATAAAGCATGTGAGAAATCATATGCAGTAGTGTCGTGTATTAAGCTGATATGTATTTTTTTTTTCCCTTGATGTTTGTTGGTTTTACTCTTTTGCTTGTATTTTTCGTTCAGCATATAATATTGTACGTTAGATCTGTGTCGTCGTGTGATCAAATGTGTTGCTATTTACATGGGAAATTGTATTTACCTAGTTTTAAACATCAGCTTGTAGAAAAGGATTGGATCGGAGCCGAGAAGGAATGTCACAGTGCACTAAATGATTTATCCACGCCGAGCGAAGTTTATCAGCAAACTTTGACGTATTTAGTAATACTGGGTCCCAAGATGATATCCCGATTGGGATGGAGCCGAGAAGACGTGTTCGGACGCGTTCCACACATCCCCAATTTCCTCCAGTTTTCTAAGGATCATTTGATTTCTTTTAGCAAATCTTGATCTGGACGTGTAAAGACGATTTCTACTACTCCGAGACGGTCCTCGGGCGAAGAGGACCAGGAACCTTTCTTACCCTGCAAATCACAGAAAAGAGAAGGTGGAGTCGGGGCTGGGTTCCCCAGGGTACACTCCGATGCCTAAGTCAGGACTTTTTCTCGAAGCAGATACTGTTAAGAAGTAACGGACAACGAATGTTACCTTTTTTGTCAGTGTGGAGGGGTATTTATAGTAAGGATGTGGTAGTACGGGTTTCCCAAGATGAGGACACGTGGAGGGGTAGAAGTTCTGAAGGGTTCAAATGGGATAAGAGTGTGATGGGACCTCTGATGAGACATTTGAGACAAGACATTCGTGATGTGATGGTCTGCCGAGACTTAAGTGCCGACCACTTCCTCGGGAAGTCAAGATGGCAGCAGGGAGCTGCGGGAGTAGACCGGTAGACCCGACTTGAGGGGATCTCGGATACGAGGTCGGCTCGGTTCTGTCCTCTCCAGGACGCTTACCTGCAATTGGAGTGGAAGTGATGGGGAAGGTAAGAGAGCATGCCTTTACACTTGGTGATCAATTTACGCATTGTTGTTCCTCCAATAGTCCAAAGTACTGATCAGTCACTTTATCATACGAGAAGTAAAGCAAAAGCGAAGAATACCGGTAATTTTAACAAGACCCATTCTTCATGTGGCAGGAAAAATAACAGGTCTACGCTCCTTCATGTGTGCATTTGACAAAATAGGTCATGAAGATTGTGATTTCCGATACTATTTCTCATGATCTATGTCATATTCTCTACTTAGTTTTCAAAAATCTTTGAGAGTTAGGTTTGGCCCCCCTCAAAATCCTTGTACTTTTTATATTTGTTTTCTTTATTTAATAAAAGTATAATTTTGGATTAAAAATACATATAAGGGATCCTTAATCTTCATTTATTCAATTCATTTGGATTCTAAAACTAAAGTTTAGATTATACCATTTTTTTTTTCAAGTTTACGCCACATAAAGTTGTGAATCAATGAACCACTTCATCTTAGTACCTTTTGTTCACAAAACTAGTTTTGTTGATAATGGCCAACCTGCTTTACTGATAGTTTTGTGGTCATGTAAAATTGGTGTCTTCCAAGGAGAGTACCTTGTGTAAGGCTTAAACGTCTCCAAACTGCTACTTAATTTGGTTGTTAACCGGAATACCTACTTGTGATTTTTCGAGCTTGCTCCACGAGGTTAATATTTGAAGTGAGAAATGCAATTTTTGCGATGAATTTTTTTCCATCTACCAAAATGGTCCCAAATGTTTCACCAGAAACAAATCTAGTACATCCTATCTATTCTGATATCCACTTATAGAATTATTTCAATTTCTAATGGAACGAAGCACTTGCAATCCTCTCGGATCTTTTGGATGTGCTTATAGTCACAACACAATATTTAGATGGTTCTCTTGGTAATCAAATTGTGTGATCAAATGCTAATTAACTTTCTAGATGAATGCTAGATTTCTTTAATTAAACAATGAGAGAATCTACAAATATATTAATGGTTTGAATTTGTTAACGGGGAAGCTTCTCTTCTTTTTGCTTGAATACCATTCTTATCCTTCATTTTCCTCTAAATAACTTTAGTTTGAGTATTCAATATATGCATGTACCAAACTCAATAAAATAGTTGTCATGTTTGTTAAAATTCCACTAAATTTTTGGAGGATTTTTTCAGAGAATTTGATGTGAGTAGTTTGTCTTCTTGATTTTAATTTAGTTTGATATTGATATTCTATGCTTTCCAGTGAGATTAAACATCAATTAAAGTTTGTGAAAATCTTATAAAAGTTTTCAATATATTTTATTGAAAGGAGAATATTAGTTTTAACACAACAATTTGCATACTTAATATCTCTTTTATTTTTAGTACTCATGACAAGAAAAAAAAACTTTCTAAGTAAATATCATAAACAAGTAATACGCACAACATGCTACACACATTATCTTGATTTTTTTTAAATAAGTACATTTTTGGAATTAATTTACTGAGAAGTTATACATGAATTCGTCATAGATGGTTGTCATACTGAATAATGCTAATTTTCTTCCTCATATACTTCTAATGTTAATTTAGACTCAAAATCAAGTAAAATCTCCATAGAGCCATAAATGTTTTTTGATTTTCATAAAAAAAATATACAATACGAAAGGATATTTCTTTTGGACAATTGGTCAAAGTTGTAGGGTGTAAGTGAGAAAATGTGACCTCTGAATCACTTGGACCGGTGCCCAAGTGAAGAGATCAGAATATTGATCTCATGAACATATATATGAACATTATCAATGACGGCTATACTCTTAAAGGCCCCATAATATTACTCAGGATAATACTGAACAAATGACGCACATGAAGTTGGTTTTTTGTTTTTGGTCACCACCAAGGCTAGAGCACATCTCAGATACCATATACAGAGGTACTTACAGGTTACCCACCAACACAATCCTCACATCAGTAGTGTGATTTGAACACACGATCTTTTATGTAGAAGTGGTCCGTTCTTGCTAACTGAGTCGACTTGTGTTGGCGCACATGAAGTTGGTGGATCAACTGAAATGAACGGGTTTCTCAAATTGAGTTTTACTCGATTTAGTTTGGCTGATATAATATTTATAATATTTAGTGTAAACTCATATAATTTTAGTGCAATCGTGAGTTTTGCTCCAACTTAGTTGTACGTGTTGATAAATTTCATGATTATATTAATATTATATTAGTTTACAAGTGAAAATTACATCAATTGGGCAAAATTCAACTGATGAAACCGTAAGTCCACTTTTAACACGTAAGCACTGATTCTTACTATCAATAAAATGAACAACTTTGCTCAAAAAAAGTCCATTTTAACACACCTCTATCTCTCTCTTTCTTTCCCCCTCGTATTTAGGAGAATTATAATTTTTCAAGATATAATTAATCATTCCAGATGATGCATCACGAGTTTGATTATGTATGGCACGTTGCTTCTTGTAAGAGGAGTACTATATATATATATATATTTATTTATTTATTTATATACACACATACTTTCATTTTACTGAACATGATTCACTGTCTCATGAATCACTGATACAGTACATAGTTATACTCCACCTTCATGGGAACTGAAATACAAACTTAAAGAGACATACATCACCCATTATTTAGTATGATACTAGGGAGTTTAGAGCGCAAACCCTGGCCATGAAATTAATAGTTTGCCCAAGGCCATTCACAATATATTGAACTTCCATCAATAAAGTAAACAGTGCAGTCTTTGGAGACGCAACAATTGGTGCAGTTTGTGAAGGTCTTGGTTCCATTACAGATCTTGAACACGGTCGGCCCCATGCAATTTCGTGGGCAAGGCCTACCAAGCCCAGGCCTGACAGCCTCGACGTCCACATTTGCTCCCAGAAGAATGATTCCTGTGTTCAGTACCGAGGTCATTTTAAATCATGTGCATCGGGTGAATGTGCAGATATATCGAAAAATCATCCTTATAATTTTTGAGAGATGCTCAAAACTTTTTTTTTTTTCTTTTTATAGATGCGATGATTAGTTCTCTCTCTCTCTCTGTTGTTTTTTTAAACTCATATACAAAAGAATAAAATTGTACATACCACAAAAAAGAATAGCCAGTGCACCAATCTTGTTGATTGCCATGATTCCTCGTCTCCAAAAAGTTTGCCTTTGATTGGAAATCGCTGGGGCTTATACCTTGGTTCTTATATAGACTGAGAAGAGTAAAGAGTGACATCGTTTCTGCTCATTGTGCTAAATCATTGTCCTTCCTGGTCCATCCCAAATTATTGTCCTTCCACAGATGAATTCTGAGACCACTCTTTCTTCTTAAATTATTGGAAGTATGCCTATGCAGAATTAGTCACGTTTAAAATTCCTCAATTTGTTCTCCTCTAACATCCCTTTCAGCTAAGATATCCTGCCACTATTCGGCCTGTGTGGATCTAATGTTGTTAGCCATCAAGCATCATCCTTTTGTTTTTTTTTTTTTTTGGAATAAATCAAACATCATACTTAAGACCTACAATTCGGGTACTGCATGCTATAATTCCGCAGCTATATTATCTGCATGTCCGTGTTGATCTGTGTTTGAAATGATACTTTATCCTGTATATGGCTTCCTATTAGACCATCTATAATGATCACTTTACCACCACTTTCTCTCTCTGGAATGGCCTTTCTGCAGTTCCTGAGAATTTTCATACAGTCTTCATCTCTAGTCATGGAAGATCTACTGTTCAGATCATAGAAATCACATATTACCATCTTGGATATATATTAGTTCCAGATCAGGCAAGCAAAACAGTTTAGAAGAGAATAACAAAAAGGATGCAGAAAATCTTAAATCCCATGGAAGACTGTCTTTTATTACATTGAGTAAGATGCATTAGCATGGGGTACACTTTCAAACAAATATCCTGCAACAAAGTCCAAGTTCTCAGCTCCTTCTTGATTGGCAATTATACGCGGGAGATCATACACAGTGTAGTTGATGCGAGAAAAGGTTTGGGCAATGTCCTTAGCAATTTTGCCCCCCACCATCAGCCAAAGTTGTCAAGCCCCCAAACACAAACTTACATTTGGTCATCACAATCTATATACACAATTGGGAATCATTAGCCATGACTTCAATAAACAATTGCCCAAACCCGAGGGTTTCTATACTAGAGATGTATTCGAGCTTGTCAAGTACCTTTTTTAGAGTTCAAATTTGACTCGAATACTACTTGAGCTCAATTTCAAATTCAATTGAACTTTTGGATTAAAATAAAAAAAAGATTAAGCATAATTTTTCAAAGTCAAAATACTTAAAAACTAGAAATTAAATACTAAATAATGCTCGGTTAAGCTTGTGAGAAGTCAAATTGACGTAACCTCTCGTGTTAAACAAATATGTATTTTTCTTGATTTTAGATCATTTTAATCTTTTGTTTGTAACTGCCCTCACCTTATAATGTACGTTTGATTTGGGTCATGGTATAATTAATGCTATTATCACATATAAGAAACTAAGAAAGGATTAACTACATATACGTCCCTTGAGATTTGTCCAAACTACTAAATGGACCTCATAGTCTGCCCATATTACAATTATGCCCCTTATTCATAACAATGTTAAAATTCACTTAACAGATTGAATGAAATGACTATAAACCATGGTTTAACAAATATGAAAAATAGAAATAAGAATTTAATAGGAAAGCAATTTCCAGCACCTAAAAATCTGGGGAAAAAAAAAAAAGCAAACCTAAGGTCTGATTTAACAAAATACTTTTTCCATCTTTTTGGATGAGGTTGTAAGATAAATTTTTTCAGAAGAGTATAAAAGAATTTTCATTCTGGAAAAAATAAATATAAAAAGGTTCCATTTAAATTTTTTTTTAAAAGACTAACAAAGAGTTGTTTTACTGAAATTAACTAAAAGAATTGACAACCTTCAAAAAGATAAATATACTTGCAAAAAATAAATAATCTAGAGTCAGTAACTAGGAAACAAAAATAATACAAAAAGAGACATAGGGAAAAAGGAAATCCTAAGTTAAATGATAAAGAGATACAGTAACCAAAAAAATGAAAAAAATTATCAAACAAATAAATTGAAGACGGTAGAAATAAGTAATCCATATAAATTATCAAAAGCATCAATCAATGCTTCTTCCTACTGCAAACTGTCATCTGCTATCCCTGCCCTCTCCATTCTATTCCCCCTTGACCCAAATAGGTGCAGTCTCTCCCCTTTCAAGCAAAGTATGCATAGATATATGGAAATAATTGACACCATCTCTTGACAGATAATTCAATTTGATCTCATAAGAAACCTGATCACAGTTAAAAAAACTTTGCTGTGACATATCTTGAGTTTTTCAAAAAAAAAAAAAAGGATGGACTACTTTATTCACAAAAATAGTTTAATGGTCACTTTTGTCAATGTGATGCGCAAATATTTTTTGCAAGGCAAAATTTAGTTTAAATTTCAGATATTTATAAGGGAAAATTTGCTACATAACTGCCAGAAGATTTGATATTCAAGAATGAGGTGTAAATTTTTCCCAATTCGTAACTAGGGAATTTGGATTCTTTTAATGGGAATGAAGCTAAAATGACATACTTTCCCATACATAGTTTTGCATGAGTCTAGGATCCGTTTGCGACATTATGCCTATAGCCAGTTTTGCATGAGTTTAAGACCACTTAACTACAATTTGCAAGTAACGCCACTACATCATATCATCATTTGGGTCCTATACTTGTCATGGAATGAGAAAATGAAATGATTGTTGCTACATATGTTCGAACCTTTCCTACAAAATGATAGATTTGCCCATAGTTTTGCATGAGTTTAAGACCACCTGGCCATATTATGCGGATTCCCCCACCACATAAGCTTATCACTTATTATCACTTAATAAAAAGTACGGTTAGATGTTAGGGTTTAAGTATTTTTTTAGGACATAAATAACCCTTACCAAACAAAACAAGATCAACTTATATTTTCATCTTCTCTTTCTTCTTACCGTATTTCCTCTCTCCCTTTCTTTTCTTCCCACCTTCGCTTTCAATTATCAACCTCTCCTCCATTTTTTATTTTTTCTTTTTGGGTCAGCCTTCATTGTCAAATAGAGGTGAAATATCCCATTGAAATTCACTCTTTTAGCATAAAGGTATATATTGAATTTATGCATACGTTTTATTTCTAGTGCCCGCATTGAATTAATATCTAGGGTGGCATCGGTCGGGTTCGTCGGGTTGACCGGTATAACACAAAACCCACCGACCACCGACCCAACAAACTACCTGAACCCGAACACAACCTGATACGGGTTGGCGGGTTGACCTAAAATGACCCGAAATGATCCGTGGTGACCCGGTGACCCAATATTTTACCTTTAACAGTCAACGGTCAAATGGGTCAATCATATGACCCGACCACCTCGTTATTTTCGTCGGGTTGACCCTGAACCAATCCGCCAAGTCTTGACCCAAACCCATTATTTTCGTGTTAGGTTCGTGTCGGGTTTTCAGGTCGTGTCGGAAATTGCCACCCCTATTAATATCTATACTTCATCTTTGGATGCCAACGAATTCGTTTGTAGTTAATTTTATAATGGGTTTGTGCTACATTGATGATTTTTTTTAATGGGTTTATAATGGGTATGTGCTACGTTGAAAAAAAGTTCTATATTGCCGCCAGATTCTGAAAGTTAGTATTAAATTCTTTTATTGGGTTCTTTATTTTGTCTTCATCTTCATGCCTAGCATGTATTTGATGAGTTTTAGTAGCATTTTAGATTAATTATATTTATAATATTTGATAGACTAGCATTTATGTTTTGTCAAATAAATTTTTTATATTGTAATTTTATTTTCATTTTTAGTTCATTATTTTTCTAATAAATAATTCTTACTTTAAATAAAATTAAATCACGTGTACTACTAGTAAAATATACCATTACAATAACACCATTTATAAATAAATCAACATAAGGATGAAATTGTAAAATAAAAGAAATTCAGTATTCAGATGTCTATAATTATCAAATAGACATAACACATTCAATGTTTAGATTCAGACAAAAGTTGCATTAGATTCACCACTTAACAATTCAGTGACTTAATGAATTCAGATTTCAGATTTCAGTTTTTAGTTTTATCAAACGCACCCTTAGAATATTCTGTTTTAGAGGTTAACACTTTTTACACAATGTAATATAGCATAATTGTTATTTAATTACTTAAACTATTTACTGCATATAGGGCCCGGATTTTAGAATTTGGAATCCAAAAGCAAAGGCTTGAAAGGATCATGCTATCACTAAGATTTTGGAATGGATAGCATGTGGTTTACCCTTGATTGCTGAAGTTGTTTCACTTTTTAAGTGTGGTAATTTCTTGACAATTGACATTGCCTGTTGAAGACATTATCTTGAATGTTGACACTTTGAACTTTGTTTTTTCTGTTTATGTGACTTGGTGATTGGTTGGTTATCACTGAATTTGCACAGCATGCTATTGACAATTTTCTTTTACCTTTTGTTATTTTTGATGTTGAAATATGCATGGATGAATCTGAAATATTCTTTGGCATAATGGCCGAAAAGTGTTGACACTTTGGGCTTGATGAATGGTTGGTGCTTAGTCATTAGAAGTTGATTTGCAGGAGCAACATAGCCTGGAGATTGAAAGTTTGCTCAGTTTGGAGTTTGGACTTTCACTTTGTGGAATTTCTTAAAGTTTCTTTTAGCTTAGTTTTGCAAGAGCAAGATAGCTTTTGTTAGTTTGATAGTTTTGTGGAATTTTTGACCTAGTGCAGTTTTGTGGGAATTCATGAATTTTCATTTGGCAATATTAATGAGTAAAGAGTAGATGTATTGATTTTGTTGAAATATTGAGTGAAATAGGGTCCTTGTCATTTTAATAAACAAGTTTTGACAAGTTTCAACTCGAACTCGAGCTCATCTATGCACTCGAGCAATTTCGAGCACGAGCTCGAGTCTAACATCTTTGCTGTGAATCGATCTCAAACAACACAACTCAACATTGGTTAATCTCAAACTTTAAGAAATTTATTGAACTCGAACTTGACCCCTAGGTGAGAGTCGAGAGGGTTACCGCATTCAAAGAGAGGAAGTCATTTTGGGATTTAACTTGTCGCGGGGAATTATGTCTACAGATATGGTGGAAATTGAATGTGGAATACTTGGGACAGTTAATAGGAGAGCCCGGCATATTCCAGATTAAAAGAAGATTAATATTAATGGACGCTTTGCACTTTATAGGTAATTAGACAATAATTCAATCAGAGGAAATCCAGTTAACGGCAATAACCGGACCCTCTAAGTTTTAAGTATTCTTTGAAACCATACCTAGAAACCCCTTTTAATCGTTGCAAAATTTTTCAAGATTTGAATTTTGAAAAGATGAACTTGAGCACTTGATAACTGTGTTTTGAAAGTCAAACCAATGATTTGACCAAACTCAAGGTTGACTAGTTTGACCAATTGGACTTAAGTAAAAAAATCAAATAATCGAATGATATTATAATGATATCATCAATATATTTTAATCACACACACATTGACATTAACAACATAAAAATGCATTTAAAAATATCTCCAATGGTGTTTTTAAAATTTAAATGAAAATTAATGATTTTATAACTGAATTCCTAAGACCTAGTTGACAAAAAATAGAGATTGATTAACATTTGTAATTTTATTAGAAAAATTCATGGGTGCATTTATAGTTGTCTAAATACTATAAAATTTTTTGAGTACACAAATTAACTCAAGAAAATTTAATCTTAAAAAAGAAAAAAAAAGTAAAGTGCATTTAAAAAAAATAAGAAGAAGAAGAAGCTGGTTTCCCCATTTTTCAGGTTTTTCTTCGTGTTTCCTTGGTCAAGAGAAATTGTTTTCGTTTTTGTTTTTAATAACTTATGACTACTTATTTTGATGGCTTGGGATTTGAATTAACCTTCGAGATTCTATGAAGTTCCACCCAAAAAAAAAAAAAGTCCATAGGGGAGCTTTTACACTCATTGGAGCCGAGTGATTTTCAATGAAAAACAAGGAATGGAACCTCATGAATGCAAAAATTGAGACGCCATCTTGCATTATATGTCACATCTTATCATTCACGATAATACATTTGTAAATTAAAGCTAGCACACCCTATATGTGTGCAAAATAGTGCCCAATACATAGAAATTAGAAAAAGAGAATACCGTATTTATAAAGCTAAAATATCAAAATATTAAACTTATGTTCTTAGAATAGAGACATAGGTGATCATTAAGTTCAGTTTATATTATTATCATTGGTTCTAGAGACATAGAAGAGATTTTTGCTTTCAACCATATTTTGATTGCTCAAAAAGTGTTGGACACTTAATGAATTTTGCAAATATTCCACCCAAGTTTTTTTTTTTTCTTTAGCTACACCTTATGCAGAGGAGAGCATAGGTTGGTATCCGTAGGAATTTAAATTCCATTTTGGAAGTTGTGATTGGATCGATTCACATTCTAGAAATATGTAGACTGAGGTTAATTATGAAAGACACAAATATTTCTACAAAAGTCCTCCAGATGTCGGATCAGTGAGTCCCTTCTTCCACCATTTATTTGGTTGGTACCATTCAATCGAATCCATATATTGATGGCTTTCACGAAAAGACTGAAAGAAAATAAACCAATTAGTTATTTCTTTCCATTTGTACAGCTTGCAAACTTCAATAATACTTCTTGATCATTTCTACCAACTTAACGGCAATCGGATTAGATAGATATCCTTCTAAAGAGTTAAGACAGAATAACTTCAATCTAGTCTAGTTACAGAACATCATGCTTTGAGCATATGTCATGGCTTGAAAGATATTTACAAGCTCACAAGTAATCTTTTCTTAAATCCAAGTGATCTGTTAATGGAATTAAACTAATAAATACAAGTTGATTTTTAGTTATGATAAATTAATTGTTTTAAGCACAGTCAGGGGCAGAAGTGCACCTTCTTTCAAAGAGAGGACGATTTATTCATATTGATGTGATCGTTGGAGCTTATGGGGATATCAAGTTCAGTGAAGTGAGTTGTAAAGGTTCTTTAGCCAATGCCATGGAGATATTTATGGGATAGCACCGAGAGAATGGAGATCATCATCTTATAATGTTCTTGAGCAGGTCTTGTATTTTGGAGTACATGCCAAAACTGCTCCGCGATGCCCTTAAACTTAATCTTCCCCAACAGAAACTGCTTATCTACTTCGGCTTCGGCTTTGTCTTTGTTCAGTTGCTGCTAAAGATACCTGCCTGCATAATCCTATTATGACTTCTGAATCCTCGCAAGTGCGGCTTTTTGTAACTTCTCTGGTTTCATTTCTAGCCTCATTTGCCTTGAACAATAATAGCATAATCCTACTCTGATTTCTCAGTCTTGGCAAAGACCAGCTGTTCTAACCTCTCTGCTTCCCTTGTGGCTTCATTTGCCATTAGCAAAAACAAACACATCAACCTTATGATGCTTTCTTGTTTATCAATTTGTTGCTTCTTCTTTTTTTTTTTTGGGCCTCAGCGTCCTTGAGCTTCTGAGCTTCTGACCAACCTTTCTGTACCATCCGTATCTTTCTTCGTCTTCTTCACTTTCTTAGTCTCTATGTAGTGTCCATTCAACTCTACAGAAATAACAAGAATATAAGCAAACTTTTTTGTTTTGTATTGTTTTGTTTTTTTTTTTGGGGAGGGGGAACCTAAAAGAAATTCTTTTCTATTGAGAACATCTTATATGATGATGATGAGAAAGCTCCAATTAATAGAGACTAGAAACCAGTAAGGCCTCGTGACACCAGGAATTCTTCAGTACATGATAGGATAAGAATAACATCTCTAGATTGACTTCTCTCCACTTGTGTAGGTTTCATAACATCAATAAAAGGTAGCTTAGTGAACAACATGGTGCTGTCCACAAGCACTCATCTATTTTATACTAAATAGAATGTGGCACTATGCAGCTTCCAAAACAAATAACAACAGAAGCTCCTGAAGTTTGCAAGATAAATAGAGAGCAATAAGAATCTTCACTAGTCTAGTAAGATAATTACAGGCACAAGGCAAACCAGATCTAATATGTAATCTATCCAAGAAACCTATACCATCAGACCATGCTTTCAAATGTTAAGGCAAACCAGAATCAAGTTACTGCTCGAGTTAAATTTAATGGGTTCAAATCTTAATCATTTAGATATATTTGATAACTAAAAATAGAACATCTGAATTAATTAAGTGGCACTAAATCTTTTAGATAAAACTTGCTCCCAAAAATAAGTGATAAACTATTCACTTATCACTGAATGTGATATACATTTAAATGTATTAGATTTAGTTCTTAACAATTCAATCACTTAATGAATTCAGACTTCAGAATTCAGATTTCAGACTTTAGTTTTCAGACTTTAGTTTTATCAAACACATCCTAAGAACAGCACAACACCATGCTAGAATAGGTATAAGAATTGCACAAAGCCACATAAGCAACAATTTTCAAGTGAAGCGGATCAATAATTTTTAGTTGAAAAAACAATAAATGGCCCCAACAATTTTGATGCTTTATCTTTTTCTCTTTCCGAAATTTCCACATTACCTAATTTGTTTTTTCCTTACTGTTAAAATCAGAATATTTCAGAAGAGAATTTAAGAATAAATATACAAAAATTTAAGAACAAAGTCATGAAGAATATTCTCGTACAACATATAAGTTATTGGTCATTTGATCCGAAACCCAAACAATACCCAAAAAGAAGACAATCCAAATGCAATGAAAGCAAGCTTATGTACAACATAAGTTCTTAACAAACTAATAGAAAGATTAAAAAACACATACAAGAATGCAAGGCAAAAGCAATTTCCCCTCCATATTTCCAAATACACAGCTAAAGAAATCATAGTTACACATAAAAGAAACTAAATATTATATATCACTCACAGCATGAAAACCAAGTGTATGTACTACCGTTCAAAGAAAATTTACCAACAGCACATAATGATAACACATTTCAGGTCTGTACAGCTACTGTAACATCTCTTTCCTACCATAGAAGAAGCTAGCAAGATTTCTTTGATGCCAATATCAGCTCTATGAGAAAAACATCATGCACCTAGGACCTAAGTACAGGAATTTTCTGTAGTAAATTAAAAGCAATCGATGAAATCTAGAAGAATTCCAAAAAGTGAAAATAGGACTGAATAATAGTGAGAACCATGTGAAGACATTTTCAATATAAACCTAACAAGACTCAATCCTTTAAATAAGCCAAATCTATGCACATTAGAATAATAAATGACGAACATTTACATTGACTAACTCTAGTTGAGTAACTTTGTCAACACAATTCCGTCATAACTTTACAACTAACAAGAGTCTATGAGTCTATCACAATTTGTAACTTTATGCAAATAAGGATGCTATCTAGAAAATCAAAAGATGCAAAAACCGACCCGACCTGAACTGTAAAGTTAGGGTACTCTAAATCACTTTTAGCAACTGGTTTAGACAATGAGTCGAGTCAATATGGCTGCGGAGTGAGCCATGGTTCACATTTTAGATTCCATGGGTCCCTACCTAATTCACATGTAAGGTTATTAAAATTAATAGGCAAAGATCTAACCATCTTTCATCAATTTTTCATTTGCGATGATGTACTTTATTGTTTCAATAATACAAATTTATTAACTTGTTAAACATGTCAATTATGCAAATTTTTTATTTTTTTTGTGAATAATGCTATTCTAAAAACTTGTTTACTGAGAAAATGTGGCAATTACTAGTTATGTGATTCTTTTCAAAAAATAATGAATTAATAATGACTTTTTTTAGACATTTAGTTGGTTTTAGATTGTCAATCATTGAAATGTTTTTTTTTTTTTTTTTGAACTTAGGTACTGTCAGACAGAAGTACCCAACCAGTATGTGAGTATTAGTCATTCGACTATGCTGTGATCATAGACCGATAACAATGCAATTTTTTGTTAAACCGGGTCTGATCACAAATTTGTTCCACAGGTCTGTAACCCATTAGTTTTCACTTTTAATTTTATTTCAAATGCATCATCCTATGCAATATATGCCATAATTATGTCTAATTCCTATGTCTTGCAAGCCATAGGCTCTCCTACTCCATTCAGTTTCTTGATGAGTTTCTCATACTTTCCTAATTGTAAAACCTTCTGCTTGCTAGCCCTTTCGCGCTCACCCTACACCAACTCTTTTCTTCCCTTCCTGTTGGAATTGATTCTACGTTTTGATGATAACAAAACAAAATGATAATTTGGACTAATGTTTTTATATGAAAATTATGTTAGAACAGGTCCTTGATTCATTGGAAAAGAAAAGAAATCAATTCAAGAAGAATTAAGAAGTTTTGCCTACTATCGAACGCAAAGGAATTGAGTATCGGATGTCCAATAGTTAAAAAGCACTTATCGGATGCAAGGATCGGACGCAGAGCATGACTATTGGCCGTTCGATAAATTAAAAGTGAAATACAAGTGGCTACTGTTTCTGTCAGACAATTGTTTCAGATGCAGAGCAAAGATTCAGACATCCAACAGTAGACAAAAACAAATCCCACCAAGGTTCGGACGATTGGTTCAAATGCAAAGCAAAGGTTCGGATGTCTGAAACTCCAACGGCTATTTTTCTAATAGCCATATTTTTTACCGTTGAAAAGATTCTTGAGGCCATTTCTCACATTCTATAAATACCCACAAGTTCAACAAGATAAGAGACTTTTGCCTACATGAAATACAAGCTTACAAGTGAAGTATTTGGATAGAAATATTCTTTGTTTGTTGTATAGGTGTGGAAAAAGTGAGTATTGTGAGGTTACTCAATTGGAGGAGTAAAACCTTGGTAAAGGTTGGTTCACTTGTAATAGTAGTTCTTAATTGGTTAAGTGAGCTTTCAATTGTAACTTGTTGAGGATTAACTAGGATAGTTGTAAAACTTCTTGACTCAACTAAAGGCTTTTAGAGTGAGGAAGGAGTGAGCCTTTATTTGTACAAGTTGGTTAGTTTCACCAACAATTGAAGAAGCTACTAGTGGATTTTATCCAAATTCGGTGCAATTTGGAAATTTGGTTTGCAATTTTTCTCTATCTCTTTTCTTTATTGCTCAATTGTGACATCTTTATTGTGCTTAATTTGACATATCTTTGTGCATACTTGAAAAGTTGTGTTTTATTGGGTGAATTATTATCATATTTACTTGTTTTGTTAAACAACCTAATTCAGCTCCCTCTTAGATTGCATTTGGGACCAAAACTTCCCTTTTCATGCCTCACTCTACTCTGCTAGATTGTCTATTGGCTTTCTCCTTTTTTCACCCTACTCCACCTTCCCTCTAGCGCATCTATCATGTCCCATTACCTATCACAGTCTCCCTTCCCAGCCTCCTACTGTAACACCATTCAATCTTCACTTTCACCCTATTCTAGCAACCATCTTCTCTTCCTCCTTTATACCTACTCTCCCCATTCATGCCCTTACATTACCTCGTTCCCTTTCCTTTTCATACCTCACCCATCACCAAGTCATCTATCAATACATCCCCTTCTTCTTTCCCATCCTTATTCATCTTCCCCTACATCCTCTAGGTGCTACACTATCCCATTACCTCCGTAATCTCACTCTCTCCCCAACCTCCTAGAAGTAAATTTTCAAATGGTGGTGGTTTTTGGGAAGAGCTCCAAAATAGTGAGACCTTTGAAAAAAATTCAAATATCCAATGAATGTAAATTTAAAAAAAAAAGTATTCAATGAATGTAACTTTAGATAAATAAATACCTAGAAGAATCAAAAAAATGTATTTTGTGAATATAGATTTTGATTAAACATTGCATTTGTGAATGCAACTTTTGACTAAGCATTACATTTAGCGAATACATTTTCTCTTTAGTTCTTTTAGAAAGGTTTGAAAACTACAACTCTTTGATAATTTCTTCTAAAACTCAAAGCTCATTGTGAATTTAAACTCTCACCCCTTATCTAGGTGCAACTCACTCTCACCCTACCATAACTACCTTCTTCCCTTACCCTTTCATGCCTCTCTCCTAAACCTCTTTCACTCTCTTCTAGCCCATGTCTTCACCAACTTTTCTAGATTGTCTATTGGTTTATTCTCTCATTTCAACCGTATTCTGCCTTCCTCTACATCTCTAGGAGGCCTTTCCACTACCTTACCCCAAAATTTGCAACTCTCACCTATAACTTGCCACCTTTTACTGAGTCAAAAGACCTCCATCCCAATCTTCTCACCCTTTCATACCTTCTCTCCCCTATTCAGGTCGTTTTACCTCATTGGGTCTCTAATACTTGTATTTATTTCTTTAGCCTACTATGTTCTCCTCCTCTATCTCCAATCCAGTCCGTTTCACTGCCCCTCCTTATCTATAATTTTTGTTGTTCTCCACCCCTCCTTTTAACTCTCTCTGCGGCCACTCCCTATCTCTGGAGGGTTCTCCACTATCTTATCCTAAACTTCAGGAAACTTCCAGCTTCCACTATTTGGAACAGCTGCTCCTACTAATGAAAAGCTCTCACCCTGATCTCATACGCCTTTTATACCTTCTTTCTAATTCAGTTGCTTGTTTTTTGTTCCATCTTTTAAATGTCTTTATTTTTCTCTCTATTCTAATCCAGTCCGTTTCTACCCTCCTTGTCTATGTATATTCTAATTCTCCTGCTCTGTTCATTCTTTCCTTACTCTATCTCAGTTATTGCCACGTAAATTCCCACCTATACATTTTTACTGACCCCAGCCCGCATTGCCTAAGCGTTTGCCCGCTATTATTTGTTGCCATATATGCATTTCACCTGCCTTGATTAATGGTCTTTAATTTTGTCCCATCCTAGATGCCGTGGTCTTTAGCTACCACCATTCCTCTTTCCTTTGTGTTCATCCATTCCTGCCATTCTTGCTTCTCCTATTTGTGCTTATCCCTCCCTTTTTCGATCAGTCAATTTTTTTGGCCTGGCTCCCTTGCTATCCCATAACTGCTTCCATCCCTTCCAGTCTTTTTTCCTCCTAACCCATTTCCCTCACGATTTGTAGTCGAGAGCTGCACATCCGTTTTACCCTAATATGCCAAATTGTCCATCCTCTAGAGACACGTTCTTCTTCTCTCCTGGTATGGGTTTGTTTTGCCCATGTTTCGCTGCACCCTGCCCCCCACTCACCTGATCTCCCTTATCTCTTTATCCATCCCACTGCCCTTCTCTCTCTGTTAAGGACATCTCCCTCCTCTCTCTTCGTGGGATCTCCGCAAACTACACCGTTAGCAATGTTTTTTTCTGGGACTTATCACTTTGGCACGTTTTCCCCTTTTTTCATAATTCTGGAACTTGCGTGTGATGCCTATTGTACTCATAGATGATCCATTGGCTCCGTGGATATCCTCTTTCTATACATACCCGGCTGCCTTATGCCTGGGCTCCCATCTCGCATACTTTTTTTGGCCCAAAAGGCATCTTACCCTGACCCAGCCACTCTAATTCAAATCTTATGGCTGCACGACTGCGTTCTATATTTGCGGTATCTTGGTCAAAGACATTATCTTTTCTTCTTAACCGGATCATTGCCTTTTAAAATCCTTATTTTAGGATCAGTTGTCTTTTCTGCTTCACTCATTTTAATCTGCTACCGTTCCTAGGCCATCCAGGTCGCATTTTCCAGTTTTCTGCCTGCCGTTTAAGGACATCCTGCTCCACTTGACTGGGTTTGACTTATCCTGCCCTCGCTTTACCATACCCTCTCTTGGCCCAAAAGATCCTGCCCTACGTCTTTATAGTTCTTGTTCATCTTCCAGGCAGTTCTGGCACTCTTAAGCGACTAATTTGAGTTAATCCTTTATTTACTGTTTTGGTAGAATGCTCTTTCATCGTTTCGGACTTTCTAGCGGATATCCTCTTCTTTACCCAGTCATTCCTCTGTTGTACTGGATCTTTTGACTTTTCTTTCATAGCTACGTCCATTTTATTCTTTTTCTTTGCCGTTACTTGCTCTTATTCTCAATGTAATTATCTCTACCTACTCACTATGTTTACCATTGTCCTTTTTTCGTTTCTTCAATGCCCGCCCCTTACCAGTCTCTTTTGCTTTATACCTAGTCTCTTTTCTTCTGAAGTTATTCTTTCTTTTTACCAATTTGGGTTGCACTTTTGGCCAGCAACTATGACCCATCAAACCCGGCATTTTAATCCTGATGAAGTGTTTTTATTCGTGTCTCTCTGCAAACGCCTCTTTATTATTCATTCACCTTCGGTTACCCCACTTACTCTTTGCCCTTATCTCGTAATCCTGGTAGTTCATTTTTGCCTATCACTAACCTCCCAAGTGCCTCATTGCACGTCATTCGTTTCATTTTTTGCTCACTATGCAGGTCCGTTCCTCCCTTTTCTCAACTGTCCCATTCTCCTCACCATAACCTGACCGTTCCTTATTCCCACGTTGGTTCCGTTTATTTTTTCCCATCCTCACCTTCACCCTTTCCTTAATGCAATTATCTCTGCCTCTCAACATATTCTAACCTCCCCTTCCATGTATGTATGAATGCATATGTGTGTGTGTGTATATACATATATAGTCAAAATAAACCTTAACGTAAAGTCAAGAATTATATAGGTTTGGTCTTAGTGTTCTGGCAGCCAAGTGCCTCATCAAGCAATTTCATTTACTAAACACATTCATTAAACTGAATTAAAAATTAAAAGAAGAACATCCATTAGGCATACAGAGCAGATAGCAGAAAAAGATAAGAACAACTCCCGGAAGCCTAAACATGCTAGACTAAAACATTTCAAGCAATCCCCGCCCATGCTTATGGCAAATTTTAAAAGCAATACAGACTTACCACAGAAAAGATAAGATGTAAACAAAAGCTTCTAAAAGCGACACATAGAATTGAACTCAGCCAAAAGACTTCTAAAATATCTTTGCAAAAATAGCTTATGGTAATAACTAATGTATTCTAATGTGTTCTAATCTTGACAAACAACAATTCTAGGAACCAATCTATTGCCTACCCAAATGACCAATAGAAGATCTAAGGCCTCTCCTAAAAAAGACTCTGCTTCACAAATAGATTTTCTCGATGCTGATATACAATTTTGTGATCATATGTAGGATATATTATTCTAGTTCCTTCTACTACTTGAGGGAATAAATAGGGAATAAATATTCCTTCTAGAGAGATGATTATGCCAGAAATGACTTCACACGGCATCCATCACGATTCATAATGTCTGTCGATGACAAAAATCCTGCTTCACAGTTTTACATGACCCAATAAATCAAGACAATTCCTAAAATTTAGGGTGTTTGTTAAGACTTCCAGTTAGGGGTAGCAATTTCTAACATGACTCGAAAACACGACACGAACCTAACATGAAATTAATGGGTTCGGGTCAAACTTTCAGGGTTGGAGAATCGGGTGAACCAATAAAAAAAACGAATTCGGGTTGGGTCAACCCAGGTTTATGGTTTGACCCACCAACCCGTTATAAATTAAAAATAATTTAATAAATATATTAGATACTTTATTTAGTGGGTTGGCATATTCTTTTCTTTCCAAAGGCATTAATCACTTAACTCTAAAAAATATTATTTTAATTGAATTTGTTTGATTTGTGTGAAATTGGAGTTATTATATTTGGACAGATGATGTATTACATTATTTTCATGATATTTTTACTTTTGTTAACCAAGTAATGTATCATAGTTTTACTTTTGTTTTTGATATTTTTTATAAAAATAAAAATAAAAAATTACTACATTATTGGATTGAACTATAGTATTCTTATTCTATATTCTTATGAAAACTCCATTGTAGAGAAGTTTACCATACTACCAAGATGAGAATGCAAAAAAAAAAAAAAGTAAACAGGTTATTCAAGTCAGGTTCGGGTGACCTGTTAATTTCACGGGTCGAGTTTGGGTCAAGAAAACTGACTTGTTTAATTTTTCGAGTCAGGTTCGGGTTGACCTATTACCAACCCGCCAACCCGTGACCCAACCCGATTGCCACCCCTACTTCTAGTCACCAATCAACACATGATTATGATCTCAAGAAAGATAAAGACCAAGATTAAAATGATATCAAATAAGTAAACCAGCAACAGAGCCATAGAATTCACTAGTAAAGAGTTCCACACTCCCAAGAGATTTTTCTTCCCCTCCCCCTTTCCAAGTATTGCTCTTACCGCCTACATAATCTTATATACATCAGGTTCAATAAAAAAAAGTAAAAGGAAAATGAAACATGAACACACAATATAAAATGATTCTAGGAAATATAAGAAGTTGAAAACCTGTGGAAAGTTATGGAACAACAAAGTGAATAAGATTTGTCAATAAAATTGTCCCATTAGTCTTTGCAATTTCCGTCCCATTAGTCTTTGCAATTTTGTCAATAAAATTGTCTCCAAGCTTCTTTCTATTAGGTTAGAAAAACTGCTTCCTAAGTTGATTTCTGCTAATCAGAGTGGCTTCGTGAAAGGACGGATGATCTCTGATAACATACTTTTGGCACAGGAATTGGTTGCAGAAATAAATCGAAAGGTTAGGGGGTCTAATGTTATCCTTAAATTGGATATGGCAAAAGCTTTTGATCGGGTTTCCTGGTCTTTTTTGTTGCAAGTCATGCGACGCTTCGGGTTTGGAGAGATATGGATTGACATGGTCTGGCGTTTGGTCTCAAATTGTCGGTTCTCTGTGTTGGTGAATGGAAAACCTTGTGGGTTTTTCCGATCGTCAAGGGGGCTTCGTCAGGGAGATCCACTTTCCCCAGCTCTCTTTATTCTTGCAGCGGAGGTTCTTTCTCGTAGTTTGAATACTCTCCAATCTAATCCAAAATTTTCGTCTTATTCAGTCCGTGGGTCTGGCGACCGAGGTGAGTTGGCAATTACACACTTGGGGTTTGCAGATGATGTTATTGTCTTCTCCAATGCGGGCAAGACATCGTTGAGCTATGTGATGGATGTCTTAACAAGTTACCAGCGTGTGTCAGGGCAGCTTATCAATGCATATAAGAGCTGTTTTGTGGTTGGGCAAAGGGCTAGCCGACAGCGTCGATCGCATATAGCTCAAATCACAGGTTTTCCGTCACGTATGCTTCCTATTACATACCTAGGATGCCCCCTCTTCTCGGGGCGTAAGACTCGAGTCTTGTTCGGTGCTTTGCTGGACAAGTGCATGTCGAGAATTACTGCTTGGTATGGGAAATGGTTATCCAAGGGCGCTAAGATAGTGCTAATCAAGCACGTTTTGTCGTCTATGCCTCTGCATCTACTGGCAGTTGTAGACCCGCCTAAGACAGTTATTTCGGATCTGGAAAAAATGTTTGCGCGGTTCTTCTGGTCAGGCTCGAAGGGTGAGAATAGGCCACATTGGGCGGACTAGCCAAAGTTTTGCTATCCAGTGCAGGAAGGAGGTTTAGGTAGATAGCTTGGAGCAGTGATTGATGCATTTTCCTGCAAGTTGTGGTGGACCTTTCGTAAGGGCGAAACCTTATGGGCTCGTTTCATGAGAGCACGATACTATGAGCTCTTGCACCCGAATCAAGTGTAAGAGAATCGGCAGGGGTCTTTTACGTGGAGAAGTTTGCTTCGGGCTCGATCAATTTCTGAAATGCACCTGGTGTGGGATGTCTCGAGGGGAGACGTTAGCTTCTGGTGGGACAACTGGAGTGGTTTTGGACCCTTGGCATGGAAAAATCCGGATCCGACGCCTGACCTCCCGTTTCGGGATTTTCTAACTCATGGTAGATTGGAGACAAGGTCTTTGATTGATATATTGCCGCCTGAGGTGATAACAGGAATACAAGACTTTGCGGTGTGCTTTAGTGGTCAGCTAGATGAGATGCTATGGAATTTGTCTTTTTCTGGTCAATTCACTTTGTCTTCAGCCTATCATCTTGTTCGAGATTCGAAGGCGATCTCGAAGATATACGAGTCTTGCTGGCATAAGTCAATCCCCACAAAAATTTCATTCTTTTTATGGAGTTTATTCTCGGCAAAATTGCCAGTTGATGATGTGCTGGCCAAGCTTCATGTGTTCGGTCCATCAAGGTGTGAGTGTTGTGCAACGTGCCAAGTGGAGACCATTGATCATGTATTCTCTACAGGTGAGTTAGCGGATCAGCTTTGGTGTTTTTTTGAAAAGTTCTTGGGATTTGATCTTTTTGGTAAGGGGATTAGAGCTCGGTGGCAAGGGTGGTGGGTACAATGTCGCCGTGGTCTGGGCATTAGATGGTTGCTTCCGATTCTTCCAACTTTTATACTATGGAACATTTGGAAAGCTAGAAATAGGGCTAGGTTTGATGCCATTCAAATATCTCGAGAGTGGGTTTGCTGGGCTATTTTGAGTGATGTTCGGGATGCTTTCCGAATTGCATTCCCCCGTGCAGAAAGGTTGCCTTATGCATGGACTTCTTTTTTCAATGGGTTGGTGGAGTTGCGTCCCACAATTCTTATCAAAAGAATTGCTTGGGAATTTCCAGGTAAAGACGTGGTGAAGCTCAATGACAGGTCGATATATGTAGAATGGGAGGCTGGGGATGGTGGTGTTTTTGGGATCATGAAGGTAATTTTCTGTTTGCATATCCTGAGGAACTTGGAGCGGTTGGCGTGCTTCAGGCGGAAGCAAGAGCAGTTCTAACAAGCTTGTCGGCGATTAGGTTTTCAAAGGTCTGATTGAGTCGGTTCACGAGTGTTGGTAGGGGTGTTACAAGGGCGGTTTGAGATCCCGCTTACCATTAAGGTGATGGTTCGTCAAATCCACGGAATTTGGCGTAGCCTAATTCAAACATTGTTTTTCATCCGAGCTATCTTGTAGCTTGATGCATTGGCCAACCTTAGGGTGTGAGACGATTCTTCCGGATCTCTAGGCACTTTCAAAGTCAACTTAGTTTCTTTAGATCAACTACAATTATGTAATTTTCGTTTTTCTTTGCTTAAGTAAGGGTCTTCTTATCCCTATCGATTGTCGGTTTTTTTTGATTTGGTTATAAATAAAATGGGTTCCAAACCCACCTACCAGATATGATTGGTAGTTAAAAAAAAAAAAGTGAATAAGAAATGAAACAAGGAGACACATGCGGCAGAATTACATAATTCTTGAAAATTATCAGAAACAAAGAAAAACTTTTTATACTTCACAAGCTTATAACAAAAAATTGATACCTTCAAAAGAAAATTTACCTGAATTTTTTGCTCAAATAAAAAACCACAATCTTTGTCAAAATCTTGTAACCACTGAAAGAGAAAGAATACAATGATCCTAAAAAATCATCAAAAATTAAAAATTTATTGTAAAATTCCAAATGTCATAACCTAGTAAAAGAAAAGAAATAGAGAAACAAAATTTCACCTAGTTTCCATGTTAGATTTGATTTCTTTGTTCATTCCTCCCCTACTCTCAAACATCAAAACACTCTCTAAGACACATTTTTTTCACACATTTGAACTAGTTGAAATAAAGATGGAAATCCCAAAAAATGAAGAAAATCAGAATCATAATTGCAAAAAAAGGCATTCAAATTGGGCCCAATTTGAATTAAAATTTTGGGAAAAAATGAATAAAATCGAAAACCTAGTCTGTGTGTGTGTGTGTCTTTGTGTGTGTATGTGTGCTCCCCCATTCCCTCCATAATTGGCGCCTTCTTAGATTCAAAAGCTAAAAAGAAATTTAAGAAATTTTAAAAATTATGAAGAAAAAACCCATTCAGCTACGCTGAGTCTCCTTGACCAATCCATCCCATCGGCGGCAACCCAACTTCCAATGGCCTCCGACGCCAATTTCTCTAATCGAACCAAGAAGAAGAAGAAGAATATCTCATCCTCTCAACCCCTAAAACTTTGCAAACTTCCCAAAATCTCCGCCGAGGATGACGATTTTCAAGAACCTTCCCCCTCTCTTCCCTTAATCAGCTCCAGATCCACCTTAAAGCAAAGCCCTTTTAAGCCCTTGAATAGTTTTGATCTTCCCTCGCCCAAAAAGGTCAAGAACACGCTGCAAAACGTCAATCCCGGGAAAGAAAACATGTGGGTATCATCAAATGCATCAGGGCCTTCATTTTTTAGAGGAGATGATAAGATTAGCAATGAATTTGAGCTCGATTTAGCAGATAGTAGTGGGTTGGATTCGAATGAGTCCACCATAGATTGTGAGGCAAATGGGAAATTGAAGAACAACGAGAAAAGAAATGAGATTGGGTTGGAAGAAACTGGAAAGGGGCAGTGGGTAGGTAATGAGTATAAGGAAGAATCTGAAGAGAGAACTACGCATCTGGATTTGTTGCTTAAGTTATGTGATGCTGGCTCTGATGAGGATGTGGAATGCTGTGAGAAAGTTTCTGATTGTAGTGATGGTGGGTTGGGTTTTCGCGGGGCTTGTGGCTTTGGGGAAGAAGAAGTGGGCGAAAGATTGATATGTTGTCCACTCTGTGGAGATGATATTTCTGAGTTGAGTGATGAGTTAAGGCAAGTTCACACAAATGAGTGCCTTGACAAAGACGGGACAGCAAATGAGGTATCTTTCTAGCCTGGTTTCCTCTGCTTCAGCTTTGATTTCATTGTTAACCTGGATATTATGTGGTGGGTAGATAATTCTCTAGAATTTCAATACTAGCTGGTAATTCTGACTTGCAAAACAACGAATTTTGATTTTCTCTTGCATGGTTTGTATCATGTCAAATTTGTATCCTTGTTTGCTATTATTTGTTGAGGCAGTGAAGATGGAATGTATTTGATGAAGGTTATTTAACAAAAATTACACTGATAGATTGTTAATCTTTTTCTTATTAGTTTGTTGATTTTCTTGGAAGTGGTTGTTATCTAAATACTTTGGGATTGTTTTTAATAGCTTCTGATTACAGAAAAGGTTTATTATTGAAAACCTTTTGAAAGACTAAAAGCGTGTCTTTGTTCCAGATAATTTGAGAAATCAAGAGAAGGCTACTCATATTGTTCCTTTTGGTACTGCACACCCGAGTGTAATTAGAATAATCGTAATAAAACGAGACGAATTTAAAGGTCCTATACGTGACTGCCTTTTCATTCCCCTAATTCTTTGTTTGGTTGAATAAAGTGCTGCTAGGTTATAGGTGATGTACATTATCTTTTTTTTTTTTTTTTAAGCGACTGTCATGGGAAGCGTGAGGTTGCAATATTAATTTATGGCAAGATTACAAGGTTGCATTTGCCAGGTGGTTCCTCCCCATGATTCCACAGCTTATCAATGTCTTGGGCAAGTTCTTGATGGTTCTCCGCGTCAATCTCCTAGGAAAGTTGTAGATGCATTTCCCGTATTGGAGTGGCTACGCAACCTGGGCCTTGCTAGATATGAAGAAATTTTTGTACGAGAAGAGATTGATCGGGATACTCTGAAGTGGCTGACTGAGGAGGTATGTTTATTCTTACTAATCAAAACCTGCCTCTTCACTGTGTGCAAAATAAATTTTTTTGGTTGCAGATGCTGGGTAAGGCAATAGGATTTACTACTTACTTTGCCTGCCCAGAAAAATTTTACACAAAGAAATTGAAAAAACAATGCTTTATGTGATTTAATTCTTTGATATCATCTTAAGTAGGTAAAGAATGTAGTTTATTTGGCATCATAAAGAGGAAAAGAACAAACTTGGCCTGTGATTATTCGCTTTTAGGATTTTATATGGACAGGGTTGACTCGGTGTGCTCTTTCCCAATGTGGGATTAAATTGTCTCAGATCTTTGTTTCAAAATCCTTGGAGTTTATTTTCAGAGGGACCCAACTCTGTGATGCAGTCAACCGTGTTTGTTACTGCATGATTTGTCACTTACAAATCAGCTGTATGTTTAGTCTATTTGGACAAGGAATTGGATATGGTTGTCCTGTGTTATACTTCCAAAATTCTTGAAGTACTATCTTGCTGGAGCTTTGTTGGCCAACTTAAATTGTTTATTTGGTCTTCTGTAGGTGTAAGGTCTGATTAATGTGATCTTAAGCATTGGCCATTACAGCCATTGCATAAAAATTATGATCTTGAAAAATTCTTTGAGGTTAATTTCCTTGGCAGTTTAGCACCCTATTTTCTCTTTTTCCTTTTTTTTATTGGTTTTTTAAATAAAAATTATTGGTTGTACTTATTACATTAGATAAGTTGCTGCGTTTCGATCTAAGCCCTTCCTGACTGTAGGATCTTTGCAGCATTGGTGTTACTGCACTTGGTCCAAGGAAAAAGCTCGTTCATGCTCTTGCTGAGCTGAAAAAGGATGAGGGCAACCCAGTGGAAACTCCTGATATCCAAAAAGTAGCTGCTGATGAAAGAAGCAAACTTGCTATAAACAAGTTGATAACAGACTATTTTCCAGGTTCTGTTGCTAGGAGAAAGAGAGACTGCATTAGTGCCAAAGAACAGAAGGAGACATCTAAGAGTCACCCAAGTTCTGCTTCGAGGAGTCAACAGAAGAAAAATCGCATAAATGATGTGAAACACAAGACCATTCCCACTTGGTGCTGCATTCCGGGAACTCCATTTCGTGTTGTAAGTAGTCTGGCATTTTCTCTTTACTGATTAAAACTCTCTCCATTTTTGAGTTATTTGAACCCCAATTTGACCAGAATATAGGTGAAATGATCCAAAATCAAGTCCAGTGTTGAGACTTCACTTGAAGGATCGGCTTAACTAATGTTTCTCTGCATGGTTCTTAGCTTAATCAACTTCAATTCAGATATTTTATACTATAAACTATTACCTGGCTTAGACATGCTCCCACTGGCTCCATTTTACAGTATTCTACTAATTACAGGCTTACAGCTGCTGGGGTTATAACAATTTCAATGATATCTGCTGGAAAATTAAAAAAGAAAAATTCCCTTCATGAAGTTCTTTCTGCATAAGTTTTAGCCCTTATAACTCATTTATGCCATTTAACGTGTTTAAGTTTTTAGTTGCTGAGTTAAAGAAGAGTTGATTGGTTTCTTATATCCTTGGAACAGTTTAAACGTTTTATTGTCCATTTAACAACCAAATCTCAGTCTATGTCAAGATTGGCTTTTGTCACATTATTCCTTCAGTAACTCATCTGTAGCTTGGAGCAGTGATACATGAAATATAGTTCTGCATTTTACTTCTTGTCCAGCTTCTGAAAATGATATTTTCTTTGGTTTCAGTTGAATCTCATCTTTTCTCTTTATTGCAGGATGCATTCAAATATCTAAGAAGAGAATGTTCTCATTGGTTTCTTACTCACTTCCACATGGATCGTAAGTATATTTTCATGCATTTATGTTGTTACTTTAGGATGATGACCTTGAGAAAGTTACTTTTCCTGCTGAGTAGTGTATAATGTTTATTCTAATGCTGAATCAGTTAGAAGATTTTAATAATGATGTAGTTTTCCTGATCCTGATGACTTATTTATTACTGCTGAATTTGCATATTGGTTTGTGCGTATTTCTATAATCATACAAGCATGTAATTTTTTCAACACCAATTTGTCAAGAAGAAGATATCCAGATTCCGCTATTTTACTTAATGAACTGTTCCAATGTTGCATTATTCTGTGGTAAAAAGATTAAGAAATTGCTCTAGGTGTATCTTCTTTGGCAACCTAAAACAGGTTATCATTGGCCTCAGTTTAACTTGCTTGTCTCTCTATCAGTTGCCTGTCAATGTCTCCATGTAATGAAGGACACTTGCCATCTAGATCTATTTTAGGCTTTTATTAGTAGTTTGCATATTGAGTTTTTTGGTGAATTTTGGAATGTCATATTCTGTTGTCATGATTTAATATTTCCTCAATATTGAATAGTGTAATGGCTTCTTGCATGGGTATGCATTATTGTTAGTCTAGATCAGTAGCTTTGTCATATCTAGAGCAGATCACTCCTTTTATCACCTCTTTTTTTCTTCTTTGTTATTTTAAGTATTTAAATTCCTTCATCTTTGCAGATTATCAAGGTTTGACTAGGTCCTTTAGTCATGGGAAGATATATTGTTCGTCGGTTACAGCAAAGCTTGTCAACATGAAACTTGGAATTTCTTGGGACAAATTGCAAGTTTTGCCCCTTAACCAGAAGATCAATATTGCAGGGATTCCTGTCACGTGTTTCGATGCAAATCACTGTCCAGGGGCCATAATAATTCTATTTGAACCACCCAATAATAAGGTGTGACCTAAAATATATTTATGATTTTGACAGCTTATTTCGCTAATGACCACGTCCTCATTTCCTAGACTAATACCCTGCATCTTCCATGCACGTAGGCTGTACTGCACACTGGAGATTTTCGTTTCAGTGAGGAAATGTCACAAATTCCAATTCTGCAGACATGTCCCATCCATACACTCATCCTCGACACCACATACTGTGACCCCCAGGTAATCTCCCTTATGACATATTAATTGAAAACTCTAGATTTCAATTGTTGTGGTATGAGATGTAAGCTAATAGCTCAGTATATTCTTTTCATTTTTTCTTTTTCCGATGAACTTGCAACTCCCATTAAAACAGTCAAAGCGGTTAACATGACCATGAAAGTTTAGTATGGGTGGCATCCACGTAGAATTACTTTTGTGATTCATGGTATTCATAAGCAAAAAACTGCAGCTACAATATCTAAAAACTAAGTTGTCACTGAACTAATGTCGTTCCGATTAACTTGCTTATGGTATGGGGATCCTAGTTCTTATACAAACACTTGTATTTCACAAAATGTTACTGTCTCAAGTTGCTTCTCTGTTTTATGTTAAATTATTAAAGTTGTCTAGGTTGTTTGCTATCCTTGCAGTATGACTTTCCAAAACAGGAGGCTGTAATTCAGTTTGTGATTGAGGCCATCCAAGCTGAAGCTTTTAACCCCAAAACTTTATTTTTGATTGGCAGCTATACCATTGGTACAGTTCTCTGTCATAACCTATTATTCTGCACCAAAATTTCTTGTTGGTCATCTTCTGCTTAACCATAAACTATTACCGAATCATTTTCATATTTACCTCAATCTTCCTCTGTCTTTGCTTTCCTGATTGTGGTTTACTGACAGGTAAGGAAAGGTTGTTTTTAGAGGTTGCTCGTGTTCTTCGCAAAAAAGTCTATGTCAGTGCCGCAAAATTGTGTCTGCTTGAATGCCTCGAGTTTCCAAAGGAAGATGCAGAGTTGTTTACTTTAAATGAACACAAAAGCCACATTCATGTGGTGCCCATGTGGACACTTGCAAGCTTCAAGAGATTGCAGTATATGGCAAACCAATATGCAGTAAGTTCACAATGATTCTTTTTCTGCTTTTACATATACTCAGGGTGCATGGCTTGATACGGTATCTTATCTGAGAGTTTCCATTGGAACCTCAAATGAACCTACAACAAAATATGACAAATTTTGGAGCCGTGTAATCTTGATCAAAGGGATAGGTATGTAGTTTATGGGGCAGGTGGGAACTATACACAGCAAAGGTAATAGAAGATTAGATCAGACGCTTGCCATATTTGTACGATAGCTATAATTGTGCCTCTGTTAATCTATGGCCATCTGAATTGCTTATGCAAAAAGGGAGCTAGATGCAAAGATGTCTCACCTTTCTGTTTCCTTGGTGTTCTTCTGGTTTTTATAAGTCTCTTCTTTAATAATTATATTCTACAGTTTTGTACATAAGTTGGCTGGTCATAAATCCTGGAAACATGGTATGTTGGATAAATTGCATTTGTCCATTTGGAGTTTTCCAAATTCTATTTCCAGATGTCCTAGATCCGTGTTTGAGAATACATGTTGGACAGCTTCAGTAATTAAAGTTTGGAACTGTCAGCTGCTTACTTGTTACCTAGAACTTTAACAACTTCAACAGCATTCCATTGTTATCCTGAATTGTATTTCTCTTCTTTATTGCATCTTTGCTACATCAAGTTCATCTTTACATGCTTTGTTTATTAAGTAAGTCTATTTAACCATTGAGAAGAGGCAAAATGTGACAAGAGTTCAAATCAAAATACATAGTCAGCTTTGAATTAGTCGGAAAGAAAAAAAAAAATTTTTTTGGTGTAAATATTTGACATTGTTTGTATACAAGAAAATTCATGGACATATGAATTCAGGTAATTGCCACTTCTTTGGTGAATTTATTCTTTCACTTGTTTGTCGCTAGAAACTTTTGTTTACACTCTTTCTTCACTGCCTCTGCTATAGATAAAATAATGTACCTTCTGTGAGATTAGATATAATGATGAACCTATCACAATGTAAGACAGAAACATTTATTAGATATAAGTTTGACCATTGATGTGTGAGATTAGCTTATATTGCTTTAATTAATATTGTACCTTCTGTAATTTGACTTGGTGTTAGTGGTCTAGTTGATCATCTGTTGTATGAATTTCTTTGGAATTATTTGACTTTGCCATTTACCAAGGGACACTAGATATTTCTGGGTGGCTCTTTTGGTTCCATTTGATGCGTGCCTGCTCCAGAATACAGTTTTGCATCTATCTTTGTAGTATATACATCCGCTTACAAGAAGGTATCTCCGAGGCTTGCTATTGTTCTGCTCTTATAAGTACATTTTATTGTGAATAATTGTGACACTGAAGCTAATTTGAGATTAAGAAAAAAATCCTTTTGTTTCACTACCTCTTTAGCTTTCCTTGTATTTTAAAACTTATTTTCATTGTTTTTGTCATTTTTTTAATTTTGGGCAATATATTAATTTGTATTGTCCTTTTTTTCTTCTTTAGGATCGATTCAATCTAATAGTAGCTTTTTCTCCAACTGGCTGGACCTTTTCTAAAGGAAAGAAGAAGTCTCCTGGAAGAAGGTGGCAGCAGGGTACCATCATAAGGTCAGTCTAGTAACAAACTATACTGCAATTTAGTTTTGCACAAGTTGTGTAAAATTATAAGTTATGGGATATGGCTCGGTCTGGTGATCTATAACACTTCAGAGATGGTGACCAGATCATCAGATTTGGTATTTAATCAGTTAGACCAAAGTGAAACATCTCAGTTATGGATGGATTTTATATCTGGAAATGTAGCTGATTCGGACATTTAGTCAAAAGAATAGCATTTATTGATGCATTGAGGAAACTGTAAGTTTTCACTGAGAAAATTCAATCTTTCAATTACCAAAGCATTTCCTACCACTAGGAACTGCAATTTCCTTGTTCTGGTGCACACCTGCAGAGGGCTAATTACATCACTTAGTCTCCATTGTTTACAATATATGGCAATTAGAAAAACTTGTAAATCTTGTAAATGTTCACTTTTTTCATTGTCATTCAAGTCACAACAAACATTGGTTGATAGCAAGTTTTTACTTAAGTCTGAAATGGTTCAAGGACATCTTCGTGTCAACTTTACCAGCTAATATCATCACAGTCTGAATGTAACGAGCGAGACAACTTCTCTTCATGGTCAAAAATCTGCACAGTAGTGGGTCAAGTGACTAAGATGATGCTCTTGACTTCATAACTGCTGATTTCTGATTAATTTTGTATCTCCTCAGTTATGTTTTCTCTGATCAGAGGTCCTGACACATTGATCTTTTGGGTAAAAGAAAAAATTTCTTAATTTTGTGCATCCTTGGGTTCTTTTTAAGAACATTTCTCTAATAAGAGAGGAATCAGGATTTTGGCGCACTTTTTGGAAGAATAGATGCAGAGAGGGACTCCTAGTGTCGTTCACATTTATGAGTTGGTTTGTGACAGTGACCATAAGAGAATAATGGTAAATAACGACATGGCATTTTCTAGTCCTTAGCTAATTTTGCATATTCAAACAATCAAATTAGGTTCCATGGTTTGCACATATCACAAATTTAGAAGTTAATGTCAACACACCCTCTATATACTGCAATTGTGAATTGCACTGCTATTGATTACTTGTGTAATTTCAAATTTGGCTTATGGATATTAACACAACTCACGTTTTCACCCCTTTTATTATACTGGCAGTTTTATTCCTGGCATATTATATTGTACAGGGTAAACTGCGGTCACCAAGTGCAAGGTTAGGGGTACTACAAATTGAGTGGAATCTGTTAAACTTTTCTTTTGGTTTTAATGGACAACGAAAATGTTCCTTTATCTATTATTCAGTTATTTGACAGTACAGAATGCTAGCTTGTTACCCTGAAGCTGACTCGTATAATCTGAAGAACAAAGAAATTCTAATCCTTCTTGATATGCTTAGTATTGTGCCGGTTTTTAAGACGCATCATGTTTGAAAATGCCATCCATACCCTGTGGTCATTTTGAACCGTTTTGCAAATTCAGACGGGGCATGAAAAGTTTGTACCTTTATAGTTTGATAACTGGTCCTGTAGCAAACTGCTTTGTACCTGAAACTCATGAAGATTTTATCCCCATCTTCAGGTATGAAGTACCATATAGTGAGCATTGCAGCTTTTCAGAACTCAGAGATTTTGTCAAGTTTATATCTCCTGCAAACATCATACCAAGCGTAAACAATCATGGACCAGAATCCACCAGTACAATGGTTTCCCACCTCTTGGCTTAGATTGTTGACAATGATTCTGAGGTGTCCAAGCAAATGATGGATGTCTAGCTCATATAGAGATCAGGTGATATATTTGCAATTCTTTTGTACTTTGTTTTACTGTATTATCTCGTGTTGTTCTTCCTCCTCATGTTAGTTCAGTGCACTGTAGATAAAGAACATACAGGGCAATCCTGTATCTATGTAGTGGTGCAACAGCAGCATATAATATCTTTCCTTTTCCATCCTTTTATTTTGTTTTTATTTTTTGTAATTGGGGAAGGGTTGGGGTCTGAAAGTTTGTTAGCACTCTTTTGGTTGACTTTTTCTGTGCATTTGTCGTGTGAGTTCATTCATTAATCAGTTATTTTTCATGGTTTACCCCTTTTTCTTTAGCTCTTTTCTCAGTATATGCACATATTTCAAGGATTTTTAAGTAAAAATCATTGTGACTTGGAGGTTTTCATCAGTGCTTCAAACATTATTTCAATATTTATGGAAAATACTTGCACTCCGAAATTGTGACGCTCTGTTAGAGAAACTCTTCTGTTTTACAAGCATATTCAACTAAACCAGAGCCCTCAGAAAGAAACAACATAGACATCACCTCCAAAATAGTGACATGAAGGTTCATTGTTAAAGGTTTGACAGTATTATGTTGGTTCCCGCTTTTATTTAAGCATGAGATAACCATAGTTCTAGTAATAACTCTAAAATAGTATTTGTTTGTAAGTGTAGGAAAGTGAAAGAAAGTTATTTATTTATTTATTTATTTTTTTTGGGTTCCACAACATATGTTTTGTTAGCAAGACGGTTGAAAAGTTTTATTGCTTTTTTTTTTATTTTACTTTCTTGTATTTTATGTACTGCAAATTTCATAGAATTTTAAACAAAAATGGGTGGTTAGATACAAAAATTTTAATAATTACCAACAACTGTCACTAATTTTTCGTTTTCCATCAAACTTTTCATGATAATTAAATATAAACCAAGAAATGATTTTCATTATCTTTTACTTCACTTTCCACACTTCACTTTCTCATGCAACTTCCTCTCTATTCAAAGAAGTTTGAAACTAAGGTGGTCTGGAGTGGTGAAGGTTCATTGTTGCTTCTGCAGTTACTGTAGTTATATTAATCTCTACTTCAATTTGTCCCAAACCAATTGCATTTTCCAGCGATTAGAGCATCTCCTTAGGGTACATTCGGTTCACGGATTGTATAAGAGGGGAATACTTATATTTGGATTATTTATCCTGGGATGAGTCATCCTCAGATGAATAATTTTATTATCTAGTGTTTGGTTGGTTTTATGTTGGATAGGATGTATTAAAAAATAATTTCATTCTGTATTTGGTTGGAAATAGGATAAGATGAAATTATTTATTTATAGACTACAATTAAGGAAGGTTGAGTTTTGATAAGTCTAAACTCGACTTGTAATATATATATATATATATATATATATATATACACACACACACACACACACACATATACACGTGCGAGTGCACGCATGTGTGCTTACACATGCGAGCGCGCATGTGTGCAAGTGCATGAGTTTTGTATGGTTTGGATTTGAACCAACATATAAGTTTTTCCTATTCTAAATCGAGTTCAGTCTTATTAAATGGATTCACAAGTCTCAATTTACATGTCTAACCTTTTATTAGTTGACCAAGAAAATGTGATTATATAATTAACTAGTAGGGACAAAATAGTATAAAATTTTCTTTTACTTTTAGTAGTTGTAATCTAAAATTTTAGTAGGACTGAATTAGATAAAAATTTAATTTATTAATAATAGGGGTAAATGAGTCCAATATTTAGTAATTTCAATAAAATGGGCAAATTAGGTTGAAACATAATTTTTTTATTAGTAGGGGCAAATTTGTCCAATATTTTAGTTATTTTATTAATATGAAAAATGAATAAAAAAATCTAGTTTTGTTAATAGCATGGACAAATCAGTCTAAAATTATGACACATCATTAATATGGGCAAATTAGTCCAAATATTAGTTCTTTATTAGTAAGGGCAATTTTGTCCAAAATTTTATTATATGATTAATGGGGGCAAATTAATCCAAAACATAGATAATATTATAAAGAGAAAGTAAGTTTATAAAGTTATTCGAATAAAGTATCATTTTATTTGTAGGGGTAAAAAAGTCTCAATAGTTATCATCCCATCTCTTACTCATCTCGGGATAAGTTATACCACCTCCTCCCATGGGATTATTTTATCGGATAATTTGACCTAGCACTCCTAAACTTTGAAAAATCTCACTTGCCTTTCGTATTTTAAGATTTTTGTATCATATACAACCCGTTTGAAAAATACAATATTAAAAAATTCATCTTGAGAGAGTAGTTTTAATCTCATTCCAAAATTACCCTTTTGTTGTCTTACTTTTTATTAACAAAATTGAGTCTATTAATAATAAAAGAAAATAAAAATAAAAAGTATGAAAATTTATCCTGATTGATGAAATATAATGTGTTTTGTATATTAAGATTTAATATTTGAATTTGGCAAGTTACAAAGATAATATTTTTCTTTACTATAAAGTGTTTTGAGTTAATTTAAGAATTTTTATAAATCATTTACATATTTTTAAATTTTTTTTTTTGTCTAATGCAAGGCTTGAAACTAAAAAGATACAAGATGCAAAAAGTTTATTCTCATGATTATGAATTTTTGTAAGTTATTGTTAAGAGTATTATATACCATTCATAATTTTAAGTAATTTAACATAACTTATCCAAACTGTTGGCGTAAAACTACTAAAGAGTTTTTCAATCTTGTTATCAAATTTTAAATTTTCATCAATGAAATACATCTATCTATTTACAAAAATTAAGAGATAAATTTGGTATATTATGGTAATTAAAAAATTACAAGAAAAGGGCAAATTTGGAATGAAATTATATTCTCTCTCCCAAAATGAGTTTTTTATCATTATATTTTGAAATGGGTTTTGAATGTTACAAAAAGTTTAAAATAGGGGAACTAAGTGAGATTTTTTAAAGTTTGATAGTGTCAAGTGAAATTGTCAGAAACCTCAAGGGATGTTTGTGAAATTATCCCTTATTTTATCCCCCGTATAAGGGATTAATTCGGTTAGATGGAATGTATCATACCATGTGTAAAATACAACCAAACATGGGATTAGTAATCCAATCCTGTGCATCCCATGAACCAAACGAGCCCTTCATATGCCCTGTGTAGCTCTACAGATCAATCCAAATAGAAAAAATTAAATAATGAAATGACAAGAAAAATGTAGGATCTTTGTAAACCTTGGCTTGAATCATATTTTCCAATTCCTCTCTGTAACCAATGTAATCCAGAAAGAATAGTCAAAATTATATGCACTCATTTAAAATCAAATATTAGTAATTTAAAGGTGTACAAATATTGGCAGATCTTAGGGTTTCCTTGGGACTTCTGTTTTTTAGGCTATTTTTATGGATTAAGTTTTATACACTCTCAGTGAAGAAGATTTTTTTACATTAACAGGTACTGATGTATGCCACTAATACAAAAAGTGAATTTTAAATTTGAAATTAGATTATGTCATTTATACCTACTCCTGTATACAGTGACAATGCATAGAAAAAAATTATCCTATTTTTAACAGACAAGATTTTTAACAACTTTGCTTATAGGAAGTCTATAAAAACACCTAAATTTTTAAACATACACCCAAACATATCCCAGAACGTTACAAAGTTTTTTCTTTCTTTCATTTCTTCTTTCTCCTTCCCAACCTTAGCCCATTACCTCAGCAGTGGGGTGAAAGAGACAAGGATGAGCAAATCTAGTGTGGGGAGGAAGAAGAAAGAGGAAAGCAAGGAAAAAAGAGAATAAAAAAGAAAGGAAAAAAAATAAAGAAAGTATTTCAATTTTTACAAACCCTAAATACACAAAAAAATTTTCTATAAATTTTACAGATACAATTAAGTAATATACAAACATCCAAAAACACACTATCTAAGTGGAATCTTAGTCATGCATAGGACATTTATGAAACATTGAATATTGTCTATAGTTGAAAATTTTAATCCTTGTTTAGATTGTAATTTTTATGCAAAAATTTTTTACATTTTTTTATTATACATTATTCAATCATCTTTTTGTCTCATATATATTGAATTGCTATATTATATTTTTCTATAAAAATTTTAAAAAATAGCAATCCAAATGGGCTCTTACTTGGGCATCAATACGTAATATGGCTTGGATTTACGGTCTGCTCAAAGGGGGAAAAAATACAGTTTAAAACTAAGAAGCTTTGATTTTGGGGGATCACTTTAAATATTTTTCTCGTGTGGTAGTTCTTTTAGCCTTGAAAGCTTGTCAAAAGAAATGTGACAAAAGAAAAAGAACATCGAAAAAGAAAAATTGACTACGTGATAATGAACCTCCGTCGAAGGAGCATACTTTGTCCTTGAAGCCATTCTTAATAATTTTTTTAAGGTTACTATTTCTCCTCCAAAGGGAGACCCACCGACTAGTATTCAATAGAATATGGTCGGATGAGCGGGTACCCAATATATTAAAAAATATGTATTTAAAGACAAAAAAAATTGAAAAACATTTATGACTACAAAAAAATGTCATTTAAAGAATAGAAAATGACAAATTGTAGTATGGTAAAGAATTTCATGAAAAATATATATACGAGAATGGCTGTTACAAGCCATGCATGAGTACACAATCATCTCAAAACATATAGATTTCGTTTGGATTGAAAAATTTGATGAAATATCTGAAACTCATTCAAATTACTTTAGCAGTGTGGATTATTTAAAAAGCATTTAGATTTATAATTCACCAATTGTCAAAATACATTTTAAATACTATGATCATTTATGATTTGCAAATTCAAAAACATCCTAAATACTATAAAAAATTAGAGAGATTTAAAAGGATTTCAAATCCTTGATCAGATCCTTTAATCCAAATGCAACCTCTAGAATTTGTTTGTTTGCAGGTAGAGATGGCAAATGGGCGAGACCTGGGCGGGACTTATTTGGAATTGGAAAAAATTTGGGTTATACCCAAACAGTCCCATATTAGTTATGGAACTAATATGAGCGGGACTAAAATGGGCTACGCCCATTTGATCCCGCCCAAATACCCAAATTAATTCCATTTTATTTATTTTTTAAAAAACACTCTTTTTTTTTCTCAATCAAATATCTCAATAGTATCTTTTCTTTTTATATTATTTAGTTTGTTTAGTTAACTTCGTAAAAGTGCTACACTCTTCTTTATAAATTATGCGATAATTTTTCAAACTAAATAAATTTTTCTAAATACGAAATTTATAAAAGACCAACTTCATATAAGTGGATGATTCTTTTTTGGAGTTCGTATTTATTAAATAAAAAATCTATTGATCACCAAAATTTAATTATCCCCAAAATCCATCTACTCATGTAAGTTATTTTATTTTTAACTTTCAAGACAGAGTCTAAAAATTTTTCAATTCTAAGGCCATTCCAATTCAATAAAATTCTGTCAAGAATAGAATTTTGTGGTGATGGAATTTTGTAGTTATTAGAGAGCACATGATGCATAAGTGCTAATCTACCTAACATGTACTACAACCTTATAATATTAATTTACTAATTTTGAGAAGAAAATGAAAAGAAAGATTGTTTGTTATTTTGTTATTATTTTAATGGATACCCATGGAAATTCAAATAAATCCCATACATACCCATATTTTAAATAGGTATTATTGGATATATCCCAATAAGGCTTAAACTCATATTTTAGATATCCATCCCGCCCAAATTAAGTTTTGATATAGGATCCTAATGGGTTTTCAGTATTTTTGCCACTTCTATTTGCAGGATAGGTGGGCACTCGTGGGCATCCATGAGTCACCAAAATTATATCATGCATTTGACACGTTAATAAAGAAAAGGTTACCGAGGACCTTCTTCAATCAATATATGTAGATTTAATACCTATTATTATTATTATTATTGGGTCAAGTCAAGTTGGGTCTTGCAGTTTTAGAGTTTTTTATTTTTTTGCCCTCCTGACCATTGACTTCACATTTTTATCACATTTTTTGCTCTTTTATAAAGGGGAAAAAGTTGACTTCACAATTTAGTCACTTCTTGACGAGGGGTTGCTATGTAGGAAATGCCAACTGTAGTCTTCATTAAACATCGTTTGCCGATCTGTCACCGCGGCAAAATGCCAGACTAAATCGAAAGAATTTGACCATTAGTCATTTGGTCTAAAGTATAGTAGGTCAACCTAATAGAAAGCAAGAAGATAATTGGCCGGTCAATTTATTTATTTATTTATTTATTTTGGCCTATTAGCTCAACTCAGTATAAAATAAAGAAGCAAGTAATTGGTCAACATAATGCAAAAAAAAAAAAGATAAGTGGCTGTTTAGTGCGCCATGATACTATGAAAAGGGATCACTTTCTCGTAATCTCATTTGCTTCTCTACCAAATTCTCTCTTTTTTTTCCTCCTATTAAAAAGAACACTTTCTGATTGTTGTGAACTTTTCTCCTTGGATTTTGACGAGTCCTTTGTGTTCCATAGGATATACCTTTCTTATCTAACTCGCTTTAGAGGAGTTAACCACCAAGTGAAGCATAGGGTACAAGCCTAAGCGCAAATCAGAGGTACAATTTTCTGCACCTATACTAAAATTCAGAGGGTGTGCAATAGTGCATCCTTTGATCTAAAGATAGGAACCACTCTCTCTAATCTTCCTTGACTAGTTGGACCTTCCCCTAAATAGGTTATATAGGTTAGAGTAGAAGGAGTGAAGAACCCATAATTTTGGTTTAGGGGGAGGAGTGAGTCATCAAAGGTATCATAGCAAATAATACACACACACATGTATATATATGTGTATATGTATGTATGTGTGTGTGTATATATATATGTATATATGTATATATGTGTGTGTGTGCACACGCGACACGTGTGTGTATATATATATGTATGCATGTGTCGCATGTCACATACATACATATATACATATATACATATACATATACATACATATGTGTAATTGTGTATATCTATGTATATGTATATGTGTATGTATTCGAGGGCGATCGATCTACATCTTTCCCCATAACCCTGGAGCTGTGTCTCAATCTAGATATACACATATGTATCATTGCGACATATACGTATGCACATGTACATATACACATATATGTATGTACATATTACACAATAATAATATATGATGATGATGATTATGTGTATTGTATTGTGTATGTAATATGTAATATTGTGTATGTATGTATGTTATTGTGTATATTGTGTATTGTATATATATGTATTGTTATGTGTATATTATATGTATGGCATGCATGTATGTTATGCACGTATATAATATGTGGTAATGTGAATATGCGCTTAATAATGTGCAATGCGTATATGACTGTAATGTAAATATTGTGATGATGATGTTTGATGCGTATTACGTTATGTTGCACCGTACATATACGGTGTATTATATAATAATATAATATGACAATATTGATGCATATACGTGTACATAGCAATGCATGTATGATATGCATAACGGTAATAATAATATAATATATACGTAATATATGTATGTATGTTATATATATGTAATATCAATGTGTTATGCACATACATACATACATACGTATACATGCTGCCAGCGTACATACTGCTTATATTATATAATATAGCGTATATGTATCTATCTATATGATACATACATACATACATACATATACATATACATTATGTTGTATCTATCTATTTATACATATTTATATTTATATTTATATATGTATGTACATGTATGTATATATGTATGTATGTATGTATGTATATGTACATATATATCCAATAAAGCCTATTAAAGGTAAAATAAAAGTTCAATGGATGATAACTAGGAATAAGATGTTTTCAACAGTTAAAAAAAATGCAAAGTAAAATGTGAAAATTTGACTTTGTATTATTCTATAAACTATCAATGTGAGGTATTCAAAATTGTGTTTAGAAGTTCTTTAATATATATGACAGTTGAATTTTCTTTTGTTCATTAGTTGATCTCCTATATAATACCATAGTGTTACTTTAGCAGTTATTTTAAAGTTATAATAATCAAGAGAAATAAGAATTGATTTATTATAAGACGCTTAAATGAAAAATTAATGTTTCCTTAATTATAAACTAATGGTATACTTTTATAAGGATACTAATTGCTAATTTGTTATAAGATAGTTTTATAAAAAAGAAACCAAAGAAAAAACAAAGAACTACTAATAATCATATTTGGGAGGGCCAAGATGATATAATTTTAGTTACCAACTGATTCTACTATGGAGGATTTTAAGATTTTAGAAACTTTTGAGGGGTGGCTACCCCAGCCTCCCCTGCCTATGTCTATTACTGAGTAGGAGTAGGAGTAGTGTTGAGTGACAATTGGCAACCAAAAAAATAAATAAAAATAAAAATAAAAATAAAAGTGTATACCTTTCTATAAAGTGAATGTATGCTAGTCTCGTGTTTAGAGGGTGCTCATTTAAGATTCTAAAGTGACTAATAAAATGACCTAAGATGGGTTTTTTTTTTTTTTTTGGCTTTTTGATTACTTCAAAGCAATATTCTATCTTTCAGCACTTTCTGAGTATCTATGGTTCAATGGAATAGTATATATACTAATTTAATAATGCTAACGGTACGTTTTCCACATTCTTTTTGCACAATATATGAGGAGCAATATTGTTTCTTTTTTTTTTTTCTTTTTGAAAGGACTAGGAGGAATATTGTTGAAAAAAAAAATTGAACTGCCTAGTTCTATTAGTACAGTTATGAGAATTATTCTATGCGCCTGTCCAGATTAAAGATCAGAGAGCCAAAACTATCCAAAAGGACCAAAATTAATCAAACTAAAGTGATAATACTAATTATAAAAAAAAAAGAAAAAAGAATCAAGGCATCAAGCTAGTCTGGATTTGCAAGTGCGATTTCTTGACACATCACTCGAGCTAAACGAATCAAAATGGTTGAACCATAAAAATCCAAAACTTTGATAAATCTTCTGTTCCAAATCGAAAACGTCTACTAACACTTTTTTAACTACTGTTTAATTGGGCGGAAATGAACTATAACACGTTTATTTATCAAAAAGATTATATCATTCAACTATTTGCCAAGTATATTAAACCAAAAGGTTGTCATATTTATTTTTTTTAATTTTTTTCTAAACAGAGGAAGGATAGAATTTAAAAAGCAACGAAAAAAGAAGGATTAGAATCCAAAACTTTTAAATTCTAGAACTTACTCTGTTATCTACTTGCAAAAACCAAAGATAGATCCTTAGAGAATCTATACTCAGCTAGGTGGTCCTATTAATGATTTCAATGCGTGGAGCATTCACGTTAGCATTTTCCGGTGTACCACTTGCTCTGAAAAAGCAATTTTCTGTTTATCTGTCTTAAGATTCTATGTCCAGGTAAAAATTAAAAAATAGATCCACTGAATTGGTTGGAATGTTTTTCCTTTTTCTCAAGTGAGTCAAAAGAAATAAAAATTGATTTCTAAATGAGGAATTGATACTTGTTCCCTGCTTTTAGATTTGCAACCCCCAAGAAGTGCTATTGAATTTTTTCAATTTTTTCATAACAGGGAAGGGATGGAATTTAAAAAACGAGAAGTGGTAAAGAGGGATTTTAACTAAATGGTAGTTAAATTCATTCTTGTTAATTTATGTGTCTGAATAATAATCTTGTTGAGCACAGCCATTTCAATTTTCTATGTTGTTCACAATTTCAGCTTCTAAGAGAAGAGTTTCACTGTGAACCCAATGCAAAATCTTCAGCAGATTTTCCTGTTCATTTCCAAGGCAATCCTCCATATCCAGCTTTATGTCCAATCCAAAGAAGGCAGAAAATTCAGTCCCATACAAATTGAACGTTATCTAGTGGATCCCATCTGTCTATTGTAGCCAAATGATCACGTGGGCTATTGCTTCCATTTTGGCATGTCTTTATCCATAGCCCCATGTCCTCTTTAGATTGTCCCCCATATTTAAATTCGTCTATGTCTGCATCAATTTTAGAATAACTTTCTTTTTCCTTTTTTTTTTTGTCCTAAAGTTAGAGATTCTATTCATTAACTTGAAAAAGCAAGAGAAGGTACAAAAGAGGTAAAAACCTCTGCATCATTTTTTGTGGACTCTAAGAGCCACACGGGATAGTCTTTTTCCCATTTAATATTTTTGACAAGACTAACGGCAAACTTTGCCAGCTTGTGAGCAACTGCATTTCCTAATCTAGGAACAAAGGAAAAGGTACAGAGATTAAACAAGCGTTTCAGAGGAGGATATCCTTGATTTACCACACGATAGCGTCGCATTGAGATCGCCATGGATCATGTCAATGAAAGTTTTGCGATCGAGCAATTCGACTTTCTTCCAAGCGTCTTCTTTAGCCATCGACATGCCCATCCACTCTTTGCTTCCTCCATGAGAGGGCTTCCAAGATGTTAGATGCAGTGAGACCTTAGCGATTTCCTTTATCATCTCTAGCAATGCGACTTTACTTGAGCGACAATGGATGGGATCCAAGGTGCATCCAGATGAATTCGATAATTCGTGATTTGGCTGTGAGCTGGAGGTGCAAATGCTTGTTTCATCCACGTACTCAATCCTTTCATGTTTCTGGGCATCTAAGAATTCCAACCATTCATGATGAGCTTTTTGGACAAGCTCCCTAGCATCAGTCTCATCCTTTTTTGAAGACTTTTTTTGGTTTCGGCTTTCCAAATTTGCCAAATGATGTTTCTTTATTAAGTTATGTACTCTCACCTCCTACGCTTTGGCTTGAAGAATCCTTTCCACCATCTTGGAAAGTTGCATCTAAAATCATTTAACCGTCCAGTTGATTGGAGCTAGTTTCCAAACCATTTGTGCATTAGAACAAAAAAAGATCATGTACTCTGTCTCTTGCTTCTCCACGCATTTAACCGGATTTCTTGCTCTGGTTCTTACGTGTATTTGTTCATTCTTTGGAATACTTTCTGACAGCCATAAGAAGTGTTTCAATTTATGCTTGATTGTAATGCGGAGGGACTTCCCATAGGTGAGTTACGCTGCGCGTAGCTTGTACTAGCCCCGCCGAGCATCTTGACCAGTTAGGGTTGTCTAGTCCTTCCTCAACTGCTGCATATGCAAATTTGACAGTAAATAAACCAGATTTAGAATGCCTCCAAAAAAGTTTATCCCTGCAACCAAAGAGACTATGTGGTATTGCGGATATCATCACGAATGTCTTGCAAGCAAAACCAGTGGGACTTCAAGTTCCATTTCCCATCCTTGATTAGCTCAGAGGCGTGAGGGAGGCGGTCTGGAGCTCTGGAGGATTTGACTTTACCATCTTCCCTTTGGGAATCCATGTCATGCCATATGTTAATTGTGGACCATAAGCCCACTCGTTTGAAAGATCCTTCTTCCACCGGTAGCCTTGCTCCATAAATACTCTTCCAAACCCATGAAGCGCTATCTGAAGGTGTTGATCTCATTGATGCTTCCTCCTCGGTATCTAGCTTTGGATGACCTTGAGACTAGGAGATTTGGATTGAAATTATCCTCAGGCTTCGGGCTTAAAGAGCTTCATTAAAACTTTCGAGATCTCTGAAGCCCAGCCCTCCTTGCCCTTTGACTTGAGCCATTTTGTTGCGGCTTACCCAATGCATTTTGTGTTTGTTATCATCCTTGCTCCACCAGAAATCTGAAATTTTTTGAGTAGATGGCCTTATAGAGCCTTGACAATTTGGAAACAAGACATAGTATAGGTGGGGAGAGCCATCCTAGCTGGTTGATTAGAGTTTCCCTTTTCTTTGGGGCTGAGCAAGTTCCTCTTCGCTGACCTTGCAACTTGCGAACTTTGTCCAAAATGAATTTGAACACCTGCTGCTTTGAGTGCCCAATAACCATAGGAAGGCCAAGATATTTTCCACAAGTAGCTTCCTTCATATTTCCTAGAGCAATGCAGATATTCTTCCTCTCACTCCTGCATGTGTTAGGACTAAATAAAACAGCAAATTTTTCAAAATTTACAAGTTTGCCATAGGCCTTTTCATATATTTTAAGAATCCGTTTGAGCTCAACTGCTTCTTTGACTGTTGCCCTGCAACACACGAGAGAATCATCAGCAAAGAGAAGGTGGGACACTTCAGGTCCTGCTCTTCCAAGTGTAATTCCAGAAGTGGTTTTAGCAAGAATACTTGTGTGTAGGAGTTTTGAGACCCCATGGATGAGAGAAAAGGTGGGGATAAGGGGTCCAGGTGTCTAATTCCCTCTTTCTACCATTTTACCATTAAGATTAAGGAAAGCGAGGTGGTGGAGATGCAATTGAAAATCCAGGTTTATCCAAATGGACAGAAACCCATACTTCTCATCATGCTCACAAGGAGCTGCCATTCTACTCTATCGAAAGCCTTTGACATATCTAATTTCAAGATCATAGAGCCATTCTTACCTGTTCTTTTGTTTTTTATAACATGGATAAGCTCATGAGCGATTATGACGTTGTCAAAATTTACTGCCGGGACAAAAGCGGTAGGCGGTGATCTAGATGCAATGACCAATTTGAACCGTTGCTAAAACCTTGGCAAGGATTCTATAAAGAACATTACATAAAGAGATAGGTCGAAATGAGAGAGATTTATAGGTGCATCAACTTTTGGGATAGGGTGATAATTGTTTCATTTAGAACTTTAAGATATGACCACTGCTAGAAAACTTTGAAGGGCTTCAATGACATCGGTTAATGATATTCAGGTACTTTTGGAAAAAGAGGGGTGTCATACCGTCGGGGCCTGGAGCTTTAGTAGGGTGCATAGAGAAAAGGGCATTTTACCTCTTGTTCATCAAGCTGTGCGAATTAGGTCTAGCGTTCATCTCAGTGATAGTGCAAGGAATTCTAGTGGCGACTTCAAAGTCATGGGGATGAGAGGAAGCAAAACATGTCCGTGTAGAAACCATTGATTTCCCCAGTATTTCCTCCTCAGGTTGCACTTTCACGTTGTATTTTGAAGGCGGTGATTCTGTTTCTTTTTCTTCTAGTTACAACCACGGCATGAAAGTATGAAGTATATTTTATCACCTTCTTTTAATTGACATCTTGATTTTGAGACTAGAACTTTTCTTCTTCTTTGTAATGATGCTTTCGGTTTATGCTTTAACTCCATGATAACATCTTTTAGTTGAGGGTGGTCCTAGCTTGGAGCTTCATGTAGCTCATGTTTTAACATCTTAATAGTTTTCCGACATTTGCTTTTTTTCCTTTTGCTCCAGTGGAAAGCCATGCAGGTTTTGATCTTCTTTTCAACTGAACATTCTTGAGCCGACTGTTGCTTTCTCCACTCTCACCACTAGGTCTTGAGATTCATGATCTGGGTTTTGTCAAAATAAATCTGCCATCTTTTTTTGAAATCCTTGGTACGGGTGTCCAACAATATACACTATTACGAGGCTTATTTTCTATATGGAGGCATCGGCTTTATCAAAATGTTGAAACCAAGCATGATTGACTAGAATCCTATCTAAGCATTCTCTAATCACCTGACCATCCCAGTTGCCTTCCCAAGTCCAAGGTTTGCCTTCAAAACGGAGGTCGACCAATTGATTGTCAAGAATGAAATTCACGAAGTCTAAAAAAGAGCTCTCATATCTCAGCAGGTCTCCCCACTTCTCCTCATTTGAGGTAATGTCATTGAAATCCCACACTTACACTAGTAATTTCCCGGATACCCTACAAGAACATTCCTAGATCAGCCCGTTGTTCTCTTCTTGTCGGTTTATCCGTGCTGGTATAGACTCCAATAAAGTACCAATCACTTCTTGCTTCTTAGTCTACAATGTGAGCAGCTATGAAGAAATTTGTAGCTTGAAGGATTGTCCGCAAATAGAATGTTCTAGAGAAGAGCTAAGCCTCAGTTACCTTGAGTTGGTCACCGAGAAGCTATCCCGAAATTAAACTTTCTTCTTACATTTCCATGAATCTTTGTTGATGTTTGGTTTCCTGGAAAACCGTGTCGGGGAGAGGAGCAATTTAATCTCCTTTAGTTGGGGAATTGTCAAGGGGTCCCCACTAACTCGGCAATTCCACACAACTCGTTTGGTGATTGGAGGCTTTCCGAGGCTCTCCATTACCCATGAACAATAGCTTGATTTTGATTGGATTTCATCTACTGAACTTTCTGGCTTCAAAAGTCGTGTCTTGGTCTAACAAAATGTTTTCAGTTCCATCCGATGAGTTGAACTTTCCCCAAACTTTGCTTCAGAAGAGGAAATATTGATCTCTGCTAGTGGAGTTCTGGTGGTTTTGGGGGTTATTTTGGCAGCTCGTCCTCTGCCTCTTCCTTTTCTAGAGTTGCTGTCTTTAAGAGGCTTGATTTCCTCTGCTATCTCAACATCCTGCATCGGTGTGGTTGCCATTAAATTGAAGTCAGGACTTGACTTTGGGGGGGGGGGTTCCATCACTGGTAATACTCAATAGGGGATTGGATTCTCGGGGCGTGTTTTGAGTAGGGGTGGTTTGGTGTGAAGGGGACTGTAGCATGGGGTCACATTGTGGGATTAGTTGGTTATGAAGTTTGTCATGGGAAGCTCTGTCTTGCTCATGCAGGGTTGGGTTTTGAAAAGGAACGGTTTGGTGTAAAGGAGGTTGTAGCATGGGTTCACTCAGAGGGATGTGTTGGTTATGAGTTTTATCATGAAGGGCTCGGTATTGCTCATACATGGTTGGGTTTTGAGAGGGAAGGGTTTGGTGCAAAGGGGTTGAGGCATTGGTACCACATGACATTTCTTTGGTTAAGTGTTGCAGCATGGAAAGCTCTGTTATGCAGATCACCACGTTGGCTACTAGGAGTGGTGTGGTTGAGAGAGGTGGGATTACAAGTGTTTATTGCATTGTCCTCAGATGTTTCTGCATGACATAGCTTGTGTTTCTCCTTATTAGGAACCATTTCCTCTTGCTCCTTTGTTAACTTGATTTGTGATTGGGGGGACTGGAGTGGTATTGGTATGCTGTGGGGCTGCTTGTTGTTTTCCCTTCACTCACGGATCTGAGGGTGAGGGCAGTTTAGTGTTAGGCTCAGCCGGAGCTCCATTGCTCTTCTTTCATTCCTTCCTTTAGCTCTTTCCCAAACTTGCAAGATTTATCTCCATGCCCAATTCGTCCGCATTTGTAGCAAAAGTTTGGGCATTTCTCATACTGAAACTCTGCAAAAACTGCAACTCCATTCAATTTCATTGGGGTGCCTCTGATCAAAGGTTGTGTAATATCAACTTCGGCCAGAATTTTCATATGTTTCCCCTCCTTTCCACCCCCTTGAGGTAGTACCTCTTGGAGCCAGTTGAAGACTCTCAATCTTGAACCCACTTTACTAAACCAATGTATGGGTAAGTGCCATGCTTGAACCCATAGAAGCGAGGTATTAAAGATCTCTTCATCCAAGTCTATTCCTTCGCTCCAAGGTCTAAGAACTAGCAGTTGGTTGTCAAAAACCCAAGGCCGACCCTTTAAAGCTCTTTCCTTGTCCTTGATTTCAGAGTTAAATTGAAATAGATTAGGGCCTGCTTCGGTTACCTTCAAGTTCTTGGGATAACCCCAAACATGGTTGGAGAAGCTTTTTACTCACGTGAAGTTGGCTATTTTTTCCCAATGATTTTTATAACCAGACTTAGTTTGCACTCTTCAATCCACTACTACATCTTCCCACCAAGATCGACCCCACTGTCTCTTTTGGAACGGATCAAATTTCTCGAAGGCCCGGGTGAGTGAGTCTGCCATGGCTGGTCCGATCTTGGGGATTCTTTGCACTATCAACCAGCGAGTGGGGCTGAAGGATGACAAACTGAAGGAAAAGAGAGGAAGAACGAGAAAAAGAAAAGAAACAAAGACAAGAAGAGTTAAAGAGGGGGGTGTTCAGATAGAGAAAATTTGGAAATATGAGCTAACTGGATGCTGTACTCTTGCATTCCATGTCTTACATAAAACCCAGGGAGTCATAAATGATTCGATGATCTTAACATTGATTGTCTTAACTTTCGATTTCCATTAAACGCAGTATCCTTAGATCTACTCCAAGAGAACGGATCTTATCTCATGCCAGACCCAAAGCACAGTAGTAATGAAGAAAGGCTCAAGATTGTGGTTAAATTTGGGTAGTAAAAGGGAGGGGGGGATGGAATAGAATTCAGGATTTTGAAAGTTTGAAAATTGGTTCCTGCACTTTTACCTCCTACAGGGGGGGAGAAAATCTCTACAAGAGAGGGGAGCTCTCATAGAGAGAGAAGCATCTCATGAATAACTTTCTTTTTCCACAAATAATTCCTTTCATGTTCTTGAACTAGATGACTGCACTAGAGTGAGCCACAAAGTTTCTCAAAGAAACAGATATATGAGAATATATGGATGCCACTTATTCTTAGCAATCTGCCAAAAACTTAGCAAAACAGATAAATTAACTTAAATTTTAGTATTAAAAAAATCATGCTTATGGATTTCATAAGCAGTTGAGGATTGGGCAATTTTCTTCCAATGTGGAGTGTAATCACTTGGCTCCATCAAATTAGATTAACTGTTAACGAGTAATCCTATGGGCACATTTGGTCGGGGAGATGAAATATTTTGCCTCATTAATAAAGACATGAGCAAGCAGTCACTTGATTTTCTCTCTCTCTTCTTTCATTTTTTGGAGGGGGGTTACTACAAGCTACCAATTCTTCTTTGGTTTTCTTACATCACTTAATTTCACTATAGTTACACTTTTACTTTAATACATAAACTTTAAATTTAGATATTGTACCTCTTAAAGTATAAATTCATCCTACTTTAATCCTTAAACTTTAATTTTTTATACTTTATCCCCTAAAACATAAAATCAATACCACATTTGTCAAAACTAAGGGAGTAGTGAGCAAGTGATGCTCAAACTATAAGGAGTCAAGTGGAATGAATTACATGGTCTATGGGGTAAAGTGTTCAAAATTAAAATTTAAGTACTAAAGTGGAATGAATCTAACCTAAAGTTTAAAGATTAAAGTGCAAGTGCGTCTGTAGTTTAAGAGTCCGAAGTAGAATTTACCCTTCTTTTCACTTCCCACTACGTTGCTTAATGTATAATTTCCAAATCGTAAATGTGTAAATGTTTCCAAATGATTGTCATTCACAATCGATTATACCCGTTCGGCAACATGGCAGTACAATGCATGCAAAGGAAGATTGGTTTGCTTCTCTTTTTCACCTTTCTGATATGGACAGAAAGTAAGAATAGAAGAAGGCATCTATAATTTGATGAAAATGATAACTTCAAGGACAACTAAAGGAGTTTAATAGTTTATAAATCGTCAACACATGTTGATTAATGAGAATGGTTATTTTTTTATAATAGGTTATGTGCTCAAATCTTATTACTAATGTAAGAGTTGTATTAATAGATAATGTGTAAGTTTCCTAGGATCTTTGATATTAAGTATATGCTTTGATTCACAGTGATGACTAGAATTAAAGCCACTTAATTTTTTTTTTAAAAAGAAAAAAAAAGGATAGACGTATATATACCTACTCCTGCTTTCCTCTAGAAACAATACCACATACATAGTCGTATGCCATACAACATCTCTTAGACAGGTGCAGAAATGGAATAATTTGTATGGACAGCACTAGGACAGCCGGTGGCATAGGTAGCTACTATTCATAGCTTTACTGGAAAATCTAGATCATGATGGGGAGAATTAAAGGAAGATGTTACATTTTGCATAAATTGATGATAGAAAACAAATAGACAAGTGATTGATTGATTTATACACTATACTTTGATAAGGAATCACCGTCTCATTGTCTCATTTTGTTTGCCAACCAATTTCTTTTCTTTCAAAGGGAACACTTCTGGAACTTGTTAAGAGAGGGCTCAAGTTTTGATGTTTAAGACAAGAGCAGCTGAAGTCAAAAAAAAAAAGTTTCAAAATAAGAGAACAATAAATCTATGTATTTCTAAATCTTAGGTGCACTCATGAATATACATTGAGTAGTTCATTCCTGAAATCCAAAAAATAAAGCAGTCAAGCTAGTTATTTATTTCTGTTAGTTTTTTAATAGACAAGCTACACTTGATTTAGAAATAGGATTTCTTGACTCTTGATTGGAAATCAACCAATAAAAATGAACGGTTGAGGTTTTCCTATGAATCCAATGTGTGATAATTTCCAGCTTGCGCTATTCACTTGGAACCCAAGAAATTAGTCCAATCAAAGTGGATGTTTTATCGTGGATCCCATGTGTCTACTGTATGCAAACAATCACATGGCTTTGTGTTTGGGATTCGGGGCGGCACAAGTTCCATTTGGCTCCATTTACATCTTGAGCCGTCCATTTCATGCAAGTACATGTGGGCCTTGAGAAAATGGATGACTCAAGATGCAAATGGAGCTGAATGGAACTTGTGAGGCCCCATTCACTTTTGTTTCCATGTTGGCATATATTTGTCTTACAGCCAATGGCAGCTCGTTATCACTAGCTTGGCCCGCTCTCCTCCCCCCAAAAAAAAAATTGAATTTATTTAGGTTGCAATTAGGTAATGGCAAAAACTTATGTAGACCTGATCTTGTAAATCTAATGGTTCAAATTTGCCACATCTTTATTATGTGAATTAGTAAGATAGCGTGACAAATTTTGACCCACTAAATCTACATAAATCAGGTTTACTCAAGTCTTGGCCTTAGGTAATAACCAAAACAAAGCCTTTTCAACTTAATCAATTTTATAGCAGAGCTTCTGCAACTTAATCAGTTTTATAATCATTTTTTCCCCAGAAATAGTTCTTTTCATGTTCTTGAACTAGAAGACCCCACAAGATAGACACGAATTTGTCAAGAATTCTACTGCAATAAACACTCACCGACAAAGTCACTCGATCTTCATTGTGCGGGCCTATGCAACTACAAGCTACAAGACCTCAACTTTTCTTTTAAGTCCCCAAGAGGCCAAGAATCCCACTATGTTGCTTAATGTACAAAGAAATGCACAATGGTTGAACATTTGATTAGGATGTTCTTTGCAAAATAGCTCCAGCTATCATGCCTACAACATCGAAAAGTTAAAGTGTAAGGTTCTACATATTGTGGAGTTGAAAATTACAAATCATTCTTAACTAGTAAGACTATTTCTTTTTTTGTTTGGGGGGTTATATTAATAGTATTTCATTACAACTAAACTCGTTGATTATTTTCTTTTCTTGTCTTTGAATTTAAGCTCATTCACACTTACATTATAAATACTCTCAAATCACAACGTCTGTGACACTATTGTTACTCAATCTAAAATAGATCATAGAATGAAAAACAAGGACAGATTGTTATCAGTTCGTATCATGTCACCATTTTTGTGAATAATTTTGTGTACTAGTCGCGTGAGAGTATAAACGGTTCCAAACAATTGTCATGTACATCCATCTAAAACCGTTAGACTTGCCATGTCAGTATGCATGCAAAATTGCTTTCAATCTCACCATTATGTTGACATAAGTAGCTACATAAGAAAGCATCCGTAGCCATGAAAATGGTATTTTCTAGAACAACTTAAAGAGTATATAAACCTCCTTCTACTTCATAAATAGTCATATGCCATATAACACCTCCTAGACTCTAGATAGAGACATGGACTTCATCTGTAATGACAATATATTAAGATTGCATGTGCCAATATATTGTAGCTGCTACTTATAGGTCTACTAGATTATTAAAGGAAGATTGTGCTTCATGCATAAAGCTAATTATGCATAAAGTATCACCAATCTCATGATAAAAAACGGGGAAAAAAATAGTATAGGCAACCCCGAAAACATCATTTGATTATTGGTCAGCTTTAGCTAGAATATTTGTATATGTATAGCAGATTAAGTACTGGAAGCCTTCAGCAATTAGAAGTTCCAAAGGAAAGATTGATGAGAATAGTTTTCATCGACGTGTTGATCTTCTTCGTGCTGACCATTGATGTTGTGATCATTATCAACCTTGGTTCCTAAATGTGGAGTCATATACATGTCCTCATGCAGATTATCGAGACTAGAAAGCATCAAATCATAATCTGGCACTCTGGAAGTCGCCCCCGGTGCAGCTCCATCTGGTTCTAGCGCATCAAGAAACGACCAATCCACATTCTGAAGTGCACCATCTGAATTTGATGATATTGGCGATGTATCCTGATCAGACTGCAATGGATCATCATCTTTTTCACTGATCAATCCCTCTCCCTGCTGCTGCTTCTCCTTATCATCGTACCGGTTGGCGTATTCAGATGCAACAGCTTGTATTTCAGGCGGCGTAAGCGACCGACCACCCACAAGATCAGGAGGAATATCCGCAAAATTGAACTTAGCATTCTTGCCACGCAGACAGAAAAGTGCAGCATCAAACGCTCGAGCTGCCTTCTCAGCAGAGTCATAAGAGCCTAACCAAATACGTTCTCTACTATTGGGAAGCCTTATTTCCGACACCCACTTTCCCCACTTTCGCTTCCTCACTCCTTTATACTTCACCTGGACTTCCTGACTCGTTATCGAGGAGGACGCAAAAGCAGACGATGAACAATTTGGATTAAACATTTTGGAGCCGTTATTACGTAACAGACAGACTCTTGAAGTGACAAAAACTTGCCAGGAAAAAAAAAAAAAAAAAGGTACCCCTTTTAGATTTCGTGGTCCATGAATATACTACTAGTGATCAATGAGCAAGTATCAAGTATCAATCGAGGGAGGAATATCTTTGTTGGGAATTATGCTATGGATTTGACTGCTTATGAGCAACTCAGTGTGTGTGTGTGTATATATATGCGTTGCCACAGTCCATTTCCATATCCAGAAATTCTCCATTGTTGATTTTAACTTTTCAATGTCAAAGTGGAAGTACTATCCAAGCGTGTTGATTCAAAAGACAAGTCCAAATAAGCGTAAGAATAGCGTACGAAAGAGAGGCCGGTTCAGGTGGAAGGGATCCTTGGTGGGTCGAAATTCGAAATGGCGTAGCACGGATGAGATCACGGATGAGGTGGGCTAACGCGGAGGTGGGGTGAATGACCAATTTGCACGTGGAGAAAATTAACATGGCTTTTGGTTAAAAATAAAGGTTCTTGTCTGATAGTGATTGATTGGATTGTTTTTCTCTCGTGGCCCTATTCTTTGATGTTATTATGGACACTTTTGAGGATCGAATGCCTGCCCAGAAAGAAATGTACTAGAATTTCTAGTGGTTCGAGTAAGGACATTTTTTTATGGGTCTTTTTGACTTTTTCTTGATTTATTTCGTCGGCTTGTCGCATTTGTTTTTCGGCTATCAACCTTGATTTTGCAATTACTTCGGCCTGTCGTATTTGTTTTTTCGGTTATCAATCTTGATTATTCCGGCTCGTCACATTTATTTTTTGGTTATCAAATCTTGGTTTTGGTTACGAGAATCCTAGATGATCCCAAAAACCAACTTGTTAAAACCACACATACCTCGAATTCATTTAGGTCCACCGGTTTATGTTGCACAGATAGACACACAGTTGGTTTCCCTAATGGCGCAGGGTAAAAGTAGAGACAATTGTGTTTTGTCTACAACAGTTTACACTTCATATACAAAAATATATAATTAAGGGACAAAATCGAAGGTTTGTACTGAGTCTACCTCCTTTTGGTACAATAGAATAGCCAGATTGCAAAATCAAAGCATAACTGCTGCTGTCCTGCACCCACACTAATTCAGCCAATCAAAGCATCCATTTTTCAAAATCTTCTGCCAGCATTTAACGTCTGGAAGTAGAGAGCAATACTTTTAGTTTCGTTTTCCGTATTAGTCATCTTTTCAATTCCATTTGCATGACGTTTATTCTTTGTGGACGATTTGGATACGGCGAAAGCTCAACACACCTGGGACGGTGAAATACTTGGCGAGTGTGTCTCTTGCTTCTCAGCTTGTCACTCGTTTACAAAGACTTCAGAATTGATTCGTACAATTCCATCTTGCAGTTCTCCGTCATTAGACAGAGACACATGTGTTGACCGTCTTTAAGTCTGGTTTTCATAAGAGTTATGTTTTGGGAACTACATTCTGATTTGTTAAAGAAATTGACCTTATTAATGCTTCCCGTGACTCACCAACTTATTTGACACATGTACAACATGTTACTTAATGTGTACTAGTGCATGGGTCATGAACTTAATTTCAGAAAGCTCCCTAGAAGTTTTTAACACCATCATTTAGTACTCTTAGAGTTTTTAAAAATGCCACTTTGCCTCCTTTATTTTTAAATTTTTGCATCTTAAGTCCAATGCAGAATATATTATTGGAATACTCATTTTAGTAAAGAGAAAATAATTTCTTTTTAAAATTACCCTTTTGTTGCCTTACTATTTTACAAAATTATAACTATATTAATGAAAAACTAAAAAACAAAGATAAAAAGCATGAAGATGTAATGTTGGAATATAATACAACCGTCAGAACCATAATTAGCATGCTTTTTAAAGTACAAACATTTTAAAAGTTTATTTAAGATTTTCAAGCTATAAAAGTTTTTTTCTTTAGGATTTATCTATTTCGTGCTCTAAGGTCACATAAAAATCAGGAGTGAACCCGATGTTATTTACTTTTACTTTTTCTTTTAGTGAAATGGCAGATTTCTTCCGTCAAAAATATTGTAACTCGGGAGATTGGTTGTGATCATAGTAATAAAACCTGGCCCGGTCCGGTTTAACTCAATAAACCAGGCATAGAGCCAAATTGATTCTCTAATTGGACCATTGAAGCACCAAACCCATTAACTAGTCAACAACTCGATGATTCAACCGGTTAACTGACAAAAAACTGCCAATTGAATTGCTAACTTAATATTTTTATTATTTTTTCTTATTTAAAATATAATATTATATTATATAGTACAATTAATAATTGATCCGCTATTCAACCGTTCAATCTGCAGTTGAACTATCGATATGGTGAATCGGTCACCTCACGGGGTTGAACTCCGAGTCGGATTTAATAACTATTTTTGTGATTTTAAAACTTTAACATTGTACCCATCTTTTTTTTGGATATGCTTATCATTTTTCGTAGGGTACCAAGTAAAAGAAATCTTTAATGTTTTGAGCAAATTTAAAGAATTTTATAAACTGATTAGAATCTTCAATTTTTTCTCTAGATCGATGGCTTGAAAATTAGAAAAATAAAAAATATTTAACATTGTATTTAAAACTTATTTCAGATGTCTTGAAGATGCATTCAAAAAATCATTTTCTTCATCTTTACAGTGTTTTTGCTGATTGTTATATGTTTTGTAAATTATTAGAAGTTGTAAATTGTTAATATATTTTTATCCAAATTATAAAATAAAATCTACTACTTGATCTCTCAACCCTGTTAAAGACATATAATTTTCCATTAAAGAAGCACATCAATCAAGTTTTTAAATGTTAAGTGATTCTGAATTGGTTTGTTATGGCAATTAAGAGATTACAGTAAAAGAGCAACTTTGAAAGAAGTTATCTTTATTCTCCCGAAACTAGTTTTTTAATGATATGTTTTGAATTAGGTTGATAAGTTACAAAACATTGAAAATAAGGGACATAAGAAACATTTTTAAAATTTTAGAGATGATAAGTGATATTGTTAGAAATCTTGGAGGAGGTTTCTAAAATTATCCCTAATTTATTTCAGTATATGATACTCTAATTTGCATCTGGATTTTTGGGGGAAGAAAATAAGCCTTTGAGCTAAATCATGAGTTTTCTGATTATTAGTGGATTCATGAATTAGGAGATTATTTTCCCATCTTTGATTGATATGTTAAAAGAACATCAAGATTGTTGCTAAATTTAATTAAAAATAATCTATACATTTCTTTAGCATTTTACTATTTTAAGTTGCATCCCACGACAACTTTTGTTGCAAATAAAACACTAAACAATTTTCACCAAGGCAAAAGTGCAAATTTTCCAATGATGGCAATATGAGCTAGAGTTCACAATGGCATAGCGAGTAGAAAATACCAAATAGGCAGTGCCAATAGATTTGTCTACGCGAAAGGATGTTATATTGGTCGGATTACGACTAATATAGAGATTATGGTGGACAATAAGATATAGGTAGATTATAATTTTACAAGCGGAAGTTTCAAAGGCACAGTATCCAAGAAGCAAAAAGAATAATTCGAAGTATATGCATTTGGAGCTAGTAAACGGATATTTACTTGGTGGTGCTACAAATGTTCGGCTTTATTTCTTTCAAACAAAAAATAGAGTACAAAAATAAACACAAAACTTGCCTATGATAGTGGAGGGTTTGGCTTGCGTTCTTACACAAATGTTTTGTTTATGTCACTTATTAGTTAATTTGGCTTCAAAGTGGTTGGAATACATTTCTTGTCAATTGGCATCTCTTTTTAGTTCGAATAGGCTGTGGTACGCAAATGATCCTCTATCTCATTTTTTTATGCTATTTGTTAAGTGACTATTTTGTACAATCGATGATATACGTTAGTATTTTAATCACTTTTTATGAGTTTAATGAATGAAATTAAGTCAAATTTGGCTAGAATTTGATCTTAAATATTAAGTGTTGAATAATTGGTTTTGTCCCTATTTACTTGCAAATTTGTCCGTATGTTGTAGGAAATGAAGTTTATAAATGCTGTATAAAGATGTTTGATTTGACAAGACGAAGGACAATTCGAGTCGAGATGCATTCCAAGCAAGAATGAAGAAACTTGTTGGCGTAGAAACAGAATGCAGAATCCTTACTGTACAGATTTTGGGGTAGAATGCAGTTGAAAAAATTGAATGTTGAAGCAAGAGACAAAGCCAGAATTCGGCAGATAATCCAGCCAGTAAGAGGCTGGATATGTGTGTGGATTCCGATCAGAAGCCAACTTCAGAACTTCAAATTTTTGAAGCAAAAACAAGGCACCAATCCGGCCACGCAATGGCTAGATTCCTAGTCGGATTCCATTCAGTTTCTGCAAGTTGCATGATTTGATTACAACTCAATTATTTCACTTCTTTTGAGGGACTTTTGCAGGCATTTTGCAGCTGTAAAAAGAAGATTCTAACCTTCATTATTGACATGATTTGTTAGCTATAAAAACATGCTTGTAAGGAGAAAAAGGGGGGTTTAGATTCTTAGAATATTTTTAGCACTAGGAAGACTAGTTTTACTTGTAGAAAAACTTGGAGGAACTCTTTTATATCAACTCAAGCTTTGAAGATCAATAGAAGTAATATTCAAGATTTATTCATCTTGGTTAAGCTATTCTTATCTTTTATCTTTTATTTAGTTCAAGCATGAGCTTAAACTATGTATGCATGTTTTTAAGAGCTTTCTTAGATATGTGTAACTCGTTTGTTGTTCTAGGGTGTGGATGAAACTAATGGATATCTTGTTTTGAGTTGGATGTGATTCACTTTTGTTACATCTTGTTCTAACTTGTCTATTTATTTCATGCTCAATACTTATTGTTGATTGATCACCAATAGCAAGTCATATAGTTGTTATTCAATTAGAATTGGTAGCAATAATGGAAAGGGAATAGATAAAACTTAAGTTGCAGTCACACAAGAGTAGGGGGCACCTAGGTGGTTTCACTTGAGTATTTTATGTGGTAAAGAAACTAATACTAGATCTTCACAGGGAGGACTAATTGCTAGTGATAACCAATTCATGATAAGGATAGGGAGGACTAACTGCTAGTGATAACCGATTCATCACGAGAGTGAGTTTGGATTAAAATTGGAAATAAGCACTAACTAGACAAAAGTAGTGATAAAAGTTGAGTCTAATCACTTGAGTGAGAATCATTAGTGGATTCTACAACCCTAGATCTAGATAAAAAGGGTTTTACTCCTTTGTTCATTTGCAAGTTTTAGTAAAGTTGCTGCTTTAGTTAAAATTGTTGATTTAGTTTAGTTAAATAGATTGTTGAAAAAATAGTTGTTATTCCCTTGTTGATTAATTATAAATAATAGAGTAAGTTAAGGACCTAGTACTTGGTTGGAAACTCCTCATGGGATCGACCCTTGTACACCCTATACTATAGTTTTGACCTGTATACTTGCAACAAATGGGTGTATTTTGGATTTGAACTTGGGTGCATGTTTGAAACCCATCACTATTCTTTGTCTCATATTTTATTATATTATTATTTTTTCTTCACAAATATCCTATTTTTATTCTTTTTATATTCTTTATAAGTTTCAATCACTAATAACAAGATAAAAAAAATTATATAATGCACATATATACAGACACACATAAGTTCCATTTGTCTTTGATTTTTTTTTTTTGTTTTGCAACATAATGAAAGAGATGCCAATTGAAAAGTGGGCGAGAAGATCAACTATTTTAAACTGAAAAATGGCAATTTTCCCATTTTCTTGTGAAGTGGGATCTCATTATATGGCCTTTCTTTTTTTGGTCTAACCATATATTGCCCTCTTATGATTAGGATCAAGTAGCAAATTATCTCCTATATTTATAAAACTTATAAATTGCCCTCTGTTGACTATTAGACAAATATATGTGTCTAGCAAAAAGATAATTATGCCCTTATTATTAGACATTGTTAAATGATCATTTTTCTTTTCTATTTCTTCATCATCTTTTCTTCTATTATATATAAATTTGCTTTTTACTCCATCCATTATGATATACAAATTTTAAGAACAATGTACTAAAGAATTTGTTTTTGTGGTTTAACATATTCTGCTATTTTCTTGTAAATAATTTCTTTTGAGGGACAAATATATTTATCATTATTTAGTTATGTAAAATATTTAACAATCACAAATTATTATACAAAATGAGAAAGTGTATATTTAATTAAAAAGGCCTAAAGTAGTTTCTATTTTTTAATAGTTTCTTGCTGTGTATTAATTATTGATAAAATGTTGATGATGCACAAGTATGCATTACTTATTAATAAGATGTTTATGGTGTGTCATCACCACCAGATGGGGGTAGAAATATTTTGTTTGAAAACGTTGTAGAGGTTTCTACTCTGAGATTAATCCATATTTAATGGGCCTAAAGCCCTCTATTGTACCAAAAAAAAAAAGATGTTTATGGTGTTTACCATGCACTAATTGTTAATAAAAATAGAAATTGTAAAAGCATTATTACTAAATATATACCAGGTAGTTTCTTGTAATAATTTATCACAGTTAAATGCTCAACAGAAAAATAACTATATATCATAAAGAAGAAAAGTAGATGAAGAAAAAGAGAAAACAGAGTAACTTTCTTGTAACACCTAATTGCAAGGGGGCAAAATGTATTTAAGCCTTTTTTCTTTTTCTTTTTTTTATTTTGGATGGATCATGATTTCAAGTTTTTTGTTAACATTTGATGAGCCAATCAACTCGTTAAACGTAGGATTCAACTTTCAAACCATACCTGCTCAGAAAATGAGCAAGTATCTACCCAACTAATCTCAGCCGGATTATCCCAACCCTAAATTTATCTCCTTTTCTGTTGACACCAAAGAAAAATCTTTTCACAGACTTTATATCTGATCGTGAATAAACATTTACTTTTTGTTAGAAAAATTTTCATATTACTTAGAAAAATTTCATTTTCAGGGTCCAAACATGTATAAATTTTTTAGATCCAAGAAATGTGATTACTGTACTATGTTGTTTGGACTGGCCCAAGGATCATCTGAACGTACTGGTGGAGCTTAGCCCTCTGTACCCTGACAGCAGTGGGCCAAATTTAGACAAAGAATTGCAATCTCTATTGCCGCAAAACGGCTTCTTGTCACTCATATTCTGAAGTCCGTGATAAACATATTCGAAGTTCAGCTCATTTTACATGACTCAATCAAACCTTTTCGGCTATGGACCCTGTGGGCACGTTGTGTGGTACAGAGTAGTATCACTGTAACTGGCCATGCTGGCCCGCCACACAGCGCCCCCCCATCCCAAAAAACAAAAAAGGCAATTAAAAAAAGAGGGGGCTTGGTTTCCATCACATAAAAGATTAATGGGCTTGGTTTGTATCACATAATTATAGTCTTGAAAGATTAATTAGGCAATCATGAGGTCTTTAACTTGACTCATAAACCCTGTTTTTTCTTTTGTTTTTCCTTTTTTCTTTGTAAGACTTAGAATCTTGCTTAAATCAGAAAAAAATAAATTTTGACACGTATTATTTTGATTTGCATTCGTTTTATAGTACTACTTTGGTTGAGGAAGAAATTGTTGATTGTAATTGAGTGATAGATAAATGGGATAATCTCAGAAACCTCCCTTGAGGTTTTCCCTAATCACACTTGGCTCCCCCAAAAATTTTAAAATTACAACTAATAGGGGTGTGCAAAAAAATCAATACCTAGAATTACGAATTGAATTGTAATTGATCGATAATTCGAAAATCCAAATTTAAATATGTCGAATTCAATACGAAATCGGTTTCAAGATATTTCAATTCGGTTTTACCGAATTCGAATTCAATTCGGTAATTCGGTAAATATTTACCGATTTCATATTCGATTTTCCGAATACCTAATGTATTGAAAGATAAAATTAAATATGAAATGCCTAATTTAGGCTAGGAAAATTCATCTCAACTTTGATAAAGGCAAATACATTTTTATTTGCTTCGATGCTCAATAGATGTGTCAGCATTGGGGATTTTGTTTGATTTAAAACTTTCTAATTTTCTTTCCATTGTGTTTTTGAATAATTGTTTTATGAATTCGGTTAAATTGGTAAAATACCGATTTCCAAATTAATTCGAAATTGGGAAATTGGTAATTCGAATTCGAATTCGGTCGGTATTTTTACTGGTCGTTTACCGAAAAATACCGATTTCACCCTACCGAATACCGAATTCGAATTCGATTCTCACCCCTAACAACTAACACCCTTAGAATGAAAACTTCTGTAACATTGGCACGCCTCCTAGGAAAGAGAGATAATTTCTTTCAATTTCACCCTTCTACAAGTTGATTTTTGAGTTTTAGAAGATGAAAAATGAAAACAAGTGAATACTGTTTTGTAGAAGAACAATTAGAAGTAATTCTTTTCCTTTAAAAATTTTAGAGTTAGAAAATATGCTTTTTTAAATTTTATAATTTTGTTTCCAACTCCTTAACTAAAAACTCGAAGAAAAAAGATTGAAAACAAATGAGATTTTTATCTTAATACTGTTGGTTAACTAATTTTTCAAAATTTTTATTTTCGATAAGTTTTTTTCCAGTTAAACTTTTAGAACTATAAAATATGTCTTTTTAAATTTTATAATTTTTGTTCCTAACCCTTAACAACAAGTTCAAAAAAAAAAAAAATCATCTAGAAGAACCAAACAAATGTTTAATTTCCATTCTCCAAATTGTTAAGAAATAAAAATCATTTTTTCTTTTTCTTTTTTTCAATCTCTAGGAGGATCATCATTTCTAACTATACCAAAATTCTAGATTGAAAAGAAATAAGATTTTATTTTAATATCATTTATTAATCAATTTTCAAAAGTTTTATTTTTAATAGTTGAATACCATTATAGGTACATTTAATATGCATTTTTTCACGATTTAAACTGCATTCTAGAGATCTACTTTACCATCTGAATGATTTTGGTTTATTTTTTTCCCTCACCTCTTCCCGATTAATCAAGATAAAAAAGAGAAAATTAGAGTAAAAAAGGTAGCCCAAATGTGCGTAATTTTTATGGCATTTTTATTATTTTTTTACATAATTTAGCTTGAGAGTGTTAGGTGTAACTGGAAGAAAACTTACGGGAGGTTTCTAAAATTACCTCATGAAAATATCTGGGATAGTATTGTTCTTTTAAAATTTTCTGATATCACATCATCTCAAGGGTACTAAGAGTGATTTTAAAAATCTTGAGGGAGTCAGATTTGATTAGGAAAAAGCTCAAGGGATTTTTATGAGATTATCCCATAGATAAATAGATTGGACATCATGAAATTGAAAATTGTTGTACTGGACGTAATTCAAAAGAAAAGAATATGATATCTGGGTTTTTGAGATTTTGCCTGGATGATTATTGTGTGAGAGACATTTGTCGGCTCGAGCAATGGACAAGTGAGCATGAATGGGTTCTTCAATCAAGCAGAGTTATTATTCACATTCATGGAAGTGCAAAGCTTGTTCTACCTCACGTGTGAAGATGAAAACGTATACTAGTTACATATTGAAGCTGTACATCACCTGTACCGGGATATAATTTTGTGCGAAGACTATTACTGGAGATGGCATTCGATCAAATTCCGTTAAGGGTTTGATTTAAGAGATACAATTAGAACTTGATTTATTAATATATGTTTTAATATGTTTTGTTTGGTGCGCACACACACACGCACGCGCCCACACACACACTCTCTCTCTGCAAACTTAGGGACAGCAATTGGTGGGCACCCGCCCTACCAGTACTAATGGGGAGGAGATTGGGACAGGGTGGGGGGAGTCTTTTCTCCCCGGCTAAGAAATGGAGCAAGGGCGGGGGAGTATACCCCTCCCCCACAATAAATAAATAAATATTATATATATAATAATTTAATAGTTTCACTATTAGTTATATTAATAATGATTTTTAGATTATATATATGATATAATTAGTTTTGTTAGTTATAATAATAATTTTTTTATACAGACAAAATAATTTTTATTAAGACATTCCTAATTATACTAACATAACCAATTCAAACTTAATTCACCCTTACACTATTTTCCTATGGATAAGCACTCAAGAAGACCATTTTCTTTTCCTTCACACAGTTGTCTACATGTCGCGCCCCATTTTTGAAAAAAGGAAAGGAAAACCCGTTGTTTCGGGTTTTTAGTTAAAAAAGGTTTTTAGTTAAAAATTGATTTTTAATTTTTTTTTTGAAAAATAAAAATAAAAGGAATGGCTTATGGGACTAAAAATGCGACGATTTGAACCAAAAACAAAAGTCTATAAAAGGGTTTTTTAGGAAAATTTGGAGTCGCCACTTGGTATGGAGTTTAGGTGTACCAAGTCACCCAAAAATTTTAATTAATGAAAATAAACTAAGAAAACCCTTTTTTAGACGACTCCAGGTCTTTGAAAAACTAGAGGAAAAGGTTCGGGGGTCACAGTTGAAAGAAGGAAGGAAAGATCTGATGTTACTCGTCTACAAGGCACTTCTAACCTAGCCAAAGCTAGTTGCATGATTTAGTTAAGAATTTCCTAATTCTAACTTTTAAATTTATCACATTTGAATGTTGTCTATATGGATGCAAAACTTAAACCCAATGTTGGATCGAGAGGGGCAAAATGTCTCCTTGAGGTTTGATTGGAATTGATCACATTAGTTGTGTCATCCAAATTTGATCCCTCGAGGAGGTCACGAAAAAAAATGCAAATGATGAGATTTCAAAAAGAACGGAAATTAGGGTTTTCAAAAGAAATGCAATTTTTATAAAATCTCAAGGAAAAAGAAATTGGATTTTTGAAAAGATCAATTTTTAAGTGCGAAAAGGAACTTGAATTTCAAAAGATGCAATTTTAAGAAAAATGGATTTTGACTTTGATTTGTTAAACAAGAAAAAGAAATTTGATTTTTGAAGAATGATTTTGATAGATTTTAAAATAATGCACATATATGTCCTAAAGAGGGATAATGCAACATAATGGGTGCGGGGGACTAAATTCGTGACTTTAAATCTTCCTTTTCATAGAAGGAAATAAAAGCGTGCTAAGCCATACTCGCTCTTTTCCCTATTTCAAAGGGTAATGCTCTAAAATGCACTAATCTATTTTCTAATTTCAAGAATGTAAATGCAAGTTTAAATATCATGTTTTACATACAAGAAATAAACATGCAAAAATGAAAGATAAAATCCCTAAATGCATGAAATGATATGTAATATGTTATTCTAACGACCTAAAGGTCTAGCATTGGACTAACCTTTTTCTATGAGTCACGACTAGCGTTGGACTAGTGTGACAACGTTAGAGGGAAGGAACCACAACTAGCGTTGGACTAGTGTGGTGGCGTCAATACATTTACATAATAAAACATGTAGACATAATAATAAAGCAAGTAAACACATAAAAACACATAAACACATAACACATAAGCATAATATCTAGATGCAAAACCTAGGGAAGCAAGTAAACACATAAACATGCAAACATGCAAATAAAGCATATAAAACCTAATTATTACATTGGGGGAACCTATATACAATTCTAAAAGGGGAAATCAAAATAATAACCTATCTATTACATTTTCTAAAATAAATACACTTTTACAAAATTAAACCTATCTATTACAACTTGGCATTCAAGTGCCTTCCAAATAATTATGGAAAATTAAATAAAGCGATTAAAGACTAAAAATGAATAAAACTAAGGTAAATAAATTTAAACATGCAAATTCATGCAATAAAAAAAAACACATAAGGCACATAAAGAGAAAATTCTAAAGGTTTTAGATATACCTCCCCTGCGACTCACATGTGAACTTTGGGTCACTTACTCAAAAGAATACACACATCAAAATACCACCATAAATAAATGCTAATCAAAATGAATAACTCAAATCAAAATGTTAAAGGGACACAATGCACATGAGAAGCTCACACTTAACAATTAAAGAAAAGAAACATTTAAAATTGCAAAGTCACATTTTATTAGGGATGTAATTGAAAATATTTGAAACGTTTTGGGGTCTGAACAGAATTTTCCAAAAGATTGGGGGTCAAATTTGAATGAAAATAAAGTTGAGGAATCAAAAATGTAATTAAAATAGGGACTTAAGTGAAAGAAAACAAAAGTTTTCCGGCCAAAGTGAAACTGATTGAGAAAACAGGGGCCAATGTGTAAATACTTCAAATGGACCGAAAGGTGGGCTGGGAATTTTTAAGAGTTTGGGCCAACATCTCTTCGGCCCACACGAAATTAAACAGAACCCAAGTGTAGAGCCCGAACAAATTAAATAAAAAGCCTAGCAACAAAACTCAAATGAATTAATCCAAATCTGATGCCAAACCCAACAAAACAAACTCAACAAATTAAGCACAAGTCTGGTGCAAAAGCCTAAGCAAAAAAAACAATATAGAAAAATGGCAAACTCTTTTTTTTTCTTTTTCTTTTCTTCTTCTTCTTCCTCTCTTTCTCAGCCAGACCAACCAGCAATGACCATGGTAACCATGCGGCCGTAGAAGAATTCGGTGACAAAATTCTCAAAAATATAACTCCCCACTCGGTTTTTCGCATAGAATTCATTTCCGGGCTTAATTTTTGCAAAGCACGCACCAAAAGTGCTCAAACGTGTAAATTACAGCCGGCTAAAATTTTTTTCAAAATGCTCAAAACAACCCCAAAATTCATAAAATTTATGTCTAAACGATCCTTGTGACTTCTATAATGCAACTAAGACTTAATTAACAAGAACTAAAACCGATTCTTTATCAAAACATTTTATCAAACATATAGAAGACATTAAGTAAACCCATTATTTCTACCTCTAAAACTAACATAAATGAGCCCAAAAATTCAACAAACATCCAAAAATACATTCATGAACACCCAAAGGCAGCATAAAAACGTCCAGAAATGAAGAAAAAAAAATCCATGAAAACATGCTTTTTACATTGGAATTTTAAAGGAGAAACTTGAGGAAGTCTTACAATGCTTGTTAGAAGATTTTAGTGAGCTGTGTGGCGTTGATAGCTGCTGAATCTCCTCGGCAGTAGCTTCACCCCTCTTTTGTGCCTTTTTTTTTTCGTTTTCTGATTTTCCCCCTTTTTGTGTGTGTGTGCTTGTCTGTTGTGTGTGTTTAGTGTGTGAGAGCCGAGAGTGAGGAGGAGAGTTTTTTGTGTGTGATAAGTGTGGGAACTAGTAATGTCAGGAGAGTTGGGGAGTGGGTGGGTTTTTGTGTGAAAAATCTGAGAGTTGTTGTGCATGTCTGTGTGAAGTGATGGAACCGAGAGAGAGATAGAGAGTTGGAGGGAGTTAGTAGCAAAAATCTTTTGATGTGATTTTACTCTGTTTTTTCTTTTTCTTTTTTTTTTTTTGAAAAACCAAGAAAATAAAGAAAATAAAGTAGAATAAGGAAAATAAATCAAAAATAAAGCAGAACGAAAATAAAATAAAAGACATGAGAAAAAACTAATATTTTGAGTTTCAAATTATTTTTCACTAATCACCTTGATTGATTTTCCTTTTCTTGATTTTTTTTTGGATGAACACTAAATAAGGAAAATAAATTCACATTAAATGTAGAAAAATAAATGATCAATTAAATCAACAAAACTGTAGGAAAACATGAAAAATTAGTAAAATTTGGTGTCTCTGACTTGCCCTCTTTGTCTAAATTTCAAAGAAACTTTAGACAAAGGCGTGACACCAAATTGCTTACCTGGCATGGGTGATTATTTGAACACTTGTAAACAAGCGGAGTGCTAGATCATCACTCATCAAACTAATATAATAAAATGCACAATGTGACCGAACTTCAGAAGAGTTGCTCACGATCTCGCCATGAGAATCGTCAAACGTAGTTCAAATGCAAATGAACTGTGCTGAAATGAATACTGGATCTTGTAAAATTCGAGAACGGAAGATAGAAGGGTGCGCGGTGGACGCTGAGACTCACCAATGGGAATTTAAATATTCAAACCAAGAATAAAATTAAATGCTAAGAATTGGGGTAGAAGGGGTGCGTGACAGACTCATGAGGAATTTAAAATATCAAGAAGAGGGATAGAAGGGTGCACGGCGGAGGTTGAGACTCACCAACAGGAATTTAAAATATCAAGAAGGGAGATAGAAGGGTGCCCGTCGGAGGTGAGACAAACAACAAATTTAAATTGAAGCGGGGAGATAGAAGGGTGTCTCTACAGAGGCAGACAATAGAAATTTAAAATATCAAGAAGGGAGATAGAAGGGTGAGGCTGAGGCAAAGAACCAACGAAATTTTAAAATACTTTCCAAATTTAGGCTATTCAGTGGGACCGGACCCAAACCTGAATGACTAGTTGGAGAAATGTAAATATGTCCTAGGTCTAAATTGTTGATGGGATTGGACCCAAATCTAGACACTAGTGGGAGAGATGAAAATAAGAACTGAAACATAAATTCTGGATTACTAGACTTTGGAAAATAAGACACAAGCTATTCAAACATGATAAATGTAGAATGCAAGTAATGATGCACTCAATGAAATGTTGCATTCTTGATTTTTGATTTTCTTGTGTCGAAAAGAAAGTGAATGACAGGAACAGAGACTTCTCTCTTTTTTTCTTTTTTTTTTAAAAAAAATTGATTGATTTTGGAAATTTGAAGAGTATAACTGAAACCTTTCCTCTTCAGGGTTGAAACAAATGCACATATGTTGCCATCCTCTTGATTTGCAAACCTTTTCTGGCAAAATTGATTTTTGAATGCATTATCCAAAATTGAATGTCACTTCCTTCAAAAAGAATTGCCCTGTGACTGCGCTCAATTAGGCAAAAGCGCATTTTATCCTTAGGAGAGTGGGGATCGCGATCATAATCCTACCGTACAAGGGAAAGAAAAGTGATAACAAGATAATGCCACCATCATTCGATCCCTTTAACCTTGAAAACCGTGTAAACATGAGTTTCGATGTGACAGTATTCCTTTTAGAACTATTCTGCAACCCGATTTGAATCCCCTCAATTTTCAATACCAATCAATCATTCTCTGTTGCATATCACTGTAGACACCAAATTTTGACTATTTTAATTGTTTTCTTATGTTTTCATCTATTAATGTTTAGTTATTTATTTTTGAATATTCTAACACATTTTTCTTATTTTTGTAGGTTAAAAAAAAAAAAGTCAAAGACATAAAACGCGGACCAATTACGCGGATTGGTCCGCGTAACCTGATCAGAAGTGAAAAAAAATACGCGCGGATTTTTCCAGAACTCCGATCATCCTTTTCCAACTGTAATTTCCGATGCTTGAGCAATAAGAAACCTATTTAAACATTCCCCAACTCGCCCCTAATCCCTAACAATTCATCTAACGTTTAAAATTAGCCCACCTCATCCCAAGAACATCAAAACCCTTAGTTATAGGTTTGGTGGCTATAAATAGCCTAGGTTAGGGTTTAACAAAGAAAGGGAGGTGGAGTTTTTAGAGAGAGGGGATTTTCTGGAAATTAGGAGAGCTTTGAGAGAAAAAAAAAAGCAGAGGAAAACGGCTGGGAATTGGAGAGGAAAAAGAAAAGAAAGAAGAAAAGGAAAAGCTAGGGTTTCATACTTGGGAAGATTATTCTTGGAATTTCTGGCCTCCTCTTTTGTTTAGATTCAAGCTTCCGATTCAGGTAACATCCTTCTACTTTATTTACCATTTTTTGATCGTTAAATTACTGAAAAATATGACCTTTTGGTGGAACCAAGGTCTTGACTATGTTTTTGATGTTTTATGATAGTTGATGATGTTTATTTGTTGTTATATGAGTATGTTACGTTTATATAGCCTTGGTAAGGCTAGTAGATTTGGTTTTACGTTTAAAATCAGACGTTTGATGCTTCTGTGATGATTCTGTTGGGTTTTCTGAAAAATTTCTGAAAAAATATTTTTCACGTTTTGAAGATGTGAAGAAACGCGGACTGCTTGCGCGGACTTATTCGCGTAACGCCCCGCGTTTCTTCTTGAATGTTTGAAGATGTGAAGAAACGCGGACTTCTTGCGTGGACTACTTCGCGTAACGATCCGCGTTTCTGCTTGAATATTTGAAGATGTGAAGAAACGCTGGGTTGTTACGCAGGCTAGTCCGCGTAACCTCCCGCGTTTCTACCCTGACAGTTCTTCCCTTCCCCTTTTTGTCTATTTGATGATGTTGATGCTTAAGATTTGGCTTTCTTGATTTTAGCTTGTTTTGACATGATCCTGGTGTTTGATGTTTTAAATAGATCCCCCGAGGATTTTGTTTGTGATATTGTCTGAAAAACTGGAAGCAATTTTCCTGATATTTTGAAGATGGGAAGAGACGCGAATGGTTACGCGGTTGAGTCCGCGTTTCCTTTTTGGATTTTATTTTTTTGCTTTAATGCTTGATCGTGTGTTGCTGTATCCGTAACCTCTACGTTTTTGTATTACATTTGATATTTCCTGCTCTTTTGTTCCGAATTTTACTCTATTTCCTAGTCTAGTCTATGTTGCTTGCAGTCTGTTTAGATACCTTTTCTTTGAATTTTGATTGATTTTCCTTTAAATTGGTACCTTGATCCCTTTTGTTGACATTGAGTCTTAGATAACTATTCCCCTCATCTAAGGATTCAATTAAAGTATCACATCAAGGGATGGTAACTCCTTTCCCTTATTATGTGTTTATTATGTGTTTTTGCATGATTTTGCATGTTTTAAATTAAGTTTTCCTTTGCTTTTATTCATGTCTAGTCTTTATTTATGTTATTTAATTTTTGAGTAAATCATTTGGAGGCCTTGGATGCCAAGTTGTAATAGATAGGTTTAATTTTGCAGAAAGTGTATTTATTCTAGAAAATGTAATAGTTAAATTATTATTCCAAATTTTTCCCCCTTAGAATGTATTTAGGTTCCCCCCAATGTAATAATTAGGTTTTATATGCTTATTTTGCATGCTTGCATGATTATGTGTTTACTTGCTTTCCTAGGGTCTTGCATCTAGATATTATGCCTATGTGTTATGTGTTTACGTGTTTTATGTGTTTACTTGCTTTAGTATCATATCTACATGTTTATTGTGTAAATTTATTGACGTCACCACACTAGTCCAACGCTAGTTATGGCTTTTCCTCTCGATTTCTCACTAATCAATGTTGGTGAGAACTTTTTGATGAGCTAGTCAATGCTAGACCATAGAGCGCCGTTCATGCATTAGATACAAATTTCACACACTTTTCACTTTTAGAGTTTCTTTCCCATTTTGCCTGTTACTATTCTCCCATCCCGTATGCGAAACATCTCATTTAGTTTTCTTTTTATTATATTAGTGCATTTAAGGCATTACCCTTTGAATTAGGGAAGAGAGCGAGTATGACTTCCTAGCCTTAGCACGCTTTTATTCCCTTCTATGAAAAGGAAGATTTAAAGTCACGAACTTAGTCCCCCGCACCCATTATGTTGCATTATCCCTCTTTAGGACATACATGTGCATTATTTTAAATGCCATCAAAATCATTCTTTAAAAATCAAGCTTCTTCTTCTCTTTTATCAATTCAAAGTCAAAAAACCATTTTCCTAAAATTGCATCGTTTGAAAATTCAAGTTCCTCTTTGGACTTAAAACTGATCTTTTCAAAAATTCAATTTCTTTTCCCTTAAGATTTTATAAAACTATTATTTCTTTTGAAAACCCTAATTCTCCCGTCTTGTTCGAGTCTCATCATTTGCATTTTTTTTGACCTCCTGAGGGATCAAAATTGGATGACACAACTAATGTGATCAATTCCAATCACACCTCAAGGAGACATTTTCCCCTCGATCCAACATTAGGTTTAGGTTTTGCATCCATATAGACAACATCCAAAATGTGATAAATTTTAAAGTTAGAATTAGGAAATTTTTAGCTAAATCTTGCAACTAGCTTTGGCTAGGTTAGAAGGGTGCCTTAGAGGCAGGTAACATCAGATCTTTGCCTTCCCTTCTTTCAACCGTGACAGAACCTTTTCTCTAGTTTTCAAAGACACAGTAGTCTAAAAGGGTTTTCTTTGTTTACTTTCATTAATTAAAATCTTTTTGGTGACTTGGTACACCTAAACTCCATACCAAGTGGCGACTCCAAACTTTTCTAAAAACCCTTTTCTAGACTTTTATTTTTTTGGGTCCAAATCGTCGCGTTTTTTTGTAGTCCCACGACCCCTTTCTTTCAAAAAATCAATTTTTAACTAAAAGCATTTTTTAACTAAAAACCCGAAGTGACGAGGGAGGTCTCATTCCCCCTCTCCTTCCCTTTCACCGAAAAAATGGGTATGACGACTTGCGACTCCATTGGGGATTTTCTAAGGGTCGAGCACTTGATTTAGTTGATTATTTCTTTTTTCTAACTTTCTTATATATCACATTTGGATGTTTTAGGTTGCATTCCTTTTCTTTTCTCTTTTAGGGTTTTCCACAAATCCTCCACACATCGTACATGATGAATGAATTATTGTTTATTTATTTACTTGTACCTTGCATTGGGGTGGGTGTGCATCTACCTAGAGCCTCGAGAATGTTTGATATTTGAATCCCTCCTCTCAAGGGAATCACTTTCATCGTGCATATGTATTTTACTTTGACCCTATTTTTTTTACTTTTGGTGGCTTGTCACGCCACTCTTCCCTATTAGGATTAGGATCGATCCACTTGGACATGTGGCCGTGGCACGACATGCACGTAGCAATGTCTAGGGGATCACTCGAATCACCGACTTGAGGCATTTGGATTAATGACCTTTTGCCTTTTGGTCTGAAGGTTTGGGAGCCTGTAACCTTTATTGAGTCTAGATGCATTAGTGAGCTCAACCTCATGCATCCATGTTAGAATTGCCTAATGGAGAGTCTACCTTACCCTATAAAGGATCACTAGACACGAGAGGAGGGATTCCACCCCTCTTTATTTTTGTGCAATTTGTTGCTCCAATGTGTTATATGATATCTGTTGATTAAACTAACCTTTTGTTGTCTTCCCTTTTCTTGCATTTCACAAACTCTAGAAAATAAGAATCTTGACACTCTTTTAAGACAAGCCATCCTTCTAGATAGGCTATTGCACGTTTGAATCTATTGCATTTAAGTTGTAATTGCATATCATTTATAGGCTTACCCCGGCGTTCAAATGGGGCTCCTATAGGCCATGTTTCATTTTGCACCCTTACTTGCTTTAATAAAATGGCATCATGCATAAACCATAGAGGGAATGCCATTTAGGGAATCCTACGATAGGAATAAACCACCCTTGTGTCTCGGATATATAATCCAATGAGACTTGCATGTTTATGTTTTCAGTAATATCCAAAGGGGTAGTGCACAAGGTAAGGTAGGGTCCGATCCCTTCTATGATGGCACCAAAGATATGGAGTGATCTTCGTATGTTAGAATATAAGCCCCTAATAATCACTTTTTGGCCATTTTATCAAAGTTGGTAAAATCCCATGCATAAGGACACTAAATCGAAAAAAAATTCACAAAATAATTTCTCATTGTTGAGATAATAATTTTATCAAGGCCAAATCTTGATTTTAGAAGGCTTATGGGCTAGTGTGTTGCAAATAAAATGGAGATGTGGAGTTACAAGTAAGCAATAAACCCAGTCGACTTTTGGATAAACTACCGATCCCGTCCAATCCATTTAGATCCATGTTTCACTCAAGACTAGTCAAGGCACTACAATTTCTTCGAGAATAATCCTTTTCATGCTAAATTAATCTTTTAACCTCTCTTCACATATCAATTAAAGTAATGAATCCATTTGAACTTCGTCCTCATAATGCGCCAAAACAGTGCATATTTTTTTGGTCAACCCTGTGGATCGATTACTAATCCCATATCAACAGAGCAATCGGACCCATCAGGTATTGTATGGTGCATACCCCAGAGGATTGCATTTTTCATGCTAGGCCTACCCTTGGCATGAAAGGGCCCCCCCTCTAGGACATGCATCCGAATTATATAAGCAATCACTAATTTCGTTCTTTTTCCTTTTTTCTTTCAAATAAATCTCCACAGCTCCCCTTTAGAATAAGCTCCTAAAGTATGTTTCCTTTCCCACTCAGGTACTTTTAAAAATAGTTTCACACAGAAGCCCCATCGTTACCCGATCTAAAAGCAAAAGCTCAAAGCAGCCCGTAAGCATGAGTTCTGCACCAGAAGGCTCAGATAGGAATGCTTTGGTTATTTCGCCTGACTTTGCTGCCTTGGGAACTCAGTTAAGTGAAGTACTGGGAAGGTTTAATGAGATGAGCGCCGAGATGGCCGCGGAAAGGCGTGTAATTGATCAGTTGGTGGCCAACAGTAGTGGAGGTAATACCTCGAATGATCATGAACGTGTTGTTAACATTCCCCCGATGACAAGTAATTCACCTCTTTTCTCGACCAATATTCAAACCACTCTTGTTCCACCTATTCCTAACCTTCATGAGATTGGTTTTTCTCATCACAACACCGGTTTGCCATACACTCACCCTGACTATATCTTGCTGAGCCCAACCAAAAAGGCAAACCATTATACTCAACCCCAGTTCACCTTAAACATACCTCCCAGTCATACCAAGTCTCATCTTCATACCACGGAACCCTTTGTATGGGACATTGCCTCCCAAGAAAAGCCAGAGATGGATGAGCCTGTCATGCCAGTCGACAAAGATCTGATGAAGAGATTGGACAGGTTTGAGGAGTTTATAAAGAAGAATCAAGGTCTGAACCGACATGGTGGATTGGATTACGATGATCTGTGTCTATTTCCTGACGTCCAGCTACCTATGGGTTTCAAGACCCCTAAGTTCAACAAGTATGATGGTATTGGGAACCCTAAGACGTACCTTAAAATGTTTGCCAATAAACTTGGTAAACCAGTAGACGATGAGAACTTGTCTATGCGTCTTTTCCCCGAGAGCCTAGAAGGGGATGCTTTGGATTGGTACTTGAACCTGAAATCTCAAGAGATCAAAATTTGGTTGGATTTATCAACAGCTTTTGTGAAGCAGTATGAATTCAATTGTGAGCTGGCACCGACACGAACAACGTTGGAAGGAATCAAAAGGAGACCCTCAGAAGATCACAAAACATATGCCAAGCGTTGGAGAAAATTAGCTGCAAGGGTGGAGCCTCCTATGACTGAAGAAGAGATTGTTCGTACCTTCATCAAGGCACATGACCCACCTTAAAGAAATTTTTCGCATGACTGGGAGTTCTTTTGCTGCAATTGTCAACAAGTTAGAGGAGTATGATGAGTTGGGAAAATTGTCAATGTGACCGCCCTGAAACAACAATTGGAAGCATTGCAAGGGCAAAATGGCAGTGGGAGGAAACTCCCATTTAAGAAGAATGAAGGAGAAGCTCGCGTGTGGGGTGGAACCCACCTTGTGCCCGAGCTGGAATCACCCCACTAATTCAAGCTCATACTTACCTTATCCCTACCATCAGTCTGTTTATCACACCGCCTGCAGGCCTCACCTATTCATTTGGACCCCGACCTTTGTTTTCAACTTCCCAACCTATCTCCCATTCACAACTATACTCCTAGACCTGCCCAGTAAATCCTGCTCAAAATTCTTTTCCAGCCTAATGAAATGCAAAATCAAAACCTTTGAACTTTCACCGACCGTCGCCCATTGACCATTTGTATGAAGCAGGTTGAAGGCATTTGGGAAGATCGGCACTGTCCCTCCCAAACTATATCCCCGAGGACTCCCTCCTGGGTACGATCCTCATGTTATTTGTATTTATCATTCTGGAAGCCCAGAGCATTCGACTGTTAATTGTTGGGTTCTAAAGCATAAAATACAAGACATGGTGGATGCTGGTGACATAGTTCTGAGAAGAAGGAATGAGCAAGGGCCGAACGTCAATGAAAACCCTCTCCCGGAGCATAAAAATACCGTTGGAATGATTGGCGTGGATGAAGAGTTTGTTGACCCTACTTAGTTCATTAAGGAAGAAGATGAGGTGATGGTGGTGGACCATTTAAGGAAAGGTCTGATGATGATGTAGAGACGGGGTTATCTCAACTATTTGTCGGGGCCATCCTTAACACCGGCCTTGCGGAGAATGTGGAGTTTCCTTCAATTCCTCAAGAAGTCATGCAAAATTGGGCCACCCACTTTTGCTTGAGAAGGTTTGGTAAATCGGGGGATTGTTCTTAAAAAATGAATCATGCTTTAATATCAATCATGCCTTCAAAAATAATACACTTGTTATTTTACTTTTTGTTTGTTTAAAATTATGCCTTTAATTATGCTTCCATGGTATTATCTGCCATCTTGCTCTTTGCCAAATGAAATGAAATTTCTCTTTTGTCCTTCAGTTATGTTCCACTCATTTTACTTTCGCACATTTATTTTATTTTCTCTTAGATGACCACAAATAAAAACCTTTGACCTTTGGACGTCACCATTTTGGAATTTGATGGATGAAAATTCTGATATCTCATGAACTTGGATGTCATCATTTGTAAGATGATCGAAACACGCCAAGATTGGCATGAGAAACTACCTTTCTGGCATATAGGACTGCAATCCGAACTTCTACTGGGGCAACACCTTACTCTCTCATGTATGGGATGGAAGCGGTATTACCTGCTGAAGTTGAAATCCCATCTTTGTGCATTCTAATGGAAGCTCAGTTGGAAGAAGCTGAATGGACCAAGCAACGTCACGAGCAACTGTCTTTGATCGATGAAAGAAGGTTGAATGCCATTTGTCATGGGCAATGTTACTAGCAAAGGATGGCTCGAGCTTATAACAAGAAAGTTAGACCTCGCAGGTTCGAAGTGGGGGACAAGGTTTTGAAACGAATCCTTCCGATACAAGAAGAGGCTAAGGGGAAATTCGCTCCAAATTGGCAAGGGCCGTTCATTATTCAAAAGGTGCTACCAGGAGGAGCATTGGTTCTCATGGAGATGGATGGATAGATTTTTCCTCAACCAATCAATTCAGACATGTGTAAAAGATTTTTCATATGATTGAGCAAAGTTTTCTTTAGAAATTGCCGCAAAAGGGTGATCTTGAAAAGTCAACATTCTTTTCCTTTTCGTTTAAACACTTCAACCCCTCAATTCTCCTGTTTGAGCCTATAAAGGAACAGTTAATTATTTAGCGAACCCCTTTGAGAATCACAAACCCCACACTGGGGCAATTTTTGTGTTTTTGAAAAAAAAAAAAAGACCAAACTGGGGCAAATTTTCTACAAAGAAAATTTTTTGCATTCGAATTTAAACCTGCCCTTACACCACACTTAACCCCTTTGCAAAAGCCTCGTGTTATAGACCTCCACCTTTTGCAAAAAATTTCTAAAAAGAACTTTCTCAATCAAAAGGGCAAATGATGCAAATACATTCCCTCTAAATCTTGTCAGAAGGGATTGTCTCACTGATGCCACCATTTTAATAAACATGTTTAAATTGACAAAATTGGAGATTAAGTCTGTCCACTTTATTGTACTACCTTCTCCAGTGGAAATCTGAAAGGATACTAAGGCAAGTTTTGAAAAGCAACAGTACAAGCAGAAAGGAAAAGTTCATGGGACAAGGGAAGCCGGTGATTACGTTTATCAGGGTTTACCTTATGCCAAACACTCTCTGGCCGTCAGTAAATTCCAAGGAGATGATATCCAAAGGGGTCAAGTGTGATGCTTTTGTTTTAAATAGTTTTCCTGGCATTTGGCCTTTTATTGATTTAAAATGTCATGTTTAGCATTCATTCTATGGTCATGATGTCATTTTAAAATAAAATTTTTTCTTTGCACAAATCCTTCCACATATTTTCATCAAAAGGGCACTTTCATCAAAGGACAATCCTCTTAGATTACCATAAAGGTCTGGGTGATATGGGTTCAGAAGCAAGCGGAACGACAGAACGGATCTGCACCGATAAAACAAAAGGAATTCAGCTGACACCGCTCATCGACGTCCAAGAACTCATGTTTACGGGATGCTTGAGATAAAAGGGTCAAACGGTGGCGGCGTTATTATTAGTTTTCACCATTTCTTTTCTTTTGCAGAGAAGCAGGGACAAGTGACCAATCGGTCCAATCGAGGAAGCCAGCTTTATTTTGAGTAAATTTTTAGAATCCATGATTAGACCATTCTGAAGCATGCATATAAAAAATAAATAAAGATAGATATTTTGAAAAATCAAGGAATGATAATTTCTTTGGAAAATTTTTGGAAGTAAGGTTTCTCACACTATCAGGCGTTAAAGCCCGCATTTAAAAAAAATTAAAAAAAAATTATTATTTTTGACAAGTGACGCGGGGGGTTGCGTGGACTAGTCCGCGTTTCCCTCGCGTTTCTTTACAAATTCATATCCTCTGAGAAGTAACGCAGGTTGTTGCGTGGGGTGATCCGCGTTTCATCCCGCGTTTCTTTGAAATTCATGTCTTCTGAGTGTAACGCGGAGTCTTGCGTGGATTGTTCCGCGTTTTCCTCACGGCTTTTTGCTTTATTTCATTTTTCTGAACGAAACGCGTATGGTTACGCTGAAGTCATGCTTCATCCCAGCTTCCTATTTGACAAAGTTTCGTGTTCATATGATAACGCGGACACCGAACGCGGAGTTGTCCGCGTCTCCCAAGCGTTCCATTTCCTAAGTTCAAAAGCGCGGAAGCGCGACGTCTTCTTCACCGCTTCTTCTCTTCCCACTCCACGCAACTCACCCCAAATCCTCAGAAATCCATTTTTCTTCCATATTTCTCCACCAGAACACTCCCTAGGCCTCTTAGAACCTTTTTATCCGATCAAAACATCACGAAAACGCATCAAAAACTCGGGATTGAGGGAGTTTTTTCGAAACTAAAATCGGTCGATTCGAGCTTGTTTTTTGGGGTTTCTTGTATCATTTCATTCCTCAAACACTCCACTACGTGATTACGGTAAGAAATCCTAACGAAATTGCCTCTTGTAAAATTTCGAAAATTTGTTTTTTTTCCTTTTTCCGTGATTTTTCTATTTTTGATTATAATGATCATTGTTGTTGTTTCTTATGTTTATTAAACTTGTTTATGTGATTAAAAGATGCGATGAGCCATTTATCTATTTTCTTTGTTTTATTTTATTTATTTTATTATTTATTTGAATTATGTAATTTTTGCCAATTTCTGAATTTAATTTCGTATTGTTGATTATAGGTTTGATATGATTGTTAGATTACAATTGAGCACGTTTGAGTGGTCAAATGTAGAAATTGTAGAATTTTTTTGTTCTTTTTTTAGAATAATTTGGAACTTGTTGAAATTTCTAGTCCTGTTTGGAATTTTGTGGGATTTTTGCACTGTTGTAGAGTTAATGTGAAAACTAGAAATCACTGAATTCTTTGATTTTTGTACTTTTTATAGAAATTTGGATAAAATTTGTAAATTGTTGATTGAATTGTTGAAGTCTTTGTAATTTATAGGAGTAGTTGAATTTTCGGATTTTGTGTGGAATTTCGTTAAGTTTGATAAAATTTGTGAATTGTTGTGGAAATTTATACGAATTTTCTGTTTATAAATGTTGATGAGCCATTTATCTTTTTTATTTGTTTTATTTTATTTGTTTATTTATTATTTATTTGAATTGTGTAATTTTTATCAATTTCTGAATTTAATTTTGGTATTGTTAATTAATAGGTTTGACATGATTGTTAGATTACAATTGAGCACGTTTGAGTGGTCAAATGTAGAAATTGTAGAATTTTTGAATAATTTGGAACTTGTTGAAATTTCTAGTCCTGTTTGGAATTTTGTGGGATTTTTGCACTGTTGTAGAATTAATGTGAAAATTGGAAATCATTGAATTCTTTGATTTTTGTACTTTTTATAGGAATTTGGATAAAATTTGTGAATTGTTGATTTTTTGTGGAAATTTATGGGAAGGTTGGGAGTTTTGAATTTTGTCACAATTAATTGAATTGTTGGAGTTTTTGTAATTTATAGGAATTGTTGAATTTTAGGTTTTTGTATGGAATTTCGTTGAGTTCTTAGATTTTAGGAATTTAAATGATTTACTGAATTTTTTTTTTAGAAACTTTGGATTTTTTGGTTGGTATTTGTTGTAAAATTCCTGAGATTTTTTTCCATAGGTCTTGTTAAATTCCTGAAATTTTGGAAAATTTGTTGAATTATTGCACTCTTTGTTCTGTGCACTGTTGTTGAATTTTAAAGGAATTTTGAAAGTCCTGCATTTTTGTGAATTTGATTGAAATCTTTTAGAATTTTGAATTTTTTAAGACTTTGTAGAAATTGTTTGAATTTCAGGTTTTTAGAAATTTTGTTTTAGGGTATTTTCCAAGAATTTCTAATTTGTTTATGTATTTACCCATCACTTTGTCAAGTTTATTTGAAATTAATCTCAAAGTTAGTCGTCCAAAAATTATCTTTCAGGTACTATGTCACGAGCACGTGGCAAAGCAGTGGTCGAGCCACCTCCACAGAGTGAGGAGAGTGAGCCGGAGACGCCATTGTTGAGGAAGAGACGGCCGAGGTGACCACCGCCAGATTTTGACACCACCCGATTCTCCTCTAAGGAGAACCAGGAGTGGTATCGTGCCTCGAGAGCATAGATTTTGTATATGAGCTACACATAGCTCTGGACGCTGCCCACCGACATTCGCCTTCACAAAGACCGGGTGGGCCCCGATTCGACATTGCCTACCGATCTTCCCGACTTGGTTGAAGTTCTATGCAACATCGGGACAAGAAGGGGAGAGAGGATTGAGTCCTCGTTAGGGGTTCGGTGATCACCCGAGCACTATAGCTCAGCACTGGATGCGCCGACGAGGGTCCATCTATTGATTTGAAGAAGGACTTTCGCTACCCGACCGGAGTGGGATCCCTCACATGCTATGGCGCTGACTGAGTCGCAATGCAGGAGTTTCGGTCCCGTGAGCAGACGGCGCTCGATCTTTTCCAAAGACGCCACCGTATATTTTGTACACCCCGACCCACAATGTCATTCCAAAGAAGATGCTGGGAGTCGAGGAACAATGATCTATACTTTTAGATCGTGATGTTCCATGGTCGACTCACCATTCGCCTGCATTCCCCGCCAACATTATTATTAGTCATATTAGGGATGACGGCGGAGGACGCCCACATCATTCCACGGGTTTCCCGACTTATTTCACTTCTCCTCCATGCAGGGTGATTCCCCTAGTATCCCACCCACTCCCGAGGCCGCTGGTCGAGCTTAGCATTGATTTGGAAGGATCTACACATAGATGTATCGACATCGCCCGGTCCGATGAGAGCCACCCGTCAGAGCTACTGAGACATGAGGAGGAGAGGTCGCTCATCGTCTGCTGCACCACCACCACCGCCACCACGGCCTGGGTGGCAGGCTGTCATGGACACTCTGGGCGGATTTCAGACCCAGATGCTCGAGAGATGGGATCACATGGAGACGCGGTTCGATGCTCGATGGGGACGTATGAAGGAGCAGATCGGGGCTTTGAGCACTCGACTAGGCCGTATAGAGGCACATCTCGGCATTCAGCCGCCTGAGCAGCCTATCCCAGAAACCACCGGAGGCGATGGTGGAGTTGAGGGGGACGATGGATCCGCCCCATGATTTGCTGTTTATTCTACTCATGCTTTATTTCTCTTTTTTATGTTTGATCTTGTGTTCTGATTAGATTTAACTGTTAGACATATTTTTGGTTAAATTGCTTGAGGATGTGTATATTTGTTTAAATTTAGCTTTTATGTGCTTATATGTGTTGACTGTGATTTGAAAATTATTGTCGGGTGAGTTTTCATCCAGTTATAGGGGAAACTCTGCCAAAATTTTTTCAAAAAAAAAAAAATTTAAATTGCACATTTGCCTCACAAATTGATTTGTTTTTCGAAATTTGATTCAAAAAGGGTGCAAATGTCCAATTTTGGTTGCAATTGTTTTCATCCTTTTGAAATAAGAGCCCGTGTGATATAAAAAATCCTTTTTTCCATCCTACTCGGAAATAATTATTATGATTGTGACATTGGCATTTTAGAAAGTATGTTTTGTAAAATAAGGAAAATTATGCCTCAATTTTTTTTCCTATTAAATGAGATTTCTTCTTTTATTGGATTTTACAAGAAAATGATTGATATTGTTGGCAAATGATCCTTTTTCAATTGAAAAAAAAAAAACAAGAAAGTAGCAAAGTGAGAATTTAAATTCTACTCCAATGATTCTAGTACTAAGTAACCGAAGGTTTAGCATCTACAAATGTTAACTTTTGTGTAAAACGGTGCTTGAATTATGAGTATGCAAAGCAGTTTGAACAAGTAAAATGTTGAGTAACCGGGAGTCTTCACCTAAAAGTGTTGATTTTCGCGTCAAAAGACATCTTTACTATTTGAGCAAGAAGACATATGTCGAAAACCTGAGTCTTCACCTAAAAGTGTTGATTTTCATCAAAAGGCATTATTGCAATTTGAATAAGAAGATATGTTTCAAGAATCCTTTTAGCAGTAAAAATCGAGAAAATATGGAAAAGGCAAGCTTGAATTGACTATATGAGTCGTTTGATTGCAAAATTTGGTGAGTGAGAAATCAAGCTTGAATTGTTAAAATTGAGGTATAATTGTCTCTCTTTTACTTGATATTATGAGTACTTGATGCAAATTGAATAATTGCATAATAATGTTTTGCCTAATTATGAGGATTTGGATTTCCAAGATTACATGGTTTATTTCAATCCCATAACTTGTTTTTGATGAATATTTCCTATCACTTGAAAACAAGCAATGTTTCACAAGCATGAATATCTGATGAATGTGTTTTATTGCATGATTTTCATACGTTTTAGTCATTTAATGGCCAACAGCTATGATCACAAGAGTTTTTTACACTTTATAAAAAAAAAAAAGAAGAAGAGAAGAAGAGGAACTGAATTTCCATGGACTAATTGGTTAATATTTCATGACTTCTACAGGGTTAACGATTCAGTTGACACTGGGGCAATTTTGTTTTGAGAGAAGTGCTCTCCAATTTTGGATAATGCATTCAAAATTAATTTTTACCGGAAAAGGTTTGCAGATCAAGACGATGGCAACATATGTGGATTTGTTCCAACCCTGCAGAGGAAAGGTTTCAGTTACACTCTTCAATTTTTCAAAATTTATCAATTCTTGAAAAAAAAAGAAAAAAAGAAAAGAAAAGAAAAAGAAAAGAAAGAAAAAAAAAAGAGAAAAAGAGAAGAAAAAATCATTGTTCCTATCAACCACCTACTTTTTAAGTCAAGAAAATCAAAAATCAGAATTGCACCATTTCATCGAGTGCATCATTACTTGCATTTTACATTTATCATGTTTGAACAACTTGTGTTTTATTTTTCAAAGTCTGGCAATCCAGCATTTATATTTTCATCTCTCCCATCTAGTCATTCAAAGCTTGGGTCCAATCCCACCAATAGTATGTTTAGTCATTCGTGCTTGGGTCCAATCCCAATCGAATAGTATGTCTAGTCATTCGTGTTTGGGTCCAATCCTAATGTACATTTAGTCATTCAAAGCTTGGGTCCAATCCCAATGAATAGTATTTTAGTCATTCAAGCTTGGGTCCAATCCCACTGAATAGTATGTTTAGTCATTCGGTTTGGGTCCAATCCCAATAGTATGTTTAGTCATTCAAAGCTTGGGTCCAATCCCCATGACATAGATATTTGCATTTTCCCATCTAGTCATTCGTGTTTGGGTCCAATCCCACCTAATAGTCTAAATTTGGAAAAGTAATTTAATTTTCTGTTCTTTGTCGCCTCCTGCACCCTTCTATCCCCCCTCGCCAAATTTAATTTCTGTCAGCCTCTCCCGCTGCACCCTTCTATCTCCCGTTCTTCAATTTAAATTACGTTGGCTGCCTCAGCCTCCATGCACCCTTCTATCTCCACTTCTTGATATTTTAATTTCCTCAGGAGTCTCACCCCTGCACCCTTCTATCCACTATTCTTGATATTTCAATTGATTTAGGCCAAGAGTTAAGCATTTAGGTAGCCTACTTCTTTTGTCTAGAATTTCTTCAAACTCGACAAAGCAGGGTAAGTCAGAGACACCAAATTTTGACTATTTTAATTGTTTTCTTATGTTTTTATCTATTAATGTTTAGTTATTTATTTTGAATATTCTAACACATTTTTTCTTATTTTGTAGGTTAAAAAAAAGTCAAAGACATAAAACGCTGACTAGTTATTGATTGGTCCGTAACTAGTCAAGCGTAACTGACATGTGTTGAAGAAAAAAATATGCTGATTTTTTCAGAACTTCGATCATCCTTTTCCAACTGTAATTTCCGATGCTTGAACGATAAGAAACCTATTTAAACATTCCCCAACTCGCCCCTAATCCCTAACAATTCATCTAACGTTCAAAATTAGCCCACCTCATCCCAAAAACATCAAATCCCTTAGTTCTAGGTTTGGTGGCTATAAATAGCCTAGGTTAGGGTTTAACAAAGAAAGGGATGTGGAGTTTGTAGAGAGAGGGGATTTTCTGGAAATTAGGAGAGCTTTGAGAGAAAAAAAAGCAGAGAAAACGGTGGAATTGAGAGGAAAAGAAAAGAAAGAAGAAAAGGAAAAGCTAGGGTTTCATACTTGGGAAGATTATTCTTGGAATTTCTAGCCTCCCTTTGTTTAGATTCAAGCTTCCAATTCGTAATATCCTTCTACTTTATTTACCGCTTTTGATTGTAAATTATCTTTGGAAAATGTGACCTTTGTGGAACCAAGGTCTTGACTATGTTTTGATGTTTTATGATAGTTGATGATGTTTATTTGTTGTTATATGAGTATGCTTATATAGCCTTGGTAAGGCTAGTAGATTTGTTTTTACGCTTAAAATCGACGCTTGATGCTTCGTGATGATTTGGTTTTCTGAAAAATTCTAAAAAATATTTTTCACGCTTAAGATGTGAAGAAACGCTGCTTGCACGGACTGATCATCCGAACTCGCCGCGTTTCTTCTTGAATGTTTGAAGATGTGAGAAACGCTGGACTTATAGACTACGTGAACGATCGCGCTTCGCTTGAATATTTGAAGATGTGAAGAACGGGTTGAAAAAGTTAGTCCAGCGTAACCTCCCGCTACCGCCTCTTCCCTTCCTTTTTGTCTATTTGATGATGTTGATGCTTAAGATTTGCCTTTCTTCGATTTTAGCTTGTTTTGACATGATCTGAAAGCTGGTGTTTGATGTTTTAAATAGATCCCCTTGCCTCTGAAGATTTTGTTTGTGATATTGTCTGAAAAACTGGAAGTAATTTTACTGATATTTTGAAGATGGGAAGAGACGCGGATGGTTACGCGGTTGAGTCCGCGTTTCCTCTCTGGATTTTATTTTTTGCCTGTAACGCTGATCAGTTATGCTCAGATCCTGCTTTCTGATCAACGTAACCTCTGCTTTTTTTATTCGTTGATATTTCCCGCTCTTTTGTTCCGTAATTTTACTCTATTTCCTAGTCTTGTCTATGTTGCTTGCAGAATCTGTTTAGATACCTTTTCTTTGAATTTTTGATTGATTTTTCCTTTAAATTGGTACCTTGATCCCTTTTGTTGACATTGAGTCTTAGATAACTATTCCCCTCATCTAAGGATTCAATTAAAGTATCACATCAAGGGATGGTAAGTCCTTTCCCTTATTATGTGTTTATTATGTGTTTTTGCATGATTTTGCATGTTTTAAATTAAGTTTTCCTTTGCTTTTATTCATGTCTAGTCTTTATTTATGTTATTTAATTTTTGAGTAAATCATTTGGAGGCCTTGGATGCCAAGTTGTAATAGATAGGTTTAATTTTGCAGAAAGTGTATTTATTCTAGAAAATGTAATAGTTAAATTATTATTCCGAATTTTTCCCCCTTAGAATGTATTTAGGTTCCCCCCAATGTAATAATTAGGTTTTATATGCTTATTTTGCATGCTTGCATGATTATGTGTTTACTTGCTTTCCTAGGGTTTTGCATCTAGATATTATGCCTATGTGTTATGTGTTTACGTGTTTTACGTGTTTACTTGCTTTAGTATCATATCTACATGTTTATTGTGTAAATTTATTGACGTCACCACACTAGTCCAACGCTAGTTATGGCTTTTCCTCTCGATTTCTCACTAATCCAATGTTGGTGAGAACTTTTTGATGAGGGCTAGTCCAATGCTAGACCCTTAGAACACCGTTCATGCATTAGATACAAATTTCACACACTTTTCACTTTTAGAGTTTCTTTCCCATTTTGCCTGTTACTATTCTCCCATCCCGTATGCGAAACATCTCATTTAGTTTTCTTTTTATTATATTAGTGCATTTAAGGCATTACCCTTTGAATTAGGGAAGAGAGCGAGTATGGCTTCCTAACCTTAGCACGCTTTTATTCCCTTCTATGAAAAGGAAGATTTAAAGTCACGAACTTAGTCCCCCGCACCCATTATGTTGCATTATCCCTCTTTAGGACATACATGTGCATTATTTTAAATGCCATCAAAATCATTCTTTAAAAATCAAACTTCTTCTTCTCTTTTATCAATTCAAAGTCAAAAAACCATTTTCCTAAAATTGCATCTTTTGGAAATTCGAGTTCCTCTTTGCACTTAAAACTGATCTTTTCAAAAATTCAATTTCTTTTCCCTTAAGATTTTATAAAACTGTTATTTCTTTTGAAAACCCCTAATTCTCCGCCTTGTTCAGTCTCATCATTTGCATTTTTTGACCTCCTCGAGGGATCAAAATTGGATGACACAACTAATGTGATCAATTCCAATCACACCTCAAGGAGACATTTTCCCCCTCTCGATCCAACATTAGGTTTAGGTTTTGCATCCATATAGACAACATCCAAAATGTGATAAATTTTAAAGTTAGAATTAGGAAATTTTTAGCTAAATCTTGCAACTAGTTTTGGCTAGGTTAGAAGGTGCCTTAGAGACGCAGTAACATCATCTTTGCCTTCCCTTCTTTCAACCCAGGACCCCAACCTTTTTCTAGTTTTTCAAAGACCTGAGTCGTTCCTAAAAGGGTTTTCTTTGTTTACTTTCATTAATTAAAATCTTTTTGGTGACTTGGTACACCTAAACTCCATACCGCTTATGACTCCAAACTTTTCTAAAACCCTTTTCTAGACTTTTGTTTTTTGGGTTCAAATCTGTCAAAGGCTTTTTTGTAGTCCCACGACCCCTTTCTTTCAAAAAATCAATTTTTAACTAAAAGCCATTTTTAACTAAAAACCCGAAGTGACGAGGGAGGTCTCATTCCCCCTCTCCTTCCCTTTCACCGAAAAAATGGGGCGCGACAATCACCAAACATCTGCTTCAGACGACCCTTTGGTAAATTACAAGGATTGTCTTTTGGGTAGAATTCAATGAAATTAAATGAGATATATACAAAAATCATAGAAAATATTATTCCTCATGCAATGACACAAAAATGGAGCAAAATTGATGTACAAAAATAGATAAATGAATAAATGGAATGAATAAGTAAAAAATGTTTATTGAATTTATGAACAGCTACTCAAAATTGTAAAAGAATTGAATACTGATTCAAACTGGTGATCTTTGATGAAAGGAAAATCTTTGACCCCTTTTATGTCATCCATTTGAAATTTGATGTCATAAGAATACAGGTGAGAAACCCAAATGAACATAGTCACCAATCTTTCAAACTTCAACACCTTTCCAATCGATGATTCTTTTGCATTTCATAATCCCTACCTTAACGCCCTTTTGGGTTTTCGCTAAGGTCACCCCCACCCATTTTCTTTTCTTTTTTTTGTTTTTTTTTTGTTTTTGCTTTCACTTTTTTTTTTTTTTGAAAAAAAAGGCCTTCGGTTTTCACCTCAAAGAGAGAGAGATAAATAAGATCATGAAATAAACAAACAAGTTTAACAACAACTTTATCAATCTGACATTTTGAAAATCAGTGGCATCGATTGGAACGATCTTCTCCATGTACAAATTTAGAAAGACGATTTACATCATTTGTAAACTTGATTAAGAAAATTCTCTCAAAAAAAATCGCAACAATGAAAGTCGGTAACATTTGGTTTGTGACGGGTTAGTGGGGTATAAAAAAGAAGGTTAAAGCTTGAAAGCAGATCATATAATGGGTTTCAAATAACTTGAGATCATATTTTTCAAAATTTGCCCCTAGGTGACAAATTCACCCCAGCGCTTATCTTGTGGTTTTTTTTTTTTTTACTTCTCTTTTTTTTGAATTTTTTTGCAATTTTTTTTTTTTTCTTTTTTTTTTCTTAACAAAAGTGAAACAACAATTAAAATTTGCCCTGGCTAGATCTTCATGGATTGCCAAACGAAAAAGAATGGATTATCTTGAAAGCTCAAAGGAAAAAACCGGTGAAACATCCAAAAGGGAAAAAAAAGAGGATGGTTTCCAATCCATTTTGCAGTAGTTTTAAAAGAATTTTAGTAATCATATGAAAACTTTTGCACATGTCAATTAATTGGTTGAGGGAAAACCTGTCCATCCATCTCCATGAGAACAAGTACTCCGTGTAATACTTTTTGACAATGAAAGGTCCTTGCCAATTTGGAACAAACTTCCCTTTGCCTCTTTGAACTGGAAGGATTCGCTTTCAAACCTTGTCTCCCTACCTCAAATAAACGGGGCTTGACTTTCTTATTGTATGCACGAGCCATTCTTTGTTGGTAACACCGCCCCATGGCAAAGCTGCATTCAACCGCTTCATCAATCAAAGATAAGCACATGCGTTTCCTAATCCATTCTTCCTCTAACTGGCTTCCATCGAATACATAGCGACATGGAATTTCACTTTCAGTGTAATACCGTTCATTCCATACATGAGTGAATATGGAGTTGCTCCAAGAGAAGTCCCGATTGCAATTGATGCCATCAATGCAAAAGCGGCTTCTCATGCCAATCTCGATGTGTAGGCCATTTTACGAATGATCTTCTTCAAATTCTTATTTGCCTTCCACTCCATTCATCCAGGTCTATAGATAGCCGATTTCCAAAGGTTTAATCTTGAATTGCTCACATAATCCATCCACCATGTCATTGTTGAGATTTTTGGCATTATCGTTGATCGGTGTTTCCTATGACTCCAAAAGCTTACATATGATGTTACTCCTCAAGAAATCTGCCATCTTCTTTAGTCACATGCTTATAGGACTCGGCCTCAACCCATTTAGTAAAATACTTATTGCCACCGAATAGAATCGATGTCCATTTGAAGGGATCAATAGTTCCAATCACATCCATTCCCCACATTGAACATGGCCAAGGGCGGTCATATACTATGCAATTCTGTAGGAGGAGCATGCATTACATCACCATGCATTTGGCATTTGACGCACTTACGAACAAACTGTATACAATCACGTTCCATAGTAAGCCAAAAAATATCCAATTCTCATAATCTTCTTAGCAAATGCCGCTCTGCGGTCCACAAACACCATTGCAATTCTTTCATCATGTAACTTCTTCTTCATCAACACACCTTAAAAAGACCAAATCTGATGTTCTCTTGTACGGCATCTCCATTCAAGAAAAATTTTGAAGACATTTCACGTAAGAAACTTTTGCAAAATACTGGAATAGGCTCTGCCTTAATGAATTCCTTGATATCGTTGTAGCCATCAAGTCTTCTCCACAACTAGACAATCGCCGGTTCTTCTTGAAGTTGAATCTGTATGGGCTCAATCACCAACTCGTCTGGATGTTGGATCATTGAAGATAGAGTGGCTATATGTCCGCAAGAAGACATTGCGAAAAGTGGAATGTGAATTCTAAATTCTAACCTCTCACTAAACTGAGCAAGCTACCGCGGATACAACATAATTTTGAATCTCGAAGTCACCCATTGCTTGAAAGTGTTCATGTCGAGCAAATCGGAGAATCACCAAACACTATCAAATCTTTAATATCCATTTCCAATGCCATTTTCAGTCCAAAATACAAGCTTCATACTCGGCCATATTGTTGGTACACGGGAATCGTAACTTAGCAGTCATAGGGATAATGTTTTCTTTCAAAGTATACCAAGATCGCTCCAATCCCAGCCCCCCCAAATGAGTTTAGCTTACGGCCAAAAAATAGTCTCCATTCGGGCATTGTTCATGCATGTCCTCGATTGTCCCAACAAATAGAATCTCTTCATGGAAGTAGTATGTAACGGTTGGTAATCATCCTCTTGGATTTTCACAAATGATGCGCTATAGCCTGCCCTTAATTGCCTTTATGTCAGAAGACGATATCAAATTCAGAAGGACCATTTGCCATTTAGCCATATGTCCCGGAGCATCGGTCTTCCAAGATATTTCAAAGGGTTAGAACGGGAAATCAGATATGTGGTATGACTGAGCAAGTAATGCCTCAACTGTCCAAACCTGCCCAAAGCACGAACTCCTTTCAAGAAATGAGTAGTTGGCCCTCAGATGTCGTGGAACTCTTACCAGATAATAAATGGCTTTGTTCCTTTCTTCCAGATTCATCATGCTGCCCCAAGACGATCCAACAGCTCATCAGTCTGAGGCAATACATAATTAGAGGTCTTCCTAGTGAGGTGGCACTAAAACCCCGAGGTTTCAACAAGTAATCCTTGATCTTATCAAAACACTGTGACAATCTTCATTCCAATTCAATCTTTGCATTCTTTTCAATAATTTGAAGCAGAGTCACAAGTGGAAGTCACCGTGCAATAAACCCGATAAAATTGATCTTTCCCGAAACTTTTCACATCTCTTTGAGTTTTGGAGCGGGGCATATCTCGATTGCTTTAATCTTGGCAGATCGATCTTTATACCCTTTTACCGCAATGAAACCTGCAATTTACCGTTGGGGCTACACTTTGCGTGATTCGCCTTCAAATTATATTTCCTCAATCTTTGAATGCAGTTTCTTCAAATCAATCAAATGATCCTCAATTTTCTTTGGACTTGATTATGATGTCATCCACATAAACTTCCATCTCCTTATGAATCATGTCAGAAACAATGTAATCATAGTCCTTTGATAAAGTTGGCCCCAGATTCTTCAATCCAAAAGGTATGACTCTATAGCAAGTGTTCCCCATGGGGCAATAAATGAAGTTTTCTCTCTGTCTCTCTTCTCTCGCCATTAAGATCCTGATGATACCCAAAACAATCACCAAAGGATTCACTCTCATGTCCAGCAGTATTGTCCAAAAGAATGTGAATATTTGGCAGAGGAAAATCATCCTTTGGCTGGCTTTATTCAAGTCTCTATAAGTCGACACACCGCACCTCCTCGACTTCTTGAGAACTCGGCAATGATTTGAAAGCCAAATGGGATAATGAGAAACCATGATAATTCTGGCATTGAGTTGCTTCACAATTTGTTCCTTTATCTTGAGACTCATATCCGGTTTTAAACTTACGCGTGGCTTCTGCTGGGAAGATTTGGATCCGTTGCGCGGTTTAGGAACCACTATGTCTGTAGAGATTCCAGACATGTCATCATATGACCATGCAAACACATCTTGAAATGAGGTTAAGAACTCAATCATTTCTCTCTTCTGCTTTTTATTCAAATGAATGCTAACTTTGAACTCCTTAACCTCAGTTTCAGTACCAATGTTAACGATTTCTGTCTCTTCTAAGTTCGGTTTGGGTTTCTCTTCATATTGTTCAAAATCCCTTGAGATGGATTCATATTCCTCTTCAGTATCACTCTCGTTTTGAATTTCGAATTGCATGATTTCAAATTCGTGAGGGATATCGAAATTGCATTCATCAAATTCCAAAATGGTGACATCCAAAGGGTCAAAGGATTTTATTTGTGGCCATCTGAAAGCAAAATAACACATAATAAATAAATAGAAAGTAATTAAAGGACAAAGGAAAATATTTCATTCCATTGAGTTCAAAAAATTTACTGAAATTAAAACAACTTCACAGATATAAGCACCTCAATTCTAGACCCTCATTTCCATTTCAGTAATTTCCTTAAACAAAACACGCTATGCTATAGGAAAATAATTTGAAACACTGAAATGACAATAAAGGCCAAATAACCAAATACTTTCTAACAAAAGATCCAAATTAGAGCTCCATATGGACAGCCCTAAACCAAAAGACAATCCCTTGAATTTACCGAAATTTCCTTTGAGAGGGAAGATAATCAGCTGTCCAATTCTGCATATCTCCTTCAGAAACTGATGGGAATTCCAAAATTTTGGAGGATCCGTCCTCATAAATAGTTCCCACAAATAATTGAGATAAACCCACTTCAACATCGTCAGGAGAGTCCCTTTCCTTCAACTCAGATGTGATCACCTCTGATGGACGAGGGAAAGTGAGATGCAATGGTGGGACATACAAAATCAGTTGCTTTCCTTCCTTCTCAGCTTGCTTTCGAGTTTGCATTTCCTTCTTATCCTTAGCAGTTGGCTGAAATCCTAGTCCAAAAGTGTTCTTCTGCATTGGAAGCTCAACTGGTTCCAAGATTCCCTACAAATTCCGTCCAAGACCCTTTCCCATTTCATACCCTCCTCGAATCATTTCTTTAGCCATCATGATGTTGGCTTCAGGCAAATCCGACTTGATAAGAGGTTTACCTTCAGGTGCCCATCCCACAGATACAATATCAGCAACATGATGAGATGTGATTGAACCCCGTCTGTTACTCTCCCCCTTGGACTCGGCATTAACAATCATAGTACAATCATCCTCAGCAAACACGGTGATCAACTGATCATTCATAACAAATCTCAAAATCTGATGCAAAGAATACGGCAGTGAGTTGGAAGTGTGTATCCAAGGTCTTCCTAACAAGACGTTATACACACCAGAAAAATTCATAACTTGGCAAGTAACTTGAAATTGAGCAGGCCCTATCTTCAATACCAGATCAACCTCACCCATAGATTCCCTTTTTGCACCATCGAATCCTCTAACTATAGTTGCTAATGGGCGAAGCTTAGTGTCAGAAAATCCAAGTTTGGTGAGAGTATTCCACGGACAAATATTTAGACCTGATCCATTATCAACCAAGACTCTTGGTAACAGCTTTCCATTACAACGTACTGATATGTATAATGCCTTGTTGGTCCTGATCCCTTCCGAGGTCAAATCATCATCTAAAAAAGTAATTTGGTTGGCAGCAAGCACAGTTTCAACAATATTTGAGAATTTGTCAACAGGAATATCTTTAGGCACTTGAGCCTCATTCAAGATCTTGAGCAAAGATTCTCTATGTAATTCGTGAGGTCAAGAGCAAGTTCAAAGAGAAATCGAAAGGTGCATCTTGTCTAACCATCCATGATTTTATACTCACTCCTCTTCAAAATTTGTAAAATCCACGCCTCTCTTTCGCATACGTGGGCTTCAACGGCAGGGAATTTTCTTTAGCTTTCGGCTGAACACGAATTTCGGGAGCTCCTACAACTCTCCCAAATCTGGTAATTGTAGACACCTCTTCTTTCAATGACCCCTTATTTCCTATTAACAAGGTCGACTCCTCATAATTCCATGGCACCTCTTGCAAATTATTGACACGATCAGGAAGTTCGGAACCCATGGGTTCTAATGTATCACATTCAAAGCATGACAAATCCAGAATGAAAGGGTCCTTGGAATTTACAGTATCAGAAGGTCCCTCTTCTATGATAAATGGCTCATCTCTTCCAGACAAAGGAGAATTCAATTTTTCCTCGAAAATGTCATTCATATTCTTAGCCACAAACTCCTTAGAGGACAACATTCTCCTCATTTTTATTTGATTAGCTTCCATTATACCAAATACTTCACTTTCATCTATGATTTACTAGGTAGGGTCAAGGAACTCCTCATCATTGGTGATCATTCCCACAGTACCTCCATGCTCCGCAGAATTTTTTTTACATTCGTCCCCCCTCTCCTTTCTTCTAAGGACAATGTCACCGGCATCAATCATATCCTCGGATCTTGTGTTTTAAAGCCAACAAGCAGCTTGTATGACCCTGGACTTCCGTAATGGTAAGTACAAATGGCCTGGGGATCATAACCCAGAGGTGGACCTCTAGGATAGGCTTTGGGAGGGGACTGTTCCAATCTTTCCAACTGCTTTTAATCCGCCATACAATTGATCAATTGGCCGGCGCAAATTAGTGAAAGTTCAAATGGCCTTTGAGTAGGAATCCCAATCGGCTGGAACAAGATTTTGATAGGGTTGTTGTTTTGTGGGCTGGTTTTGGGTTATAGGTTTGACGAGGATAGTTTTGATAAAGGGTTGAGAATTTGAGGTCGGTGTGGTATTTAGATGGATTGGTCGAGAGTGGGAGGTTTGGGCAATAGTGTGATGACATGATAAGGATTAGGATAGTGTGGGTAAGGGGTTGAAGAGGCGTGAAAGTGTTGAGTTTTGGTCTAAAAGATGGGCCTTGATCCCATACTCAATGCAGTTTCCCTTCTTCTTCTTAAATTGGGGTTTCTTCCCATTGTTGTTCAAATTCGCAAGCTTCCAATTGTTGCTTCAATCCACATTAACAATCTTTCCCCTTGACAAATTCATCAGATTCTTCCAACTTATTGATAATTGCAGCTTAATGAACTCCCAGTCATACGAAAAATTTCTTCAAAATAAGGTGGATCATGTGTCTTGATAAAAGTACGGACAATCTCCTTCACTCATAGGAGGCTCCACCTTGGCAGCTAATTTTCTCCAACGCTTGGCATATGTTTTGTGATCTTCTAAAGGTCTCCTCTTGGTTCCTTCCAACGTTGTCCGCTTGTTAACTCACGCTTGAATTCATACCGCTTCACAAAAGCCGTTGACAAATCCAACCAAGTCTTGATCTCTTGAGGTTTCAAATTAATACCACCTAGAGCATCTCCTCCAAACTTTCGTGAAACAATCGCATAGGTAGATTTTCATCATCCACTGTGTTTGCCAAATTTGTTGGCAACATCTTGAGGTGCGCCTTTGGATTCCTGCATCATCATACTTGCTGAATTTGGGAGCCTTAAAACCTAATGGCAATTGAACATCCTGGAAAAGACGTAGCTCATCGTAGTCCAATCCGGCCATGTCTATTCACTCCTTGGCTCTTCTTCATAAACTCATCAAATCGGTCTAATCTTTTCAACAAATCCTTATTAATTGGTGCAACATGTTCATCCATCTCCGGTTTTCCTTGAGAAGCGATCCCCACACAAAAGGCTCAGTAGGGTGGTGAGGTCCCAAAGGATTGGGAGGAATGGTCGATTTATTTGTGGTCAGTTTGAGTGATCTGGTTATCGGGCGGGTTTATGAGAATATAGTTTGGATGTAGGTGTGAAGGTCGGTCGATTGGGACGAACAAAAGCACTTTCGGAGGGATTGTCGGGTTTGGAAGGTAGATATGGGTGCATGAGATAGCTGATTGTCTTGCTCAGGTGGGTTGTTGTTGGTAGAATGATGGTCATTTGGGATACCGCCACCACTACTATTTGCTACAAGTTGATCAATCACCCGCCTTTGTGCGGCCATTTATACACTCAATTCATTAAACCTGCCTAATACCTCACTTAGTTGAGCTCCCAATGCTGCCAAATCTGGTGACGTCACTAAAGCAGATCTCTCCGAAATTTCTGGCGGTGAACTCATGTTTACCGGTTGTCTTAAGGCTCTACTTCAAGATCTAGTGACGATGGGGCTTCTTTGTGAAACTATATTTAAAGTACCTGTGAGTTTAGAAAAGAAGCCGATTTAGCAATTTATTCCCCATTAAACTGTGAAACTCTATTCAAAAAGAAAAAGGAAAAAAAAGAACAAAGTTAGTAAATGCTAATATAATTCGGATGCATGTCCTAGGGGGAGCCCTTTTTCTGCCAAGGGTTGGCCTAACATGATGCAACACCTTCAAGGTGAGACCTGTTTATCAAACCTGTGCTTTGACTGAATTTGTAGAAAGTTGAAAGGCAATTTCATTAATAAACTTCCATAATTTCATATACATCAGCTACATCATTTCTCGAAAACGGTTTTGTACAATGTCATTGAACTTCTTCAACCTATCTATCACAGCATCTTTGGACTCTCTAGAATAAGGATTCATGCTTCAACTTGATCATACAATTCAAGACATTTCCTCTTCAACTTTTATTCTTTCCTCATGCCTCTTATATCGCTCCCCATTCTTCTTGCGATCCTTGCTTGCTTTCTGATTGTCTTAATTGAACCTTTTCTCTGTCTTTTGTTTCGATGATCGCCATCAACCTCTTGACTTCCTCAGATTGTACCAATTGTGGTCGTTTTGCATTAGAATCCCTGAGCCACTCCTCGTATTGAGGGGTGACTAAAGCCGTCTGCCTAAACCGCGGAATATAAACAATATCTTCATCATTAGACAATGTCCCCCAAGTATCAGTGATCGGCACCTCATTGAATTTCAATAGACGACTGGTCAAACCGATAGTGAATTTTGTCAAATCAGGCATTGGTGGTGATTCTTGAACACGCCCTAACTGTCTGAGAAACCTTTTTGGAGTATAACACATGATACCTTGGGTTCCCAACAATGGTATGAAATCTGAAAAATTGGTACGAAGAGCAGGATTAAGACAATCTGTCCAATCTAATACCCACCTAATATTCTGATCTGGTAGCGTATCTAAAAAATCCAACCATTCCAAAGCATTTCTCGGTAAACTATTCTGGTCAACTCTTTTGTGGTGAGTAGCTATCCAATTATATCCAATTAGCGGCACACCATCAAGAATAGGTAATCGTCTCCTAAAGTGTTCCATCCCCCACATATGCAGAATGCGATTTGATCCATGAAAGAACTTCGCCCCTTTCTGACAATTGGTACAAGCAATGAATATATCAGCTAACACTATTGGCACTATGGAGCCCCGTCGCTTTCCAATCCCACAAAATAAATCATGCACAATTTTGATAATTTTGAAACCAATTTTCTTATCCCTTCTTGGAAATAGGTAGATTCCCGCCATGACAAGTCCATATACCCACAACCTCTTGCGCTCCCAAATATCCTTGGATGTAAATGAAAAGTCATTGAAATGCTTGTCAAATTCTTCCTTTACAGCAAATCTATCAAACAAGAATTTTGTATCTATACTCTGGTCCGATCCTTGCACGACGGATTTTTTCAACCCAGCAAAATGGCAGAATTTCGTTTTCCCAGAAGCAATGGGATAAATCACAGCTGTTCTCTCCACTGACAGATTAAGAAGGCCAGCTACCTCTTCAACTGTAACAGTCATCTCCCTATTTCCTATTCTAAATGCTGAACAACTAGGCTCCCACAGTTGAATTAAAACTTCTACTAAATACCCATCAGATTCAATATATTTGAAATTCCCGATCGGTCCAAGATGTACTGCTATCTGGTCGATTTCAGTGGATGAGAGAAACCCCGGCCATTGTTGAACTTCCATCGGATTAGCAATTGCTTGACGCGCTTAGGTTCCGTCCATCCAAGCATGTCAATTGAGTCAAATACCTTACCTACAGCCTCACCTCCGCTTTACTAAAATTTAAACATGAAGTCCCATAGGGGTTACGCACCAGGGAAGAATGAGGTTGGTATATCTCTAAAATGGGATTCCCTAAGTGGCATTCCCTCTAAGGCTAATGCATGATGCCAATTTATTAAAACAAATAAAGATGCAAAAATATAATTAAAACATGACCTAAAAAGGACCCCATTTGAATGTCGGGGTAAGCCTAAAATGATATGCAATATATACAAGTTTAATGTAACATACTGAAATTTAAACGTGCAATAACCTATCTAAACTGGTGGTTTCTTCTAAAAGAGTGCCTAGTCAGGACACTTATTTCTAAAGTTGGTGAATGCATATACAGGAGAAGGAAAAGGGTTAGTTCAATTGAACAAAGAACACGTAACACGTAACATCTTGGAACAATCAAAAAAATATAAAAATGCTTAAAATAAAGTGAAGAAAAAGGGGGTAAAATCCCTCCTCTCGTGTTTAGTGTTCCTATTAGGGTAAAATGGACTCTACCCTAGGCAATTCTAACATGGATGCATGAGGTTGAGCTCACTAATGCATCTAGACTCGACAAAGGTTACAGGTCTCCAAGACTTCAGACCAAAGACAAAGGGTCATCAATTCCAATGTCTTAAGTCAGTGGCTCGAATGATCCCCTAGGTACCGCTATGGGCGCAAAGCACACCATCCGCATACCCAAGGCAATCGATCCTAATCCTACAAGGGAGGTGGGATAGCGCCCACGAAAAAACAAAAAGGGTAAAAATTATGCATGCACGTATGAGGTGCTTCCTTTGAGAGGAGGAATGAATACCAATATAAAAGAATGAAGGCTTCTAGGGTGATCACTTCCCCCTACCCCAAATGCAAAGCGCGATACAAGTAAAATAATACAAGTAAATAAATCCATCATACACATGGAAGTCGAGAAGTGAACACGAGTGTGAGACGCAAAAAATCCTAAAAGAAAAAACATGCAACCTAGACATTCAAATGTGATATATAAGAAAGTTAGAAAAACGAAATAATCAACTAAATCAAGTGTTCGGACCCTCTTAGGAAAATCCCCAATGGAGTCGCCAAGCTGTCGCGCCCCATTTTTGAAAAAAGGAAAGGAAAACCCGTTGTTTCGGGTTTTTAGTTAAAAAAGGTTTTTAGTTAAAAATTGATTTTTAATTTTTTTTTGAAAAATAAAAATAAAAGGAATGGGTTATGGGACTAAAAATGCGACGATTTGAACCAAAAACAAAAGTCTATAAAAGGGTTTTTTAGGAAAATTTGGAGTCGCCACTTGGTATGGAATTTAGGTGTACCAAGTCACCCAAAAATTTTAATTAATGAAAATAAACTAAGAAAACCCTTTTTTAGACGACTCGTGTCTTTGAAAACTAGAGGAAAAGGTTCGGGTCAGTTGAAAGGGAAGGCAAAGATTCATGTTACTGCCTCTAAGGCACCCTTCTAACCTAACCAAAGCTAGTTGCGTGATTTAGTTAAGAATTTCCTAATTCTAACTTTTAAATTTATTACATTTGAATGTTGTCTATATGGATGCAAAACTTAAACCTAATGTTGGATCGAGAGGGGCAAAATGTCTCCTTGAGATTTGATTGGAATTGATCACATTAGTTGTGTCATCCAATTTGATCCCTCGAGGAGGTCACGAAAAAAAATGCAAATGATGAGATTTCAAAAAGAACGGAAATTAGGGTTTTCAAAAGAAATGCAATTTTTATAAAATCTCAAGGAAAAAGAAATTGGATTTTTGAAAAGATCAATTTTAAGTGCTTAAAAGGAACTTGAATTTCAAAAGATGCAATTTTAAGAAAAATGGATTTTGACTTTGATTTGTTAAACAAGAAAAAGAAATTTGATTTTTGAAGAATGATTTTGATAGATTTTAAAATAATGCACATATATGTCCCTAAAGAGGATAATGCAACATAACGGGCTGGGACTAAATTTGCGGACTTTAAATCTTCCTTTTCATAGAAGGAAATAAAAGCGTGCTAAGGCTCAGAAGCCATACTCGCTCTTTTCTCTATTTCAAAGGGTAATGCTCTAAAATGCACTAATCTATTTTCTAATTTCAAGAATGTAAATGCAAGTTTAAATATCATGTTTTACATACAAGAAATAAACATGCAAAAATGAAAGATAAAATCCCTAAATGCATGAAATGATATGTAATATGTTATTCTAACGACCTAAAGGTCTAGCATTGGACTAACCTTTTCTATGAGTCGACTAGCTGGACTAGTGTGACAACGTTAGAGAAGGAACCACAACTAGCGTTGGACTAGTGTGGTGGCGTCAATACATTTACATAATAAAACATGTAAACATAATAATAAAGAAAGTAAACACATAAAAACACATAAACACATAACACATAAGCATAATATCTAGATGCAAAACCTAGGGAAGCAAGTAAACACATAAACATGCAAACATGCAAATAAAGCATATAAAACCTAATTATTACATTGGGGAACCTATATACAATTCTAAAAGGGGAAATCAAAATAATAACCTATCTATTACATTTTCTAAAATAAATACACTTTTACAAAATTAAACCTATCTATTACAACTTGGCATTCAAGTGCCTTCCAAATAATTATGGAAAATTAAATAAAGCGATTAAAGACTAAAAATGAATAAAACTAAGGTAAATAAATTTAAACATGCAAATTCATGCAATAAAAAAACACAAAGGCACATAAAGAGAAAATTCTAAAGGTTTTAAATATACCTCCCCTGCGACTCACATGTGAACTTTGGGTCACTTACTCAAAAGAATACACACATCAAAATACCACCATAAATAAATGCTAATCAAAATGAATAACTCAAATCAAAATGTTAAAGGGAAACAATGCACATGAGAAGCTCACACTTAACAATTAAACAAAAGAAACATTTAAAATTGCAATGTCACATTTTATTAGGGATGTAATTGAAAATATTTGAAACTTTTTGGGGTCTGAACAGAATTTTCCAAAAGATTGGGGGTCAAATTTGAATGAAAATAAAGTTGAGGGATAAAAAATGTAATTAAAATAGGGACTTAAGTGAAAGAAAACAAAAGTTTTCGGGCCAAAGTGAAACTGATTGAGAAAATAGGGGCCAATGTGTAAATACTTCAAATGGACCGAAAGGTGGGCTGGGAATTTTTAAGAGTTTGGGCCAACATCTCTTCGGCCCACACGAAATTAAACAGAACCCAAGTGTAGAGCCCAAACAAATTAAATAAAAAGCCTAGCAACAAAACTCAAACGAATTAATCCAAATCTAATGCCAAACCCAACAAAACAAACTCAACAAATTAAGCACAAGTCTGGTGCAAAAGCCCAAGCAAAAAAACAACCATGGCCCAACCGAAAAATGACATGGCCCAAACTCTTTTTTTTTATTTTCTTTCCCTTTTCTTCTTCTTTTTCTTCCTCTCTTTCTCAAAGACAGTCACGGCGACTATATAACTCACGGACTGCCACGGTCACGCTAACTCCTATGACAAAAATTCTCAAAATATAACTCCCACTCGATTTTTCAGAGAATTCATTTCGGCTTAGTTTTTTAATGCAAAGCACGCACTAAAAGTGCTCAAACGCGGTAAATTACAGGCTTAAATTTTTTTCAAAATGCTCAAACAGCCCCAAATTCATAAAATTTATGTCTAAACGATCCTTGTGACTTCTATAATGCAACTAAGACTTAATTAACAAGAACTAAAACCGATTCTTTATCAAAACATTTTATCAAACATATAGAAGACATTAAGTAAACCCATTATTTCTACCTCTAAAACTAACATAAATGAGCCCAAAAATTCAACAAACATCCAAAAATACATTCATGAACACCCAAAGGCAGCATAAAAACGTCCAGAAATGAAGAGAAAAAAAATTCCATGAAAACATGCTTTTTACATTGAAATTTTAAAGGAGAAGCTTGAGGAAGTCTTACAATGCTTGTTAGAAGATTTTAGTGAGCTGTGTGGCGTTGATAGTCATTTGAATCTCCTAAAGAGCTTCACCCTCTTTTGTGCCTTTTTTTTTCGTTTTCTGATTTTCCCCCTTTTTGTGTGTGTGTGCTTGTCTGTTGTGTGTGTTTAGTGTGTGAGAGCCGAGAGTGAGGAGGAGAGTTTTTGTGTGTGAGTTGTGTGTGATGAGAGGTAGAGAGCCGAGAGTGAGGAGGAGAGTTTTTTGTTTGTGATAAGTGCGGAACCGGTAATGTCGAGAGTCGGAGTGGGTTTTGTGTGAAAAATCGAGAGTTGTTGTGCATGTCTGTGTGAAGTGATGGAATCGAGAGAGAGATAGAGAGTTGGAGGGAGTTAGTAGCAAAAATCTTTTGATGTGATTTTACTCTGTTTTTTCTTTTTCTTTTTTTTTTTGAAAAACCAAGAAAATAAAGAAAATAAAGTAGAATAAGGCAAATAAATCAAAAATAAAGCAGAACGAAAATAAAATAAAAGACATGAGAAAAAACTAATATTTTGAAGTTTCAAATTATTTGTCACTAATCACCTTGATTGATTTTCCTTTTCTTGATTTTTTTTTTGGATGAACCTGTAAATAAGGAAAATAAATTCACATTAAATGTAGAAAAATAAATGATCAATTAAATCAACAAAACTGTAGGAAAACATGAAAAATTAGTAAAAATTTGGTGTCTACACTACATTCTTGAAATTGAAAGGTATTTGTTTCTTAACTACTTGAATTGCATTTGTCTTATTATGTTTTGTATTCAGTTAGTATCTATTTATTTATTTTTATGGAGTAAGTAATATGAAATTATAATGGATTGTTTATCGGCAATGACTTAATGATTTACTGATATTTAAAATAATTGATTGTTTGTTGAAATTTAGTTAAAATTTTGTTATAGGACAAATTTTTATGAGCACCCGAGGGGGGATCGGGGACAGGGATGGGGGGCGGGGAATGTTTGGGCAATGTGGCGGGGGTTGGGGCAGGAAACCTATGCAAACTCGGTAGTTATGGCTTTATCAGTCCACTTATGATTGAATTAGCATGTAATCAACTATCACGTTTGTGGATTAATTATAATCATGCGTATTTTGAATTTAAACATGTAAAGTTCCAAGATGAATTGCCACTACATCCATCCCATTCGCATATATCATACTCTATCCCTGTTCTAGTCGTAATGGGAAGATCAATTTGTCCAGCATAGTATTTTTGGGCCTATGTATTTATCCTTTTAACCCAACAACTCTTTCCTGTTCCACTTGGACCTTTGATTATTATTGATTTTGACCTATAGAGCATGTTCTCCAACGCAATTACATTTTCTGTGGCCCAATGTGCCAAAAACTGTGGATAGACCGGACAGGTCTCACAGTTGATCTCCCTCCCACATCTGGGACCGATCGAGTCCGGATACAGGTCGGCCCAGGAGATTTCACCCCCTTCATTTGAGAAGATACTTTCAGAGATTCGAACTATTTACTCCATCCCTTCCTCATTCACCAAATTCCCTAGAATGTGAATAGCAAACACAAACCCTATTCCCAAAATCTTTAAGATTAAGTGTAAAAACAGAATACAGTTAAAAAATAAAAACAATAAAAACAATAAAAGAAACAAATGAAGCCTCAGATAGTCGATCTAATATCAAGTCATGATTCAGCCAGTAATTCCAGAAATTTATATAATTAATTCCTCATAGGCTTCAACTAATTAGCCAAAAGAAACTCCAGAATTAGTAAATAAAAAAATAAAAGAAAGAAAACAAACAAATTCCATATTCTTAACTAGCAAAATGTAATCGCACAAAATGACTCCTTGGATGAATAAAACAAAAATGAATCCACAGATTCCTATCAAAAAATGTGAAATATTCAAAAGAAAATTTAATTTCAGTTTGATCATAGCATTTCCGATCATTGCCTTTTCCGGCTACTGGAAACGTGGCATCAAATCTTTTCTTCTCAAAATTACCAAAAAATGAAAATCAAAATTAAATACGAATTACTAGCTAATTATTACTTTAGAGACCCATTTCAAATCAACCACGCTGCGATAAAGAGAGAATGAAGTCGGATTTGTAAAACCCAACCAATTAAACAAAATGAAAAATGCAACATATGCAAATTGCCCTGAAATCAGTGGAGGGGAAAAGTGTGTTTGTTGCTCTCTCTAACGGCTACATTTTCTAAAAGTGTCATACGACACTTCCTATTCCAAGGATTTTTCCTCATCGGCTAGCAATTTAGCATCCAATATGAGTACCATCTGACAGTTTGTAGAGTGGAGGCAATGTACTAGAGAAACGTTAGAGTCAGAGGGGATTGACAGGCTGCCGATCAGGGAGTTTAGGTCTGACGATTTAGAGAAATGATGAGACTTGGAGGCAGGCGTGAGGCGGCTGGGATAGATGAAGTAGGGTTTAGAAAAATTAAGAGTATTATGTGTGTGTGTATTATATTTATTAATTTATTTAAATGGATCCGACCCGAATCCAGGTCGAAATTTCATATACTGTATTCGACCCATTTTTTATCAGAGAAAACAGGTTCGGATCCTAGTTCGGATAAATGGAATTATATCTAATTCCAACCCATTAAACTATAGCGAAGTGGTCCGGGTCTATACCCCGCTGAAATGCCTAGTCTTGTGGTAAGGTTAGATCCGGCGGCTTATGGAATATGCGGTCCGTAATGCTTGATATCTTATTAATCAACTACCACGCTTGTGGATTAAGCCAACAAGTACAAGATGCCAGCTATGAGTGGCCCGTGATCGGGCCACGTGGCAACGTTGGACATGCCGCACGTGATTTGAATTTATATAGTTAGTTAGTTCCCAGTTTAGTTGGTTTGGTATCTTGATATGATGGAAAATTATAAACACACTTGGTAGTAGATGAGCTTAAGACTCTAGTTAGTCTTTAATTTATTATAAAAGGACGTGCACAAGAGTGAATGCGATGTGCAAAACATTTCTTGTTCTTATACTTCGTTCGTCGTCAGACTGTTAAGTCTGTAAACAAATTGAACCAGCTAACAAGCCATCTCGATCAAAACTCGACTCTTACTTGATTAATATCAAGTTCGAGTCAATCTTGAGTTAGCTTGATGAATCAATCGAGTCAAACAGAGTATAAAAAAATGCAACAGATCTTCTGTTTCACTCCCTGTGCCATTCTCTGTCCCACATTTTATTATATTGCTATTTCTCTTTCATAAATATCATATTTTAATTCTTTTTTGTTCCCTTACTATCAAATAACTACCAACACAATAAAAAATAAATATAACAATCTCAAAAAAAGTATTATATAATAGAAAGTTCAAAATACATAAGAAAATTCATAAAAATCTTATTTTTTGTGTATTTTAATTTTTTGAGTTTGTTAAATTTTGTGTATTGCTGTATTCTCCTTCATTTGATAGCAAGGGAACAAAAAAGAATTAAAATATGATGTTTATGAAGGAGAAATAGCAATATAATAAAATGTGGGACAGAAGATCCGTTGTGATAAAAATACTTGACTTGTTGGCTTGATAAGTGGGTTTCAATGATATATTTTTAATATTTTTTTTATGAATGATAATAAATTTACATGTATGTCCACAATATTTTTATTAATTTTTAGGTGAAGTGTCTTCTTTCATCTATTTTAAAAATTATAATACAAATTATTCTTTTTATTTGAGATCGACTAGACTCAGAAGTCTTGCAACACCTCAAGATCTACATTGAGAGCTCAATGGAATTCGAGTCTGGTGACATTGAATTGAGTTGAAGTTGTAGACACCAAATTTTTGCTAGTTTTAATGTTTTCCTTGAGTTTTACTGATTTAATTGATCATTTATTTTTTTTCTACATTTAATGTGAATTTCCTTATTGACAAGTTTTTCAAAAAAAAAAATCACATAAAAGATTTTTTACCCACTCCCCAATTCTTCTCCCTATCTCTATTGTCCTTCACACACACACATACAACAACTCTCGCACAAGATTTTACCCACTCCTCTCTCCAACACTCTCTCGCTCTCCCACTCTTTCAACACACATAATTCTCAAACACACAATTCACGACACACACAAAGCTCAAATAAATCTCTCCCTCACTCAATACACACACTAAAAAAAAACAAAAAAAAGAAAAAAAGAAAAGCGTAAAACGGAAAAAGAGGACAAAGAGGAGTCGGGAGGAAGCTTCATCAAGAATCAAAGCCACAAAACTCACAAAAATCTTGCAACAAGCATTGTAAAATTTCTCAAACTTCTCCTTTAAAATTCCTACGTGAAAAGCATGTTTCATGGATTTTTTTTTCTTTTCTTTCTTTCTTTCTTTTCATTTCTGGATGTTCAGATGCCAATGTTGGACTTTGGGTGTTGATAAATGGACTTTGGGGTTGTTTTGCTGAATTCTTTTGGCTTGTTTATGTTAGTTTTAAAGGTAGAAATAATGGGTTTAAATAATGTCTTTTATATGTTTGATAAAATGTTTTGATAAAGAATCGGATTTGATTCTTGTTAAATTGAGTTTTAGTTACATTATAGAATTCACAAGGATCGTTTAGATATAAGTTTTGTGAATTTTGGGGCTGATTTGAGCTTTTTAGAATAATTTTTAGTCGGCTGTAAATTGCACGTTTGGACAGTTTTGGTGCGTGTTTTGCAAAAACTAAATCCGGAAATGAATTCTACGTGAAAAATCGAGTGGGAAGGTATATTTTTGAAAATTTTTTGTGACCAGAAATTCGCCGACGACCGACGGTCCGGCTGCGGTCCGGCGGTGTTGCCATGGTCGCCGGCGAGCTTGTTGGTCTGGCAAAGGAAGGAGAGGAAGAAGAAAGAGAGGAAGAAGAAGAAGAGAAGAAAAGAAAAGAAAAGAAAAGAAAAGAAAAAGGGCTTGGGCCTTGTGTTTAGTTTGCTTAGGGCATCTTGGTTGGGTTTTTGTTATTTTCATTTGGGCTTTTGTATTGTATTTGTGCTTAATTTATCTGGTTCATTTTGTTGGGTTTCGTTTGGGTTTGGTATTAAACTTTGTTTAATTGTGTTTGATTTTGGACTCTGGGCTTTACATCATGGTTTAGTTTCATTTGTGAAAGTATTAATTCTTAAAATTCCCAACCCATCCTTTCATTTAAAATAATTTATACATTCCTAATTCTCAATCTTTACTCGCCCTAAAACTTTTAATTTCTTTCACATAGGTCCCTATTTTAATTGCATTTTGACCCCTAAACTTTATTTTCATATAATTTTGACCCCACTTTTGGAAAATTTGTCTGATCGTATGGTTTTCAAATCTTTTCAATTACACCCCTAATAGAATGTTGACTTTGCAATTATAAATGTTTCTTTTCTTTAATTGTTAAGTATAAGTTTCTCATGTGCATTGTTTCCCTTTAACATTTTGATTTGAGTTATTCATTTTTTATTGGCATTTATTTATTGCGATATTTTAACGTGTGTATTCGTTCTGAGTAAATGACACGAAATTCCCATTTGAGTCGCGGGGGAGGTATATTTAAAACCCTTATGTGTTTTTTTTATTGCATGAATTTGCATGTTTAAATTTATTTTCCTTAGTTTTATTCATTTTTAGTCTTTAATCGCTTTATTTAATTTTCAATAATTATTTGAAAGGCACTTGAATGCCAAGTTGTAATAGATAGGTTATTATTTTGATTTCCCCCTTTAGAATTGTATATAGGTTTCCCCAATGTAATAATTAGGTTTTATATGCTTTATTTGTGTGTTTACATGCTTCTGTGTTTACCGTTTCCCTAGGTTTTTACATCTAGATATTATGCTTATGTGTTATGTGTTTATGTGTTTTTATGTGTTTACTTGCTTTATTATCATGTCTACATGTTTTATTATGTAAATGTATTGACGCCACCACACTAGTCCAATGCTAGTTGTGGTTCATTCCCTCTAACGTCGTCACACTAGTCCAACACTAGTTGTGGCCTTTCCTTTCGATTTCTCACTAATCCAATGTTAGTGAGAACCTTTAGACGAGGGTTAGTCCAACGCTAGACCCTTAAGGCCGTTCATGCATTAGGTACAAGTTTCACACACTTTTCACTTTTAGGATTTCTTTTCCATTTTTGCATGTTATTTTTCTCCCATCCCGTATGCGAAACATGTCATTTAGTTTTCTTTTTCATTAAAATAGATTAGCTTTTTTTAGGGCATTACCCTTTGAATAAGGGAAAAGAGCGAGTATGGCTCTCTAAACCTTAGCACGCTTTTTAAGTCTCTTCTATGAAAAAGAAAATTGAAGTCACGAACTTAGTTCCCCGCACCTATTATGTTGCATTATCCTTCCTTAGGACATACATGTGCATTATTTTAAATTCTATCAAAATCATTATTTAAAAAATCAAGTTTATTTTTCCAGTTTAGCAAATTCAAAGTCAAAATCCATTTTTCTTAAAATTTCATCTTTTGAAAATCAAGTTCCTTTTTGCACTTAAAAATTCATCTTTTCAAAAATCCAATTTCTTTTCCCTTGAAATTTTATAAAAATTGCATTTCTTTTGAAAACCCTATTTCCTTTTTTTTCGAGTCTCATCATTTGCATTTTTCGTGACTTCCTCGAGTAATCATGATATGAATCGACGTAGGACTTAGACGAAATTCAAGTTGGATGGCGGAACAATTGACCCCTTTAAACCCCGGGTTGGCGAACCTTAGACTTAACCTTGACCCACGAACCAACGATCTAGCGAACCAACGTTGTAGGTAGTAGAACGCCACAATCAAGGTGATTACTTGATTGATAAGTTCAAGTTGAATAACTCAAGAAAACTCTCAAGTATTCAAGAAAGGCTCTCTTAGAAAGAGAAAGTGAAAACTCATAAAATTTGATATAACTTGCTTTTTAATAAAGTTGATGGTTTGTAGGCTTATTTATAACCTTACAAAAGACACTCAAATCCTAATGTAACTTGGACTCAAATTACTAAAAATCTAACCTAACTAGAATAGGCCAACATGGCTCTATCTTTTTAGGAAACTACTAAATAATAAACATGGACTAATTAAGCTACTAAAATTCAGACATCATGACAAAGCCTTGGTCCGATATTATTCCTACTAAAATGACTTAAGGAAAACAATGGAAAATTAGACAATTGTGCCCTTATTCTAAAAGACTTCAAATGGTAGCTTCATTCTTTAATTTGAAACAAAGTATAAATCTTTGATCCAAGCCTTGTTTAAAGGAAGGAATCTTTGTGATGTCTTGGAGCTTTAATCCCCTTGGATAAGAATATAATAAATGATCCCAAATCAAAACTTCCACCATTCCATTTCTCATCAGATCAAATTTGGATGACACAACTAATGTGATCAATTCCAATTAAATCTCAAGGAGACATTTTGCCCCTCCCGACCTAACATTAGATTTAGGTTTTGCATCCACATCGATAAACATCCAAATGTGATAAATTTTAAAGTTAGAATTAGGAAATTTTTAACTAAATCATGCAACTAGCTTTGGCTAGATTAGAAGGGTGCCTTAGAGACGAGTAACATCGAATCTTTGCCTTCCCTTCTTTCAACTGTGACTCCCAAACCTTTTTCTCTAGTTTTTCAAAGACCTGGAGTCGTCTAAAAAGGGTTTTCTTAGTTTATTTTCATTAATTAAAATTTTTGAGTGACTTGGTACACCTAAACTCCATACCAAGTGGCGACTCCAAATTTTTCTAAAAACCCTTTTCTAGATTTTTGTTTTTGGGTCCAAATCGTCGCATTTTTTTTTTAGTCCCATGACCCATTTTTTTATTTTTATTTTTCAAAAAATCAAAAATCAATTTTTAACTAAAAAACCTTTTTCAACTAAAAACCCGAAACGACGAGTTTTCTTTCTTTTCAAAAATAGGTAGGGACAGCTTGGCGACTCCACTGGGGACCACTAGTGAGTCCGAGCACTTGGTTTAGTCATTTTTTTTTCTGACCCTTCTAATTTATTGCATTTGGATGTCTAGGTTGCATGTTTTTCCTTTTAGGATTTTTTCGTCTCACACTAGTATTCTTTTCTCAAATTTCGTGTGTATGATATATTTACTTACTTGTATCATTTTACTTGTATCGCAATTTGCATCTTGGGTGGGGGGAAGTAATCACCTTAGAAACCTTCATCCTTGTTTAATGGTATTTATCCCTCCTCTCCAAGGAAGCACTTCATACGTGCATGCATAATTTTTACCCTTTTTATTTTCTCGTGGGCGCTATCCCACCTCCCTTGTAGGATTAGGATCAATTGCCTTGGGTATGCGGATGGTGTGCTTTGCGCCCATAGCGGCACCTAAGGGATCATTCGAGTCACCGACTTAAGGCATTGGAATTGATGACCCTTTGCCTTTGGTTTGAAGGCTTGGAGACCTATGACCTTATCGAATCTAGATGCATTAGTAAGTCCTACCTCATGCATCCATTTAGAATTAGAGCAAATGGCCAAAAATGTCACTAAACTATTGACTTCTATGTCTTTTGGTCACTAAACTTTTTTTTTAACCAAAAATGTCACAGAACTCCTAAAAGCATGCAATTTTTACCATTCCGTCAAATATGCAAGTTAAGTGGGACGGAGAAGCTATTTCTTAAACAGTTGTGAGGGGCAATTTTGTCTCAAAAGTTGCTGTGAACATTGTGCCAACAACTCAGACGCCTTTTTGACCAAATTTAAACCCTATTATCAAAGTATGCCAAAGTCAAGCAAGAAAATGGAGAAAAATGATGAATCCTCTCAATCTAGATTCTCAAGTTTGGCAATTGCAAGAAACAAGAGGCCACCTCCGATCTGTGGCTACGGCAAAAGAACACCTCATGGACTGATAGGAACCCACTGGAGATAGAGAATCTGAGAGAAAATACTGCAACAAGAGTCATGGCATCCAGAAGAAAACCGCTAGAAAGAACATCCACTGCAAAAATCTCGGGGAAGCTGCAGTTGCTGGTGGACGAGGGTATTTTCTCGGAGGATGATCGTTTCAACAAGTTGAAGGGGGAAATAAAAGAAATGGTAGATTTTATTTTGGGTGTGCGGGACTTGGAGGATTCCTTTTCTGACCTTGTAGATTTTGTTTGTAAAAATAGGTAGGAGTTTTACTCTTTTTTTGGATTAGATCAGGGATTGTCCGGCTTCGACTCGATTGGAGCACGTCTAATCAGACCTAAATCACCCCTTCATTTCTCAACCCTTTTCTCTCTACTCATCCATCAATCTCCCAGATGCCTCTCCTCTGTAACCTCTTTAAACCACCCTCCCAATCCCACCAAAGAAAAATCGAAGGGACTAGAAGTCCAAGACCCAATTACGAGCTCTTAATCATCTCCACTTTGAGAGATTAATCTTCGATTTTATTGATTCCTAAAGGCCAAGGAGTCCATGGGCATGTAACAAAATTAGGCCTTGATCGCAATATTTTTATCCGAAATAATTTGATCAGTTTTTATTCGAAATGTGGGCTGATTTCTAGTGTGAAACGAATTTTTGATGACTTTGAGAAGCTTGATGCTATTTCTTGCAACCTTATGCTCTCTGGTTATGTGAAATTAAGGTATATGAATGATGCCCGTGAGTTGTTTGACAAAATGCCTGGGAAAAATTGTGTTTCTTTTACAACTATGATAATGGGTCTAATTCAGAATGGATCTTCGAGAGATGCAATCAAGGTTTTTGAGAAAATGAGGTTGTCAGGGGTGCTTCCAAATGAAGTTACCATGGCAAGTGTGATTACGGCTTTTTTGCATGTGGCTGGTGGGGAATTTGAGAATGGAAGATCACTTCATGGGTTGGTGGTGAAACTTGCAGCTTGTCTTCATCGTTGGTTATAGGGATTAAATTTGTCAAGCAGCCACTTTGATAATAGGGCTTAAATTTGGTCAAAAAGGCGTCTGAATTGATGGCACGATGTTCACAGCAACTTTTGAGACAAAATTGCCCCTCACAACTGTTCAAGAAATAGCTTCTCTCTCCCACTTAACTTGCATATTTGACGGAATGGTAAAAATTACATGCTTTTAGGAGTTCTGTGACATTTTTGGTTAAAAAAAAAGTTTAGTGACCAAAAGACATAGAAGTCAATAGTTTAGTGACATTTTTGGCCATTTGCTCTTAGAATTATCTAGATTAGAGTTTATCACACCCAATTAGGAACACTAGACACGAGAGGAGGGATTTTACCCCTTAACTTTGCTTTGCATTTTTCTTACAATTTATTGCTCCAATGTGCTATGTGCTATTTTATTACATGAACTAACACTATTCTTTCTTCTCTCTCCTCTTGCATTTCATAAACTCTAGACATAAGAGTCCTGGCATGGTGCTCTTTTAGGAGCTTACCTTACTAGATAGGACATCATATGTTTAAATTACAATTTATTGCATTAACATCTTAATAATTGCATCTCATGACTACGTTTACCTCGGCATATTAATGGGGCCCATTAGGCCATGTTTAAGTTATTGTTGTCATACGTTTATTCGCTTTAATAAATTGTCATCATGCATTAGCCATAGAGGGAATGCCACTTAGGGAATCCCATGATAGGAATAAACCATCCCTTTTGTCTTGGATATATAATCCAACAGGACTTGCACGTCTACATTATTGTACTATCCTAAGGAGTAAAATTCCAAGGTAAGGTACTACAAGTGTCGCGCCCCATTTTTGAAAGGAAGGAAAACTCATCGTTTCGGGTATTTAGTTGAAAAAGATTTTTTTAGTTAAAAATTGATTTTTTGAAAAATAAAAATAAAAGAAATGGCTCATGGGACTAAAGAATGTGACGATTTGGACCCAAAAATAAAAAGTCTAGAAAAAGGGTTTTTAGAAAAATTTGGAGTTGCCACTTGATATGGAGTTTAGATGTATCAAGTCACCCAAAAATTTTAATTAATAAAAATAAATTAAGAAAATCCTTTTTTAGACGACTCCAGGTCTTTGAAAAATTAGAGAAAAAGATTCGGGAGTCATGGTTGAAAGAAGGGAAGGCAAAGATTCGACGTTACTCGTCTCTGAAGCACCATTCTAACCTAGCCAAAGCTAGTTGTGTGATTTAGTTAAAAATTTCCTAATTCTAACTTCAAAATTTATCACATTTGGATGTTATCTATATGGATGCAAAACCTAAACCTAATGTTGGGTCGGGAGGGGCAAAATGTCTCCTTGAGGTTTGATTGGAATTGATCACATTAGTTGTGTCATCCAAATTTGATCCCTCGAGAAAGTCACGAAAAATGCAAATGATGAGACTCGAAAAAAAACTGGAAACTAGGGTTTTCAAAAGAAATGCAATTTTTATAAAATCTCAAGGGAGAAGAAATTGAATTTTTGAAAAGATGAATTTTTTAAGTGCAAAAAGGAACTTGATTTTCAAAAGATGAAATTTTAAGAAAAATGGATTTTTGACTTTGAATTGCTAAACATGAAGAAGAAACTTGATTTTTAAAAGAATGATTTTGATAGAATTTAAAATAATGCACATGTATGTCTTAAAGAGGGATAATGCAACATAATGGGTGCGGGGAACTAAGTTCGTGATTTCAATTTTCCTTTTCATAGAAGGGATTTAAAAAGCGTGCTAAGGTTTAGAGAGCCATACTCGCCTTTTTCCCTTATTCAAAGGGTAATGTCCTAAAAAAAAGAGCTAATCTATTTTTAACGAAAAAAGAAAACTAAATGACATGTTTCGCATACTGGATGGGAGAAAAATAACATACAAAATGGACAAGAAACCCTAAAAGTGAAAGGTGTGTGAAACTTGTATCTAATGCATGAATGGCCTTAAGGGTCTAGCATTAGACTAGTTTTCGTCTAAAGGTTCTCACTAACATTGGATTAGTGAGAAATCGAAAGGAAAGACCACAACTAGCGTTGGACTAGTGTGGCGACGTTAGAGGGAATGAACCACAACTAGCATTGGACTAGTGTGGTGGCGTCAATACATTTACATAATAAAACATGTAGACATGATAATAAAGCAAGTAAACACATAAAAACACATAAACACATAACACATAAGCATAATATCTAGATGCAAAAACCTAGGGAAACGGTAAACACATAAGCATGCAAACACACAAATAAAGCATATAAAATCTAATTATTACATTGGGCAAACCTATAGACAATTCTAAAGGGGGAAATCAAAATAATAACCTATCTATTACAACTTGGCATTCAAATGCCTTCCAAATAATTATTAAAAATTAAATAAAGCAATTAAAGACTAAAAATGAATAAAACTAAGGAAAATAAATTTAAACATGCAAATTCATGCAATAAAAAAAACACATAAGGCACATAAAGAGAAAATTCTAAAGGTTTTAGATATACCTCCCCCGTGACTCAAATGGGAATTTCGGGTCACTTACTCAAAACGAATACACACATTAAAATACCGCAATAAATAAATGCCAATAAAAAATGAATAGCTCAAATTAAAATGTTAAAGGGAAACAATGCACATGAGAAGCTTATACTTAACAATTAAAGAAAGGAAATATTTATAATTGCAAAGTCAACATTCTATTAGGGGTGTAATTAAAAATTTTTGAAAACTTTTTGGGGTCTGAACAGAATTTTTCAAAAGATCAAGGGTCAAAAATTGATTAAAATAACGTTGAAGGGTCGAAATGTAATTAAAATAGGGACTTAAGTGAAAGAACCGAAGATTTTTAGGCGTGAGTGAAATTAGTTAAGAAATCAGGGGGCAATGTATAAATTATTTTAAGTGGACCGGATGGTCAGAATTTTCTAAAATCATCGCTATCACTTCGACCCAAACAAAAATACAGGCTTTTTAATTCAGAAATAATTACGAAAACCCAACTCTAAACCCACATAAAATAAACAAAATTCGAAACATAAACCCTAAACAAAACCAAACAAAAGCTGAAAGAAAATCCAACCGAAAATATATCAAAGCCCAACTAAACAAACTAAGCAAAGGTCAGATGCAAAGCCCAACTGAAAATAACAAAGACCCCAACCAAACAACCCAAATAAAAACAAGAAATGGCCCAAACCTCTTTTTTTTTTTTCTTTTCTTTTTCTTTCTTCTTCTTCTCTTCTTCCCTAGCTAAACCAGAAGTTTATATGGCGACACCATCAACCACTGGCTGCCACTGATTGGCGAATTTTCGGTCACAAAAATTCCCAAAAATATACCTCCCCACTCAATTTTTCACTTAGAATTTATTTCCGGACTTAGTTTTTGCAAAAAACGCACCAAAAGTGCCCAAATGTGCGATTTACAATCGACTAAAAACTTATTCCAAAAAGCTCAAATCAGCTCCAAAATTCACAAAACTTATATCTAAACGATCCTTGTGAAATCTATAATGTAACTAAAACTCAATTTAACAAGAATCAAATCCGGTTCTTTATCAAAACATTTTATCAAACATATAAAAGACATTATATAAACCCATTATTTCTACCTTTAAAACTAACATAAACAAGCCCAAAAAAATCAGCAAAAACAACCCCAAAGTCCATTTATCAACACCCAAAGTCCAACATTGGCATAAGAACGTCCAGAAATGAAATGAAAGAAAAGAAAAAAAAATCTATGAAACATGCTTTTCATGTAGGAATTTTAAAGGAGAAGTTTGAGAAATTTTACAATGCTTGTTGGAAGATTTTTGTGAGCTTTGTGACTTTGATTCTTGATGAAGCTTCCCGGCAGTAGCAGCAATTCCTCCTGGTTCTCTTCCTTTTCTTTTTTGCTTCTCTTTCTTTGGTGGTGTGTTGTGTGAACGAAGAAGAAAGAGTGTATGTGGTTGTGTCCTCATCTCTGTGTGAAGGAAAACGAGAGATAAATAGTCGTGGAGGGTAGTTTTGTTTGAAAGTTTTTCTCAGGTGGTTGTGCGAGAAGGAGAGAACCAAGAGATAATGAGAGTTGGGGAAAGTGGTTCTTTGTCCGATAGTTTTCTAGTCAAGGTGGGAGGAGAGAACCGAGAGAGGGAAAGATTTGGGGAGAAAGTGAGCTCTTTCCGAGAGGTTTTTTTTTTTTTTTTGTGAATTGTGCTGAAAGTCAAGGGAAAGCCAAGAGATAGGGAGTTGGGGAGTGAGTTCTTTTGTCCTGAGGGTTTTTTTTTTTTGTCTTGTCTTGTATGAACCGAGAAAAAAGGAGAGGAGGGAGTGGGTGAAAGAACAAAAATGGTGATGTGATTTTTATACTTTCTTTTTTTTTTAATAAAGTAGAATAAAGCAAATAAATCACAAATAAATAAAAAAATAAAAAATGAAAATAAAAAAGAGAAAATACTAATATTTTGAAACTCCAAATTATTTTTCATCCATTTTGATTGGTTTTTTTTTTCTTGATTTTTTCCTGATAAACCTGTAAATAAAAAAATTCACATTAAATGTAAAAAAAATAAATGATCAATTAAATCACCAAAACTCTAGGAAAACAAGAAAAACTAGTAAAAATTTGGTGTCTACAAAAAGTGAATTTCTGCTCAGATGGCTGCCTGCAGAGTGTTGAATGAGATACCCATGAGCTTGTCAAATGGAAAAATGGTACGCCATGCATGGTGGAGAAATCATTCAAGTATGTGGGATGTTTGTCAAGCCTCTTAAACGTGACACTGAACATTGCAATCATCCGAGCTCTAATCAAGTATTGGGATCCAGAATGTTCAGTTTTTCGATTTGGAGACTGTGAGCTCACATTGACTTTAGAAGAGATAGACGGTTTGCTACAAATATCAAGGAAAGGACATCCTGTGCTATATCTAAGTGGAGGAACGAAAGAGCAGCTTTGCAAATTCTTGGGATTAAAACAGAAAAGTCTAGACCAACATCCAGATGCAAGATCATGCCCTCTTAATTTTTTGTATAAGCGATTTGGGAAAAGGGAGTCTTATGAACAATATCATGCTGATTTCTTTATAAGCAAGGATCAATGGGAAAAGATACGCATTTATGCATTCGTCTTAGCGTTAATCAACTTGTTACTGTTCCCACAAAGGCATAAAAAAGTTACTTTTTCAACCATCAATATGATTCAGAATATCTTCTTGGGAATAAAAGGAAAGATGCCTACTTTAGTTCCGATTATCATTGCGAACATTTTCATAGCCGTTACCGATTGCCAAGAGAAAGGGGGATTCTTTTATACTTCTAATTTGATACTCCAAATCTGGGCGATGGAACATTTAACAAAGAGAATGCTCAATCCTTTAGGGTCTTGTCTCCCAACAGAAGATTGGATTAGCTCACACTGAGAAAGGGTTTTGAAATATTACCGAATAGCATTGCTGAACCGATTTATGCAAGAGTCGAAGCATGGTATTGGAAGCTTGGGGAAATCTTCAGAGTCTAAAAGACCTTTGTTTGGATCATGTGAGCAAATCAGAGCCTAAAATCATTTCAGAATATGATGAATGGATTAAGCAACAAGCACCACAGAAAATGGGGAAATCAGGGTCTACTTCCATCAGTCCCGAAGAATAGATAAATGAGTTGAAGAGAGAGTTGGAAGATCATCAACTACAGCTTATAGTGCCCGATCATGCTGTGAGTAATGCCGAATCACAATTGAAGAAAGAAGCAAGAAAGACTGAAAAGTTAGAGCGGACATTGGAGGCGTTAGATACAATTCAAGAAGGAATTCAGAAGCTTAGCATAGGGAGTTCTAGGGAATCTCAACACACTCGTTTAGCGAGGCATGAGGACTTTGTAAAAAGGGTTACACAAATCATCAATGATGCTGTAAAGAATAATTAAATTTATCGATGATTAATGAAAACCTTTGGTTCAGATATTGCTATTCAAAATTCACTTACAGGTTTGAAATTAGAATTTTACTCCGAAGGAATTGCATCATGTTAGGCCAACCCTTGGCAATAAAAGGGCTCCCCCCATAGGACATGTATCCAATTTATTTATATATTTATTGACTTTATTCTTTTTGTCTTTCTTTTTATATAAAATTTGATAGTTCTGGTTGGGAATAAGCCCTTAAGTCAATTTCTCCTCTACAATGCATTTCAGGTACTTTTAAACATAATTTCACAAAGAAACCCCATCGTCACTAGATCCCGAAGTAGAGTCTTAAGACAACCGGTAAACATGAGTTCACTACCAGAGATTTCGGAGAGATCTGCTATAGTGACGTCACCAAATTTGGCAGCATTGGGAGCTAAACTAAGTGAGGTATTGGGTAGGTTTAATGAATTAAGTGCAGAAATGGCCGCACAAAAGAGGGTGATTGATCAACTTGTAGCAAATAGTAGTGATGGTGGTATCCCAAATGACCATCATTCTATCAATAACAACCCACTTGGGCAAGACAATCAGCCATCTCATGCACCCCATATCTAATCTACCTTCATTCCAAACCCCAACAATCCCCTCAAAAGTGCTTTTGTCCTTCCCAATCCTGACCTTTCACACCTACATCCAAACTATATTCTCATAAACCAGCCCAATAACCAGATCACTCAAACCCAACCACAAATCAATCTGAATATTCCTCCTAACCCTTTGGGACCTCACCACCCTACTATAGAGCCTTTTATGTGGGACACTGCTTCTTAAGGAAAAGCGGAGGTGGATGAACATGTTGCACCAATTGACAAGAATTTGTCGAAAAGATTAGACCAATTTGATGAGTTTATGAAGAAAAGCCAAGGATTGAACAGACATGGCGGATTGGACTACAATGAGTTTTGCCTTTTTCCAGATGTTCAACTGCCGTTGGGTTTTAAGGCTCCCAAATTCAGCAAGTATGATGGTATTGGAAAACGCACTTGAAGATGTTCACCAACAAACTTGGCAAACCTGTGGATGATAAAAATCTACCCATGCGTTTGTTTCCTGAGAGTTTGGAGGGGGATACTCTGGATTGGTACTCAAACTTGAAACCTCAAGAGATCAAGACTTGGTTGGATTTGTCAACAGCTTTCGTGAAACAGTATGAATTCAATTGTGAGTTGGCACCGACACGAACAACATTGGAAGGAATCAAGAGGAGACCTTCAGAAGATCACAAAACATATGCTAAGCGTTGGAGAAAATTAGCTGCCAAGGTGGAGCCTCCTATGACTGAAAAGGAGATTGTTCGTACTTTCATCAAGGCACATGACCCACCTTATTTTGAAGAAATTTTTCTCATGAGTTCATTTGCTGCAATTGTTAATAAGTTGGAAGAATATGATGAATTTGTCAAGACGGGGAAGGTTGTTAATGTGTCAACATTGAAACAGCAATTGGAAGCTCTGCAGAATCAAAACAACAATGGGAATAAGTACCAATTCAAGAAGAAAGAAGGAGAAACTGCATTCGTATGGGATCAATGCCCGTCTTTTAGACCAAGAATTCAACGCTATCCTGCCTACTCAGCCCCTTACCCACACTACCCTAACTCTCATCCTGTCTACCATACCATTGCCCAAACCTCCCACTCTCGACCAATCCATCTAAATACCACACCAATACCTTCAGTTTCTCGACTCACCTTTCAAAACTATCAACGTCAAACCTATAACCCAAGACTGACCCCACAAAGCAACAATCCCATCCAAAAGCCTTTCCCAACCAGTGGGATTTCAACTCAAAGGCCATGTTGAACTTTCACTAATTTGGGCCGGCCAATTGATCAATTGTATGAGCAGTTGAAGGCAGTTGGAAAAATTGGAGCAGTCCCTCCCAAAACCTATCCTGGAGGTCCGCCTCCTAGTTATGATCCCCAGGCCATTTGTACTTACCATTCTGGAAGCCTAGGTCATACAACAGCTAACTGTTAGGTTTTGAAACACAAGATCCAGGACATGATTGATGTCAGTCATATTGTCCTTAGAAGAAAGGGAGAATAGGGATCGAATGTCAGTAAAAATTCTCTACCGGAGCATGGAGGTACTGTGGGAGTAATCACCAATAATGAGAAGTTTATTGACCCCGTTCAATACATCATGGATGAAACTGAAGTGTTTGGTATAATGGAAACCAATCAGACAAGAATGAGGAGAATGTTGTCCTCTAAAGAGTTTGTGGCCAAGAATATGAATGATATTTTTGAGGGAAAATTGATTTTGCCTTTGTCTGGGAAAGATGATCCATTTGTTGTAGAAGGGGACTCTCCTGATGAGATTGAAGTAGGTTTATCTCAATTATTTATGAGAACTATTTATGAGGCTGGATCATCTGAAATTTTGGAGTTCCCATAGGTTTCTGAAGGAGACACGCAGAATCGGTCAACTGATTACCATCCCTCTCGAAGGAAATTTCGGTAAATTCAGTGGATTGTCTTTTGGTTTAGGGCCATCCACATGGAGCTCTAGTTTGGATATTTTGTCAAAAATTATTTTGTTATTTGGCCTTTATTGTCATTTCAGTATTTCAAATTATTTTCCTATAGCATAGTATGTTTTGTTTAAGGAAATTACTGAAATGGAAATGAGGGTCTCGGATGAGGTGTTTTTAAATACGGTTCATATCTATGAAATTATTGGATCCGTTTGGATTAGTTGTTTTTGGGGTTGTATTTCAAAAAAGCACTATAGCATTCATGAAAAACAATTCTTGTGGATTATTTGGTGTATTTGAATTTTTTCAATTTTCTTTTTCCTTTTCCTTTTTCTCTTTTCCATTTCTTTTTTCTTTTTCCTTTTTCTCTTTTCCATTTCTTTTTTCTTTTTCCTTTTTCTTCTTTTCCCTCCTCCTCCCCTGACATTGGTCACTAAGACCATGACCGCCACGGGACATTTTTTCTCCTTCTTCTTCTTCCCTCTCTCCCTCCCCTCCCCATCCACCCTCTGCCCTCCTTCTCCTCTCCCCCCCTCCCTCCCAGCCTCCCCACAGGAGATCTGCCCGTGGAGGAAGGGAGAGTGGTGAGGTGGAGGGAGGGAGGAGAAAAAAAAAAGGTCTGGTGATTGGGTCTTGAGCCAGACCTACACTGGTAGGAGGAAGAAAAAAAAGAAAAAAAGAAATGAAAAGGGAGAAAGAAAAAAACATATAATATTGTGAAAAACAAGTAGTTTGTTTTTGGGATTGTATTTGGGTTGTTTTTACTGTAACATTTGGGGTGTGAAAAACAGCATTTCAAAAACAAGGCAAAAATAATGAAATCCAAACGGAGCCATTATTTTGATTGAATTTCAGTGAATTTTTGAACTCAATGGAATGAAAGATTTTCCTTTATTCTTTAATTATTTTTTATTTATTTATTATGTGTTTTATTTTGCTTTCAGATGGCCACAAATAAAAACCTTTGACCCTTTTGATGTCACTGTTTTGGAATTTGATGAATGCAATTTAGATATCTCTTGTGAACTTGGATGTCACCATTCTTAAGATGACCGAAACACACTGAGATAGGCATGAGAAATTGCCTTTTGCATTGCTGGCATATAGAACTGCAATCAGGACTTCTACTGGAGCAACTCCCTATTCATTCATGTACGGAATGGAAGCAATATTATATGTCGAAGTTGAAATTCCAGCCTTACACATTTTGATGGAAGCCCAGTTAGAGGAAGTTGAATGGATTAGAGAACGCCATGAGCAGTTATCTCTGATTGATGAAAAGCGGTTGAATGCAGTTGGCCACGGGCAGTGTTACCAACAAAGAATGGCTCGTGCATACAATAAGAAAGTCAAACCCCGTTTATTCGAGGTAGGAGACAAGGTTTTGAAACTAATCCTTCCAGTTCAGCAGGAGGCAAAAGGGAAGTTTGCTCCAAATTGGTAAGGTCTGTTCATTGTCAAAAAAGTATTGTCTGGAGGAGCACTTGTTCTCATGGAGATGGATGGACAAGTTTTTCCTCAACCAATTAATTCAGATATGTGCAAAAAGTTTTTCATATAATTACTAAAATTCTTTTAAAACTACTGCAAAAGATGGACTGCAGTCGGCCTTCTTTCTTTTCCCATTTGGATGCTTCACCCCTAGTTTTCCCTTTTGAGCTTTCAAAATAATCCATTCTTTTCGTTTGGCAATCCCTGAGGTTCGCAACCCCACATTGGGGCAAATTTTAATTTGTTGTGTCTACTTTTGTTTAAAAAAAAAGAAAAAAAAGAGAAATGCAAAGAAAAGTCAAGAAGTCAAAGAAAAAGAAAAACCCAGTCACAAGATAACTGGGGTAAATTGTATCACCTCACACTGGGGCAAATTTTGTAAAAATGCGATCTCGAAATTATTTGAAATCCATTATATGATCTGCTTTCAAGTCTTAACCTTTCTTCTATACCCCGCCTAACCCCATCACAAAGCCAAATATTACCGACTTTCATTGTTGCAGTATTTTTGAGAGAAATTTTCTTAATCAAGTTGCAAATGATGTAAATACGTCTTTTCTAAATCTGTTAGAGAAGATCGTTCCACTGATGCCACTGATTTTCAAAAATGTCTGAATTGATAAAGTTGTCGTTAAACTTGTTTGTTTATTTCACGATCTTATTTATCTCTCTCTTAAGGTGAAAACCCGAAAGGGTTCCTTTTTCAAAAAAAAAAAAAGCACAAAAAAAGAAGAGAAAATAGAAAAAAAAAAGAAGAAAATGGGTGGGGGTGACCTTAGCGAAAACCCGAAAGGGCGTTAAGGTAGAGACTATGAAATGCAAAGGAATCGTCAATGGGAAGCAAGGTGTTGAAGTTTGAAAGGCTAGTGACTACGTTCATTTGGGTTTCTCTGCACACTGTTATTCTTGGCCGACATCAAGTTCCAAATGGATGACATAAAAGGGATCAAAGGTCTTCTTTTCATCAAAGGTCACCAGTTTGAATCAGTATCCAATTCTTTTACATTTTTGAATAGCTGTTCATAAATTCAATAAAAGTTTTTATTTATTTATTCTATTTATTCATTTGTTTATTTTTGTACATCAGTTTTGCTCCTTTTTTGTGTCATTGCATGAGAAATAATATTCTCTACGGTTTTTGTATATATCTCATTTCATTTTATTGAATTCTACCCAAAAAACAATCCTTGTAATTTACTAAAGGGTCGTCAGAAGCAGATGTTTGGTGATATGCAATAGAGAATGATTGATTGGTATTGAAAATTGACGGGATTCAAATCGGGTTGCAGAATAGTTCTAAAAGGAACACAGTATCGACATCGAGAACTCATGTTTACACGGTTTTTAAGGCTAAAGGGGTTGACGATGGCGGCATTATATTGTCATTATGTTTTCTTTTCCTTGTGCAGGTAGGATTATGATTAGCATCCACGCCCTCCCTGAGGATAAAAATGTAACTTTTGTCTAATTGAGTACGGTTTACACTGGGGCAATTTTTTTTTTGAAAGAGGTGATCTTCAATTTTGGATAATGCATTCAAAAATCAGTTTTTCCAAAAAAAGGTTTGCAAATAAAAACGATGGCAACACATGTGCATTTGTTTCAACCTCTAAAAGAGAATGTTTCAGTTATACTCTTCAACTATTCAAAATCCATTAATTTTAGTTTTGGTTGAAAAAAAAAAGAAAAGAAAAAAGCCAAGTCTCTGTTCCTATCATTCACTTTCTTTTCAAGATGAGAAAATTAAAAATCAAGAATGCAACATTTCACTGAGTGCATCATTACTTGCATTTTATATTTATCATATTTGAACAGCTTGTGTTTTATTTTCCAAAGTCTGGCAACCCAGAATTTATGTTTCAGTTCTTTTTTTTTTTTCATCTCTCCCGCTAGAGTCTAGATTTGGATCCAATCCTACCAGCAATTTAGATCTAGGGCATATTTACATTTTTCCAACTAGTCATTCAGGTTTGGGTCCAGTCCCACTGAATAGTCTAAATTTGAAAATAATTTTAAATTTCTGTTGGTGAATCTCAGCATCCACCGCGTACCCTTCTGTCCCCACTGCTTCAATTTTAAATTCCCGTTGGTGAGTCTCAGCGTCCAACGCATACCTTTTTATCCCCACTGCTTCAATTTTAAATTCCTGTTGGTGAGTCTCAACGTCCATCGTGCACCCTTCTATCCCCACTATTCCAATTTTAAATTTACATTTGGTGAGTCTCTGCTTCATCAGACCTTCTATCCACTGCTTCAATTTAAATTCCTCATGAAGTCTCTGGCCCACCACTCCTTCTATCCCTCCATTTTAAATTCTTGTTGGTGAGTCTCAGCGTCCACCGTGCACCCTTCTATACCCACTGCTTCAATTTTAAATTCCCGTTAGTGAGTCTCAACGTTCACCACGCACTCGTCTATCTCCCTGCTTCAATTTTAAATTCACATGAGTTCTGGCCCAGGCGCACCCTTCTATCTCCCCTGCTTCAATTTTAAATTCCTGTTTATGAGTCTCTATCCACTGGCCCTTCCATCTCCGTTCTCAAATTTTACAAGATCCAAAGACTTCATTTCATCGCGGTTCGTTTGCATTTGAACTATTGACCTGATTCTCATGGCGAGATACGTAGGCAGTTCTATACGAGTTCACTCACATTGTGCATTTTATTATATTAGTTTGATAAGTGATGATCTAACACTCATGTTATTTATAATGTTCAGAAATAACCACCGACAGTAGGTAAGCAATTTGGTGTTTATGTCTTTGTCTAAAGTTTCTCCGAAACTCAGACAAAGAGGGGCAAGCTGTCGACACCAAATTTTTGCTAGTTTTAATGTTTTCCTTGAGTTTTACTACTTTAATTGATCATTTATTTTTTTTTCTATATTTAATGTGAATTTTCTTATTGACAAGTTTTTCAAAAAAAAAAAAAAGGTAAAATCACATCAAAAGATTTTTTTACCCACTCCCCCAATTCTCTCCCTATTTCTCGGTTGCCCTTCACACACACACATACAACAACTCTCAGACAAGATTTTTACCCACTCCCCTAATTCTCTCCAACACTCTCGGCTCTCCCACTCTTGCAACACACATAATTCTCAAGCACACAATTCACAGCACACACACAAAGCTCAAATAAATCTCTCGGCCCTCACTCAATACACACACACGAAAAAAACAAAAAAAAAAGAAAAAAGAAAAGCAGAAAATGGAAAAAAGAGGACAAAGAGGAGTGCTGCTATTGCAGAGGAAGCTTCATCAAGAATCAAAGCCACAAAGCTCATAAAAATCTTGCAACAAGCATTGTAAAATTTCTCAAACTTCTTTAAAATTCCTACGTGAAAAGCATGTTTCACGAATTTTTTTTTCTTTTCTTTCTTTCTTTTCATTTCTGGACGTTCAGATGCCAATGTTGGACTTTGGGTGTTGATAAATGGACTTTGGGGTTGTTTTGCTGAATTTTTTTGGCTTGTTTATATTAGTTTTAAAGGTAGAAATAATGGGTTTATATAATGTCTTTTATATGTTTGATAAAATGTTTTGATAAAGAACTGGATTTGATTCTTGTTAAATTGAGTTTTAGTTACATTATAGAATTCACAAGGATCGTTTAGATATAAGTTTTGTGAATTTTGGGGCTGATTTGAGCTTTTAGAATAATTTTAATGTTGTAAATCACACGTTTGGACACTTTTGGTGCGTGTTTTGCAAAAACTAAATCCGAAATGAATTCTACGCGAAAAATCGAGTGGGAATGTATATTTTTGGGAATTTTTTGTGACCGGAAGTTCACCGATCGGCGGCAGTCCGGTGGCGGTCCGACGGCGATCCAGCGGCGTTGCCATGGTCATCGGCGAGCTTGTTGGTCTGGTAGAGGAAGGAGAGGAAGCAGAAGAAGAGAAGAAAAGAAAAGAAAAGAAAAGAAAAAGGGCTTGGGCCTTGTGTTTAGTTTGCTTAGGGCTTTTTGGTTGGATTTTTGTTATTTTCGTTTGGGCTTTTGTATCGGATTTGTGCTTAATTTATCTGGTTCATTTTGTTGGGCTTCGTTTGGGTTTGGTATTAAACTTTGTTTAATTGTGTTTGGATTTTTGGACGGACTTTTTGCTTAGTTTCTCTAGGCTTTACACCTGGGTTTTGTTTAATTTCGTGTGGGTTGAAGAAGTATTAGCCTAATTCTTAAAAATTCCCAACCCATCCTTCGGTCCATTTAAAATAATTTATACATTGGCCCCTAATTTCTCAATCAGTTTCACTTTGGCCCTAAACTTTTAATTTCTTTCACATAGGTCCCTATTTTAATTGCATTTTGACCCCTAAACTTTATTTTCATATAATTTTGACCCCTAACTTTTTGGAAAATTTGTTCAGACCCCAGAAGGTTTTCAAATATTTTCAATTACACCCCTAATAGAATGTTGACTTTACAATTATAAATGTTTCTTTTCTTTAATTGTTAAGTATAAGCTTCTCATGTGCATTGTTTCCCTTTAACATTTTGATTTGAGTTATTCATTTTTTATTGGCATTTATTTATTGCGGTATTTTAATGTGTGTATTTGTTTTGAGTAAGTGACCCGAAGTTCCCATTTGAGTCGTGGAGGAGGTATATCTAAAACCTTTAAAATTTTCTCTTTATGTGCTTTATGTGTTTTTTTTATTGCATGAATTTGCATGTTTAAATTTATTTTCCTTAGTTTTATTCATTTTAAGTCTTTAATCGCTTTATTTAATTTTCAATAATTATTTGGAAGGCACTTGAATGCCAAGTTGTAATAGATAGGTTATTATTTTGATTTCCCCCTTTAGAATGTATATAGGTTTCCCCAATGTAATAATTAGGTTTTATATGCTTTATTTGTGTGTTTGCATGATTATGTGTTTACCGTTTCCCCAGATTTTTGCATCTAGATATTATGCTTATGTGTTATGTGTTTATGTGTTTTTATGTGTTTACTTGCTTTATTATCATGTCTACATGTTTTATTATGTAAATGTATTGATGCCACCACACTAGTCCAATGCTAGTTGTGGTTCATTCCCTCTAACGTCTTCACACTAGTCCAACACTAGTTGTGGCCTTTCCTTTCGATTTCTCACTAATCCAATGTTAGTGAGAACCTTTAGACGAGGGCTAGTCCAACGCTAGACCCTTAAGGCCGTTCATGCATTAGATACAAGTTTCACACACTTTTCACTTTTAGGGTTTCTTTTCCATTTTTGCATGTTATTTTTCTCTCATCCCGTATGCGAAACATGTCATTTAGTTTTCTTTTTCGTTAAAATAGATTAACTTTTTTTAGGGCATTACCCTTTGAATAAGGAAAAGAGCGAGTATGGGTCTCTAGCGTGAATGAATCAAATTGTAATTGGAAGTTTGAATTGAAGTTTTTCAAAAATGACACTAAAATTTTCACCTATTTCGCTGAGAGTTCCGATTTGATTTTAATTGAATTGAAATTTACTGAATTGACCAAATTCATTTGCAAGTCGAAATCAAAATCGAAGAAATTTCGCCAATTGAATTGGTCAATTCAGAATTATTCGAATTATCGAATTGACCAAGATTTTAAGAAAGGGTGGTATGTCAGGATCCATTAAGCACCATAATCGCTCTGATGCAATAGAAATCTTTTCGGGATGTTTGACCTCGATCCAATCTTGTGATTCACCAATGAACATAACGCGTTCATCTCAACTCATCTAGTCATACTTTTCCTCCATGGTATACAAGAAAGAACACCCATGAGAGTGCGAGCAAAGTCACCAACCGTTGCCTTGGCTGGTCCATGAGCTAAATCCTCAAGTCTCCTCTCAAAATAAACTCTTCGTGAGTGCTACCAGACATGAATGATAATAAGCCCTTTGGCAAAAAGCTCAAACTCCCCGTCTCCTAACAAAGGCCACCATGAACAATAAAATCCAATCACAAACAAAAGCAACCCGCAAATGAATCAAATATCTGTATTAACAACTAGTCATGTGGTGTTGATCCCAGTATCTTTTTAGCTGTTTCAATACCATGCCCGAAAACATATATTTCATTGAGATAGAACATTATCAATGCACCACAAGTTATAGCAATTACAGAATGTAAAGTGCATATAATAAAGAATCTGATGATGCCATTTACCAAATTACCACCCCACCATCTTCCAACCTGTGTTTCCATCAATAACCCCAGCCTCACCCAAGGGGAACCCAGGTATGCCAACTCGCCAGACTCACTACAAACTCTCAAGCATATTATAGATTTCAAGTAATCATACTTCAAGATCTCTAAAATAATAATACATGCATTCGCTCTTAAAGCCTTAATTGAGGTCCAACAATAAATGATAGTTAACTTGCAAAGGTAAATCCTCAATAATATCTATTAAAACTCTTATAACATCAATTTCAGGTACAATAAATCTTTAACTTCGAAATTTAACATTAAACCTATACAAAATTTATGAAAATCCTGCCAAAATAACTAAATCCTCGATCTACGCTTTCCACCGAGACAGGAAAAACAAGCTGGGGTGAGCTAGCAAGAGGCCAAGGAGAAACATGCAAGCACGTAATCAAGTAGGTAAGAAAGCCAGAAAATTCAAATATAAAAGCACGTAAATCAAACATTCACTTGTACTATTGCAATTTTCACCAGGAGATTGTATTCTCAAGGAATCACTACTGAGGGCTCACATTAGACAAAGTCTTGAGGCGGGTTCAGAGAACCCTCTTCGAGCCTCTCTATCTACAAGAATTTGTGCAAGCACGGACCAGTTCATACAGAAAATACACAAGACGGTGGGATACGGGCTCTGAGCCAATTTCCACGATTAAGCAGCTGAGTCCATTCCATCCCAAACGCGTTGACCCTCCACAACTTAGTACGTGTAAAGTCCAGAAACTCCACTTAATACAACCTCCGTCCAACAATTCACCCTCTCGGTCAAAACCAAACAGGTAAGTTTAAGAGGTAAAGCTAACGAGCAATACCGAGCAAGACCTCTCCAATAGGTCAAGCTCAAAGAACATTACCTAAGGTTCACTAAGCTTCCCGACCAAGCCCTTGCTCGGGTCCCAAGGATCCCCAATAGGTTTTGGGGCCCCATTTATCACTTTTAAGTCGATGGATTATTCCAATCGACATTCAGTTACAGTCAAGTCAAGTACGGTTCCAGTCAAGTCAAATAACAATCATGTACATGTAAGACAAGTAAAAGAGGACGAAGCGATAAAGTACACTCGCCTCAACAGGGTTTCATTCAAATAAATATAACAGGTAATTCAACAAGTCATGCACTTGACACTCACCGAAGTCAAAAGTCCAAGGCAAAAGCACGCTAAGATCAATTGAGGTTTTCCGATCTTCTCGATCACCTGAGACAAATAGGAGTATTTTAATTCAAATCACTAAAGAAATATTTGATAGATGTCTTTTAAAAATGTTTCAAGTCAAGTTCAATGAAATTCCATTTTGAGCTGAAATCTTTGAAAAATTGTAACTTGAGCCATACAAGTCCAAATTTTGCATGGTACCGTTGGAAACCTCTCTTAAAGTTCTAAAACTTTGTAGAAGACACCCAGTTAAAATTCTGGATAGAATTAGCCCAGATTTTAATTTAACAATCTGCTACAGTGACAAAACAGGACATAGCAGGCTGTCCGACCAGGCCACTTTGAAAATTTACCAAAAATTAAAGAAAACGAATTGGCCTCTCAAATTTTCACAGTTTATAGACCTATGTAAGAAGTTTCAAACTCCACCGACGGAACTCAATTCTGATACTTGAGCAAGAAATTAGAGCAGTTCAAACAGGGCAGGTTCACAAATCTGAAATTTCTATTTTCCAGTTTTGCAGGGCAGGGTTCTAGGCTATATTTGAGTGACGAATTCTACTTCAAAAATCACCAATTTTGATACACTAATACTTCCATATATCAACTAGACTCGTACCAAAATTAAACTTAAAATTCGAATGGGAAGGTAGTTTTCTATGCGCCTAAAGTGGACTGGTTCGCATATGATCAATCCTGCAAATTCCACTTCCTTTTCTCATCACTATCTTTAATACATCTAAACCACTTCCGATTGACCCCAAATTCAAACCTAAACTAGTATTGAACTTCCTAAGCCTAATGGTGATCAAAAAGGATACTAGTTTTTACCAAATTTTTGCACAAAACGAGCCCTCAAGTTCAGACAGCACACTAGCCCAAATTCCAGCTTTCCTTGTTCCACTAAACCATCAATTTTTGCTTAACCCATGAAGGGATTTTGTGTGGGGTAAATTAACAACTTAACCCTCAAATTTAAACCTCACAATTAGCCTTTGAGCTTGCCAAAATCACAGCCACACATTAAAAGTAAAACAGCAATTTTTCTTCCTCATTTTCTTCCTTTTCTTATCCTTCACTTCTAGCATTCATTTCATGCCTCAAATCAACTTCATTTAGCCTAATATTCGAAACCAAGCTAGTATTAGTTTCCCTTAACCTAATGATGATAAAAAATGGTCACAAATTTTATCAAAAATTATCACAAATTAACCCCAAAAATCGGGCAGCATAGCCCCTTGATTTTCCATATTTCACTTCCAATTTAGCAACCCTAATAGCAACCATTCATGAAGGACTTTTTGTGGGAAAAAGTAACTGCTTAATCTCCATCATTTAAACATCAAATCTAGCAATTAACCTAGCCAAAAATTCAGCCATGAAATTAAGCCAAAAATCAGAAAATTTTACCCCCAAAATTCCATTCTTGCTACCGGTTTCCTCTTGAGGTTTTTGTCCAAAATCCAACAACAACTTTCAACTCAAATTCATACATTGCAACAATAATCATGCTAATTAACACCATTACAAGCTAGTGGGAATCCAAGAGCCCACATTTACCATAATCATCAAATTACACAATAATAAAGCTTAACACTTCAACCATCAAAATCATCATCCATCAGGGGTCTATGAACCTATCGACCACCCAAACCTAACTTTTCATGCTTGGAATTGAAATCAATAGACAAAAAATGGAAGCTTTAGAACCTTACCTCTTCTAAGAAGCATAACAAATTTCTCCAAGATTGCTAGCCTCAACCTCCAAGAGCTCCACCTCAATGCTCCTCACCGTAATCCCAAGCTTAGGCCAAGATTAATGGGAGTTTGAAGGTGGTTTGAGGGATGAATTTGGTGGAAGAAATTTTGATGAAATTTCAAGGGAATAAGAAGAAAGGGAGGTCGGCCAAAGAGGAAGGAAAAACTGAAATGTTTGAGTGGTAGTTTTGTAAATAAATGGAAGAAGTACAAGACAAGTTTTTAAGGGTCAAAAGTCCAAATGGAAATAGTAGTTTTGCTAGCAGTTTGGAGGGAAAATAATTAACTCTCTTGGCTGCAATTTAAAGGACAATCGCCAAGAGAGAGAGAGAAGAAAAGGAAAAAAATTGCAAGGAATTGGGGAAAAATAGATGGGTAAACAAATAGTCCAGGTTAAAATCCTAACTTTCGGGAAATTTGTCCAACTAGGGTTTTAAGGTTTCAAAACCCTACTTAATCTCACTTCTGGTCCCTTGATTATATTCCTAACCTACGAGTAATTATCCTTACATTCCAGTACAACTTAACTCATGGCCCGAATTTCTACCTCGAAAAACGTATTTTTTCTCATTTTCTGTATAATTGATGCAAAAAGAGAAAATTTTAAAATAAAATGAATGGAATGTTGAAAATATACCTGAAAAATTAATATAGAGCTAAATTAAGTTTTTCTCAAAATGAAATAAATTAAACAAATAAATAAATAAATAAATTGAATTTTCATTTAAATTTTCTAAAAATTTGTTTAAATGTAATTTTAAAATAATTAAACGAATTAATAATAATAATAACATTATTTGAAAATATTAAGTTGTAATAATATCGAAATAAATTTTTGAGGCTGTTACATCCACTATATTTCCAGCTGAAACCTCTAGTGTTCAATCAAGTTAAAGCTGTAATATACAACAAAAGAAAAAAAGGGAAAAAGTGAATCCCAAAAATCAATCTTGGTTAAACTTCAACTAAGGAGAATGCAAATGGGTTCGGGATCATATATTACCGCCCAAAATTCTAATGTTTGAGAATTTGATACATAAAACCAAGAAAATATGGCTATTTATAGCACAATTATGAAATAACAGGAGGAATTAAAGAAAACAAAGATGCATGCTCAGAAAATTTGTTGAAAGAACTAGATAGACAATTAAAGTAACCGTAAAAGTATTCGATTTCTTCAACATTAAAATGCAGAAATTCCTACATTTCGCTTTCACGCCTAGATTCCTTTGATCGCCCATGAACAATCACAACATTTTAACCATCGATTTTAAACTTCAAGTCCAAACTATTTTTCACCATTGAGGACTTAAACATTAACAATTGTTGGTTCGCACCTCCCTTAATCAAACCTGCCATGCAAGGGGAAAAAATGAAGTACCTCAATAGCATTTAAGAAGAATAGAACAAATATTTTAAATTTGTAAATAACAAAGAAGATAATTTACCAGATTCAAATTCTTGAAGGTCCTCTAATTTTTCTTCAATGTTCAACTCAGTGTCCGATACTCGAAGCCAATCTTGAGCACATATCAGAGCTTGCACAATTCTAGGAGTCAAAGAACTCCTAAATGGATCAAGTACACGTCCTCTGGTGCTAAAGGCAGATTCGGAAGCAACTGTGGACACTGGGATAGCCAATACATCACGGGCCATTTGAGAAAGTATTGGAAATCGAAGACTATTGCCCTTCCACCAATTTAAGATTTCCAAATCCGGATCATCATCCTCACAATCTTCACTCAAATATTTATCAAGTTCAGATTTAGAATTTTGTCCTCCAATTTCAACTTTTCTTTTTTTAAATTCCATTCTATACCTATCAGTGATCTTTTGGAATTGGAGGCATCCCCATCAAATGAAGAGCTGCTATGAGATGCACTAGAAAATGAAGAAGTGGAGGAAAGGGAAGTGGCAGCCGACCCGGTAGGAGCATTGAGCCTCTTGTACTCGGCAAATAACTCATACATAGCATCCCTAGCTAGACGAGCTACCATAGCACCATCGATTTCACCATACATTTTACATGCAATGAACTCAAAATACTCAAATTTTGTCCTAGGATCAAGCATGTAAGCAATGAAAATCAGCATATTCAATTTCTCAACTCTCCCCCAATACTTATCATACTTTTCCTTCATTGTTTTTGCCATTCCTCTCAAATCGGGAAGATCACTTTCTGCCATTTCAATCAAAACACCGTTAATGTGACTAAGCTCATGAATAAGATTATTGGATGTTACATATCTAGAGCCAGAAACCTTCACTGTGAGATCATAAAAATTCTCCAGAAATAAAGTTAAGAATCTTGCCTTTTCCCAATCAGATTTTGTTGGCAATGACTCTAACTCACTAATCATGTATGGATCTTGCTCCTCAAACCTTTGAAATGCCCTCTCAAATCTCTGAGCTGTGTCTAACATCAAGTACGTTGAGTTCCACCTAGTTGGCACATCTAGGCTAAGTAACTTCTTACAATCAATTTTCTCGATTTCTGCACATTCTTTAAACTTTTTCAACCGAGAAGGGGACTGCCTAATATACCTCACTGCTGCCCGGATGCAATCAATGGAGTGTCTAATTTTTTTTAGGCCATCACTTACAATCAAATTGACTGTGTGAGCTACACACCTCACATGAGTCCATTTCCCCCCTAATATAGACTTATCCCAATTTTGCAATTTCCCCGCTAAATATTGCATAGCCACATCATTTGAACTAGCATTGTCAACTGTTAATGTCAAGACATTATCAATTCCCTTTATGAAACAAGCATTTCTCAATACTCTTCCCTATTTCATTCCCTTTATGACTAGTAATTGGACAGAAGTTTATGATTCTTTTGTTCAATTTCCAGTCCCAATCAATAAAGTGAGTCAAACACATGTAATTTATTCGTTGGATAGATGTCCATGTATCGTGGTAAGACAAATTCTACCAAAGATTATGCTTCAGCATATTTTTCAATTTAGTTTTCATCTAAATACAACTGATAGCAATCTCTAGTAATTGTCCACCTAGAAGGTATCTTAAAAGAAGGACATGCAGTTCGCATGACTTGTTGAAATCCTTTACCTTCTACATGTTTGAATGGCAATTCATCAACAATAAGCATGTAAGCAATACTTTTTCTAATTGCATCAGAGTCAAACTTCCAACTAACAAGTGCACTCTTCAAATCTCCCCCAGAAGTTTCAATTTCTCCTAAACATAATGTACTCTGCCCCTTAGACTTATCTGTAGGATTCAAACTACAAGATTTAGCATGGGATAAGAGAGGAGTAGTACCATGACTCTTTGGATCAGCTGGTATAATTTTATTACAGTAGTTGCAAACGCCATGACGGATACCTTTTTCGTAGTAGAGCTGAAAATGCTCCCAAGCAGGTGATCTTCTCTTGTACTCACCTTTTTTTCTCTTAACACCAATTCCTGATGCCTCAGCCTCACAACTATCCGAATTAGAAGTAGGAGCGAGTGGTGAGTCACTTGATCCTTCCTTTTCCTCTACATTATTCGACATGTTTGGATTAAACCTGTAATGTATTAACAAGATGTGGATAAGTATTTTATAATTGCAAAGGTAAAGACAAATGTAATGTCTTATATAAACCATGAAGTTGACAAGATGAGGGCAGGCTTACATGCTTATAATTAAGTGCTGCTGAAGTTTTTGGCTATTTAATTAAGTGCTTTCCTTTTTCTTTTCTTGGCTATTTAGAACTTACAATTAATAGTTGGCTATTTTTAAACATAAATTGAGTTAGTTGTGTCTTTTTTCTTGATAAAATATCATCAAAACGTACCAAAACTTTGATATTTTTATGTGAAAATCTAGCCACTGCATACCCTTTGATAGAATAATGAGAGTGCTAACAGAGGTAAGAGTCTAGACTTTGGTCTTTAGACTCTTTACCATTTATATTGATTTGGACTAACGAATAAAACCAGACCTCACAAATGATTCATTAGAATAAAACTAGAAACAGAACAAAATATATACCAGTCTCATAAGATGAATAGAATAATATGTGTAATCTAAGAAAAAAAGTCTTGCTTGTGCTTGTAGCAACTTTAACTAGTATATCTTAAACCATCTATTATATGCACCGATGATAAGTGTAATCGAAGTTATTTCAGACTCATGATAATGGGTAGAGCCTCCTTAGACCACAAAGCTTTGTCCAGAAAAAGCAAGAATCAGTTCTAGCTAGCATTACAATTATAACTCACATACATACGTGATATAACCAATTCTGATTTCCTTTCCAAAGATTCTTAGGAGCACTTTACACGCAAGCAGGTTGAGGTTAAAGATTTTTAAAAGTTTCTGTTTGGAATCTAAATCACCTCTCAAGAAATCTAATTTTGAAGATCAGCTCCCTTATCTTACCAGTACAAATAAAGCCACAAGCATAATACTACTTTCACTGGTTGCAGATTCTCCCCTTTCACTAGTAGCATCCGTAGTGCTTTTCATTGCTTTCCTCTTCTTGCTTTTTGAGATAATCTAATTAATATGAAGCCTTTGTAAAACTTAATGCCTATAATATTCCAGGATGTGAAACTTGGACAAACAATATGGTCAGATCAGTGTTCGGGAATTATGGAATGGGGATATGGAGCACCTTCTAGAATAATTATGAGTAGTACCTTTTAATTGACTCCAGAAATTGCAATCAATAGTGGAGGAGATGGAGGACCGGAGGTGGGTTAGGGATTCGAACTTTGGCGGCCAACAGAAACTGAAGCTGGTGTGGTGGGCAACGGGACTACGGGAGACGGCGGCGCGGAGGAATCACCCTTCAAATGGACCGTGAGAGTCTGGAGACTGATGTTGGTGGTGGCGCCGCTGCTGCTGAGTGGTGGTGGTGCCCAGAGAGGGTCGGGTGTTCTAAACACCAGGCGCTGTGGTAGACGGTGGGGCTTTTGCACAGCTTCAGGATTGGAGATGGGGTTGGGGATTCGAAGGGAAACGGATTAGAAGAGAGCAGTGAGAGGCGGCGGTGCACAGGTGACTCAGGTGGAGAGAATCGGGGAAAGAAGAAATAGAAGAAAGAAAAGAAGAATTGAAGAAGTAGTCTGGTCTGAAGTAAGTACTAATTAGGGCTTCCGAATTTGTCAAGAATTCCATATAAATATAATACATAATTACATATAACATAATCGAATTCGAAAGAGAATTCGGAATTTCCGATTCCTATTTCGAATTACCAATTCGAAATCGGAACTTCCGATTTCAAAATCCTTAAAACCGAATTCGAACCAAATTCGATGAAATTGAAATCGAATCTTCCGAAAAAAAGTTTCGAATTCCGAATTACCGATTTCAATTCGAAATCGGTCGGTAATTCGAAAAAATTCGAAAATGCACACCCCTATGGCTCTCTAAGCCTTAGCACGCTTTTTAAGTCCCTTCAATGAAAAAGAAAATTGAAATCACGAACTTAGTTCCCCGCACCCATTATGTTGCATTATCCTTCCTTAGGACATATATGTGCATTATTTTAAATTCTGTCAAAATCATTCTTTAAAAAATCAAGTTTCTTTTTCCCGTTTAGCAAATTCAAAGTCAAAATCCATTTTTCTTAAAATTTCATCTTTTGAAAATCAAGTTCCTTTTTGCACTTAAAAATTCATCTTTTCAAAAATCCAATTTCTTTTCCATTGAAATTTTATAAAAATTGTATTTCTTTTGAAAACCCTATTTCCCTTTTTTTCGAGTCTCATCATTTGCATTTTTCGTGACTTCCTCGAAGGATCAAATTTGGATGACACAACTAATGTGATCAATTCCAATCAAACCTCAAGGAGACATTTTGCCCCCTCCCAACCCAACATTAGGTTTATGTTTTGCATCCATATAGATAAACATCCAAATGTGATAAATTTTAAAGTTAGAATTAGGAAATTTTTAACTAAATCACGCAAGTAGCTTTGGTTAGGTTAGAAGGGTGCCTTAGAGACGAGTAACATCGAATCTTTGCCTTCCCTTCTTTCAACTGTGACTCCCAAACCTTTTTCTCTAGTTTTTCAAAGACCTAGAGTCGTCTAAAAAGAGTTTTCTTAGTTTATTTTCATTAATTAAAATTTTTGGGTGATTTGGTACACCTAAACTCCATACCAAATGGCGACTCCAAATTTTTCTAAAAACCCTTTCTAGACTTTTGTTTTTTGGGTCCAAATCGTTGCATTTTTTTTAGTCCCATGACCCATTTTTTTTTTTTATTTTTCAAAAAATCAAAAATCAATTTTAATTAAAAAACCTTTTTCAACTAAAAAGCCGAAACGACGAGTTTTCTTTCCTTTCAAAAATGGGGCACGACACAAGTCAATTAGGACACAATTTGACTTGACTTGAATCATTTTCAGCCGTAATAGCTACTATAATTTCTTGTTCCATGGTTTATCGAAAAATTCTAATGTTATTTTTATTTTCACTGCCCAATTTTTTGCTAGTGCTAATAAATGTTAGGATCCAGACGTGGAACAAACCACTATTGACATATCAAGTACACAATAATTAATGCCAAATAACTCACAAGTATGAAAATAAATGACACACAATATTTAACGTGATTCGACTCCATTATTAAGCCTATATCCACGGAGAGAATACCGTTCTTCATTATAGCAGAATAAAACCTATATAGAAATACCACTTAAATCCAAACCAAACCTAACCCTAACTCCTATATAATTTTCCTCACATCTCTAGAACACGTTCTCACTCCATACATAAGTTTGCATGTCATCCCTTGTAGGGGTGTGCTAATGCAAAAATTTCTGATTTACCGACCGATTTCGAAATGAATTCGGAAATTCGAAATCGGTGAAATCGGAATTCGGTTTTTCGATTTCGATTTGGGCAAATTCGATTCGAATTCGGTTATGAGCCTTTTAAAATCGGAACTTCCAATTTCGATTTCATAATTCGAATTCGAATTCGAAATCGAAATCGGAAGTTCCGATTTCGGTTTCAAATTTGTTTATATAATAATAAATAATATATATATTAATATAAAAATAATACATTTGACTAATACTATATAATAAGATTAAGTCTAATTAAGTTAGTTATATATAATTAATATATAATTAATTATTTAATTATTTAAATTAGGCTATTTAGCATATTAGAAATTTTTTTAAAAAAATTAGAAATATAAAAAGGTACCGAATTCGGTTAATTACCGAATTCCGAATTCAATTCGGAATGAATTTGAAATCGGAATTGATGAAATCGAAATCGAAATCGGTCGAAATTTCCAGAATCCAAATTTCGAAAAATTCTGAATTCGTAGTTCCGAATTACCGATTTCGAATTCGATGCACACCCCTAATCCCTTGTGTGTCACTATACAAATCCCCACCTATTTATAAGCAATATTACTTGGCTGACATCTAAGTAATAATAGGAAATGACTGCTAATTCCTAATCTTATATAGAATAGGAAATAATTTCTAATTTCTAAATAGGAAATTTCTGGACTAATACTTCAAGTAAGTAAAACAATTAAAAAATTAGTTACTTCCACACAAAACAAGGAAATTTTCTAACAATAGATAACCTAGTACTACTAGAATTTTGTTGATAAAAAATGAAAAGTCAAATAAGTCATATGTGTGTGTGTGCGCTCGAAATGATCACGACAACGTATTTGTTGATTCTAGGGGTGGCAATTGGGTTTGGTTCGAGTTGGCGGGTGGGGTTGAGGGACTGGTATAACACAAAACCCACTGACTCAAACATGACCCGCCAACTCGAAACTACTCAACCTGAACACGACCTGATGCGGGTTGGCGGGTCACCCAAAATGACCCGAATTTTTTTTTTTTTTATCTAAATGAAGTTAAATAAGAAGAATAGATAACACAAATGACAACTGAATAAGTATAAACAAGCAGATACTTTTAAAATAGGTTTAATGTGCACATTATCAGATATTGTAAGAAAAGAATAAAAATCGCAAACCATTCAAACTACAATCAAACAACTAGCCAAATTTTGTCTAACCCAATGTAACTTCAAGTTCAAACCTTCTTTTAGGCCAAATTTTGCCCAAAGACCTTGGCATAACAATCAATTCTCAACAAATGCAATATATATCAACAGGACTAAATAATAGCATGATATAACAATCAAATGGACCTTTTTTTTTTTTTACCTTTAATAGGTCAATCGGGTCAAATGGGTCAACCCATTAATGACCCGTCTTGACCTGTTTGTTTTTCAGGTCAGTCGGGTTCGACCCGATTCTAATCCGAACCCGCCAAACTTTAATCCAAACCCATTATTTTAGTTAAATTTTGCTTTTCAAATAAAATTGCACCCCTAGTTGATTCCAACCACGAAGTACTGTTGCAAGGTAATTAAAGATGTCTTCAAGACAATATCTTATTTCTTCACAAAAAATAATACTCGAACTTATCATCCATCCTCGCATACATACTTCTACTATTGAGTAGTGAGTACTGACCCAGAATTTGTTTACGAAAAAAAAAATAATTCTAATACAAAAAGCCCTGGCATCTTCAGAGAGTTGTTGTTCAAGACGTATTACACCTGTAGTCCTATATCCTTAATTGCCGATAAAGGTTGGAAGATGGTAGCTAACAGTTTGCGGTCTTAATTGTCTGTGGCTCCATACTCGCACGATGATAACATTGCTGACAGCTCCAAGGGTACCCACCTTCTCGAAGACTTTTTATTAAAACAAAAAGGAAAAGAAGAAATTCTTTAAGGACGTGTTTGGATTTAAGAATTTGATCGAAAGATGTGAAATCCTCTAAAATTTCTCAAGTTGTTTAAATTAGTTAGGAGGTATTTGAATTTATAAATAACCAAATATTATAGTGTATTAAATATATTTGCATAATTGGTAAATTACAAATAAAAATGCCTTTTAAACAATTCAATTAGAGTAATTTGAATAAATTTCAAATCTTTCATTTAATCCCTTGATCCAAACGAATCCTACAACCGTTTACCTCTGCTTTTTGACAACTCGTACCGACCTGTTTCATTTAAGGTCTATAAGGTCCACACCACGGTTCTATTTTTGGCATTTTGCAGACGTAGCTTCTTTCCGGGAGAGATGCACAAATGGCTGTACTTACAGTTGTCAACACAATCGTTTTCGTGAGCAGTGTAACAACATTTCAACACAGTGTAATTCATAGCAAACTACTTGGATATACTTTTAACAGATATATGATATTCTGTTGTTGTTTATGTGAACCTTAATACGTTAGGCTAGAGTTATGTGACATTGTTTCATCAACACAATTTGAATTTCGGCCTAATTGGTTGATCTTAAACCATGCATCGTTTGGGATGTTTGCTATTGACTACCCTCCTTGACCTTCGTCCTCCCCCTCTCTAGGTTTTGTGGATAAAAAATAAATTTTTAATAAATAAAATGAACAATTAAGGGTAAATATTCCCTCATGAATGAATGATTATAGATCTGATAGACCTGGCGATTAAACCCAAAACCCAACAATCCACCCAACCTATCCACTAATTTTAAAAGATGGGTTGGATTAGTTGGTTTATGAGTTTTTATGGGTTGGGTTAGAGAAACCTAACTTCTTTATTGGGCGTGTTGGGTTTTTTGTCTAAACACTCATTATCCAACCTTAAAAAAAAAAAAAATCAAAACAACAAAGGAAAGAAAACCAAAGGAAAAATTTGTACCTAGTGCACTTTTTGTCTCTTGGAATTGCTGCATCGCTAGGAATTGCATCTGCCCTGCTGCTATTTTGTATCAGTGACAAGTTTCCCATTGTAAAAGGGAAAATTTCATTGACCTCTTTTGAGGTTTCTCACAATAGCATGTGGTACTTTTGAAATTCGAAAATCTCAATTATTCCCATATGCAAAATTCTATAACATTTGCTGCCTATTTCAAAATATAACATTAAAAACTCATTTTGAAAAAAAAAATACTAATTTTTATTCAAAATTTGTCCTCTTCTTATGGTCTCTTAATTGTTGTAACACACAAATTTTATTTTTTAAATGGAAAGGTAAAAGTACAGACATGATTAGCTGCAAAGGATTCCTCGATTTTTTTTTTTCAATCCTGTTGACCATGGCACATCCATCTAGTAATTAACCTCTTCTCATAGGAAGAGGGAGGGATTGCAAATATGTATAAGAAAGAGGGGAATGTGTATTTGAGTGTGAAAATTTACCAAAAATAATTTGTAAGCATTTTTTCAAGTGAAAGTGTGTGAAAAATGTGTGTGTGTGTGTTACTATGTGTGTATGTGTGAATGTATAAGAAATAGTTTACAAGTGTATCAAAATATTCGTATAATTTGTGTACATAATAATAAAAGTGTGAATATATAGAAGTGCATAGAAAATATGTTGGATCATGATTGGGTTTTTGGATTTAACTTTACCCAATTAGACCCAACCCAAGCTAACCCATGAAAAAGTTGGGTGGGTTGGGTTGTAATCCAATTCAACTAAACTCATTTTTGACTCACCCAATAATAACCCAACCCGTCCAATTGCCACCACTAAGATCTGATAATCCAAACACAAACCTTAACCAGACATAAATTCGTAAACAACTTCGAGAATATGATGTGACATGACAAAACCCAGTATCTACCTTGCTTTATTTGATGTAACCTTATCTATAATGAATCACACAGATGGGCTCCCTTTAAAAGCTTAACATTTATAACCAGTTTCCGTGTTGTTCCATTCCCACCCAACTTGCTCAATTCAGCCAATTTGATTCCTTAATTTCATTTCCAGCATGTGTGCATCACATGCAATTCAAGTGAACGGAAAACAAACCTCGATTCCTATGATCTCACCTAGGCCTCCGCTTGAATTTTTGCAAATCAATAAGTATTCTTAAAATTATTAGGATGATGGAACGAAATTTCTTTCACATGATAGGCATCCACTTGAATTATTTTGATGCATATCTTTTATAAATTAGGAATTGGAATAATTCAATGGCCATGATCTCACAAAACTCTCCTGCATGCTTTTTGATCTTTTAATAATTTGTTGGCGGTTGAACAACCTTTGGATTTTGGAATTAATTACGATATCAATTCTGGTTAATTTCTGGGACCTGGTGTCTTATTCAAAGATGTGCAGAATTGCTATACCTTTCACGTGGATAGATGACTTTTTCAAAACCTTATACAGTAGTCAGCGAATTGATGTATTATGTTGTTAATATTTGGTGATACAGATGATGTTGTGGAAGTTTTCTCACAAGCCTAAATAATTAAGACAAACTAGGGGTATAAGAATAATATGACACTCAACAGCCTTGTATTAAATCCATTTTAGACAGTGATGGACAAAAGAAGTTCCCGAAAACCGTAGACATTTTCTTTTTAGATAGGCTAAATTCACACTCTCATACTCTAAATTCACACTCCTAATACATTAATGACTTATACTACGAGCTTATTAGTACTGAAAGTTATATCAGATGTGGATAACAGATGAAGTACCAAAGCCAATGACCATTTTCAACAATAGTCTGGTTAAATAAATCAAATCTTCCCTGATGGAAAAACAATACAATTTACAACTGTCTCCTCTAAGACAGATACATAACCTTTTGCATTACAAAAGTTTAAGTATAAAAATCTTTTACGAAAATATCAGTTTTCATACCCAAACTTTGTGCTATAGACATATTTTGCCCTCAAATTTTGTTGTGCAACACATTTAGTACACGAACTATCAATTTTTAGGCCTATTTCATCCAAAAACAGCAAATTAACCAATTTGGACGAAAAATGGTCATGTGATCAGCACAAGCCCATTAACAAAAATGCTGCAAAACCAACAAAATTGATTCTTTTCTGTCCAAATTGATTAATTTTCCATTTTTGGATGAAATAGGTATAAAAATTGATAATTCATGTACTAAAAGTGTTGCACCATAAACTTTGAAGACGAAATGTGTCAATGGCCATAAAGTCGGAGATGAAAACTGGAATTTTTTCAAAGTCCTTTTTAGGTAAACAAGTTCCATTTGCGTATAATAAATATCTTTATATTTAAAGCATGTTGAATTTAAGTTTAAATTAGATCAATGTCGACAAATACTATGCAGCCTGTAATCAATTAATTATTTGCTATGAACATGAACATTGCGCCAAAAATGAGAGAATAACCAAAAGACAATTGAAATGCAAAGAACCGAAATAGTTGGAAGTGGTGGCCTAAAATTGAAATTAATGCAAAAAGCTACCATCATAAACACCTAAGATTCCCACCTCCCTTTCCTTTACTTCCACAAAAGAGTTGATGCCAAGCAGCTATATATCCTCATCCACAAAAATCTTGGGTTAACTAAGAAAACTAAAATGTATTGCACTCGGAGAAGAGAATTTCTATCCAAACTTTGAAGCAGAAAGCCAAGAAATGCACACACTATCTTATACTCCTAAACTGAACTTTCAAAGCAATAATTAAACTTAAGGGACATTCATTCATAAGTATCAAAATTGTCACCTCATTTGAATGAAATTCACAAGTTTCTTGCCGCTGTACCAACCCATAGTTATAATTGCCAAGACCATATCTTGTCGTTTCACTTAATTCAAACTAATAGCATGAACGGATATTTTTCAACATTTATCTTTTAAATTTTTTAGGTAAACTATCGTAGGAGTTAGCTACTTCTAGGTAAATCCAAACATCTTAGCTTCTTTTGCTTTTTCTTTTTCAAACATCATATCATACGTTCTAGTAGTAGATGTATCAGTAAAAAGGAAAATTAATAGAGAAGAATTTCAACAAGAAACCAACAAGAAATTAGTAGTGTACAATATCTTGCCAAAAGTGGCAAATCACATCAATATTAAACGCCAGCTATGTATTCTTGACTTTGAATTTGTGAATGTCAACCACTAGTTTCCTCCTCTTAATAAATGTTGGAATTTACGGCTGTTGAATGCATCCCAACTACACATACCCAAAGTTGGGTGCTGACAATAACTATCCCCCATCCAACTCCCTTGGTAGCTTTCACAATAAATACTTCACAAGTTCTATCAAACCCTTGTCTCAAACATCTTTTGAATTCTGATCAGCTTCAACCAGTCCCAAGACCAAAACCCCTGATCAGAGCTCAAAAATCCCATCATTACTATTGTTATGGCTGGAGAGCAACATCTCCTGTCAACTGAGATTGTTAACCGTGGCATCGAGTCATCAGGTCCAGATGCAGGATCTTTGACATTTTCGGTCAGGGTCCGACGGAGGTTGCCTGATTTTGTTCAATCTGTGAACCTGAAATACGTGAAATTGGGGTACCATTACCTCATAAATCATGGGATTTACTTGGCTACTGTACCTTTACTTGTGCTTGTGTTCAGTGCTGAAGTGGGAAGTCTCAGCAGGGAAGAACTCTGGAGGAAGCTCTGGGATAGCACTACCGGATACGATCTTGCTACTATGCTTTCCTTTCTTGGTGTACTTGTTTTCACGCTTTCTGTTTTTTTCATGTCAAAGCCTCGACCGATTTATCTTCTTGACTTTGCGTGTTATAAGCCCCATGATGATTTCAAGGTACCATATCACCTTCCATGGATGATACTCTTTTCTCCTTTTTTTTCTTTTTAATTTTTGAATCTTGTGGCGTCTCAACCTGACCCTTTTACTATTCTGGATTCATCCAGACATGTTCAGTCATCTCAACATTCACAATTTTTAATCAAGTTTGAATGACTAGATGAGAAGAGAGAATGGTGTGGATGAAAATGGAAATATGTGTTGCAAAACGAGAAATATGGGCTTTTTATGTGATTCTCGTAAATGATCGTAGTATTTTGAAGTAGCCTTAATTAATGTTAAAAAAATTATATGTATTTTTTGGTGCAAAAAGTTTGTGTAAGTCTGATCACAAACTTTGGTTCGGGTAACTATCACCTGCCAAACGTGTAGTAAAGACCACAGGTCACTAATGGGATGCATCATATATTTATCAGTTAATAAGTTAACAATGTAAAGATTTTTTAACACAGACGAGCTTAAATACACGGCACATAATCTTTCTTTGGAGTTGATTTTTTGCTTCTTTACATGTATCACGCATTCGTATGAAGAAGAGTTTATACTGGAAAAATTAATTCATAGTTAATTTCGCTTTTGTTAAAAAAAAACAGAAATTCTTATAAATAATTTACTATCTGTGTTACAACAGGTAACGAGGGAGCAATTCATTGAAATGGCAAGAAAATCAAGCAAATTCAACGAGGCAAGTCTTGAATTCCAGAAAAGAATAGTAGAATCATCAGGAATCGGGGATGAAACATACGTCCCAAAATCCATCATGTCCCCGGAGAATACAGCAACAATGAAAGAAGGTCGAGCAGAAGCATCAATGGTAATGTTTGGAGCACTAGACGAGCTTTTCGAAAAGACAAAAATTCGCCCGAAAGACGTAGGAATTCTTGTGGTAAATTGCAGCATTTTCAATCCAACTCCATCCCTCTCAGCAATGATCATAAATCACTACAAAATGAGAGGAAATATCCTTAGTTTTAACTTAGGGGGAATGGGGTGTAGTGCTGGAATTATATCATTGGATTTGGCTAGAGACATGTTACAAGCAAATCCTAATAGTTATGCTGTTGTGGTCAGTACTGAAATGGTGGGATTCAACTGGTATCCTGGGAAAGAAAGATCTATGCTTATTCCCAATTGCTTCTTCCGAATGGGATGCTCGGCCATTTTGCTCTCCAATAGGCGCCGTGACTATGCTCGTGCAAAGTACAGGCTCGAACATATTGTGAGGACTCATAAGGGTGCTGATGATCGTAGCTTCAGGTCAGCTTTCTTGATCACTTATAGTTTCCCTAGAACTAATAGAAAACCCAAAAAGAAAAAAAGAGAAGAAGAAGACGAAGAAGAAGAAGAAGAAAAGAAACAAAGGTTGCACCAACATCTTTAATCTTTATTTAGGTATGTAATTTTTGTAAAAATTATTGCTGATTCATTTAGGTGCAACTGATTTTATCCATCATTCTTTTAGGTGTAATGATTATTATTTTTTCTTAGTAGACAATGATTAAAAAAAGCTAAGGATTGATCTTTCTTATACAAAATGAGTAAAAACTTTTGTCAGTTAGATTAATAATGCTTGTGCAAAAAGAATATATAGAAATTGGATAAGGTCCTGTTGCATGAATATAAATCTGTTTGTGTAAAAAATTAATTCAGCATTGATGTAGGAAGTCTAATCCAGAATCGATATCAGAACTTATCCTTGCAATTGAAAATTCAAATAGTAAAAGCATGAACGAGCTATATTTTAGAAACCTAATAATATAATTTAAAAAAAAAAGAAGTCCAATCAGGAGAAACTAGAAAGTTTCTTGGACAGAGAATGGAGGAGCAATATCTAGGATCTAGCTGGCCTTTTGCATGTAGAGGCTACTAATGGGGGAGTTGGGAGGTTCTTGTTGGGTTGCTATGCAGCCTATGCTCATTAATTTACTTGAGATGTTGGGACTCATGAGTGGTCAATTTATTTTGGCACACTAGTAATGGAAATGCATGGTCCATAAAGCTATAGCCGATGTGCATTTAAAGGTGACCTAAGAACTTAGTACACATAAAGACCATTTGTTGAAGGCTGGCTGGGGTGGTTGCCTACTCATTCATTTCAACTTATTTGCCAACCGCCCATTTAAAGAAATTGTGTAAAGTGGGTCCAAATTAACTTGTTTCGGATTGTAGCTTTCTACAAAAAAATTTATGTTTTCATAAATATATTTGCCATTTCTTTTTTTTTATTTCATATAGATCAAATTATTATACTATATTTTTCTATAAGAAAACTCTAGAAAAATAACATTCAGAAGGGGTGAATTAGTATACAAAGTCAGTGAACACGTATATTACAAAAGTTGTACACCATTACTAACCGATGGATGGATGTACACAATTATTGCACAAGATCAGTTTTCAGTCAAAGTGATTAATCACTGTGTTTAATTAGTTTGAGTCTTAAACTAAAAGATTAAGAAAAGAAAAAGTGGAGTCGTGGACGAAATGTGATCTTTGATTGGCCCTATCATTCCTTTCCTTTTTTTTTACACAAAAAATACACACCAAAAATTTTTTTTCCCTCCTCCCTCTTCACCTCCCAAACCAGTTATTGGTACCAAACATACACTTACTGTTGGCACCGGACATCATCTCTGACACTAGTGCTGGCACCGGTCATCATCTCTGGCGCCAGCGACTTCTTCTTCTTTTTTTTTTTTTTCCCCTCTCCTCCCTCCCCCACTCTCTCCCTAGCCACCTCCGCCCCCACCTTCCCTCTCCCCCCCCCCTCCCGCGACTAGATTTGGTTGCAATCGCGACTAGATCTTGTCTGGGGGGAGGTGGGGCTGCGGGGAAGAGGGAGAGGGAGGGTGGGGGGAGGTAGGGAGAGGAGAGGAGGAGGTGGAGGGGGAGAGGGAGGGAGGAGAGGAGGGAGAGGAAAGAAAGAAAGGAAAAAAGAAGAAGAAGAAGAAGTCAAGGTGCCGGTCATGGTGAGTAAGGACATTGAAGAAAGAAAAAGGAAAGGGAAAAGGAAAAAGAAAGAAAAAAGAAAAGGAAACGAAAAAAGGAAAAATAATAAAAATAATAAAAGTTTTTACACATCCCAAAAACATCCCAAGAGTTTTTTACAACTTCTATAGTAAGTTACAGTAGAGTTTTAGATAAATACTCAAAAAATTCAGTTGACAAATGGGCACTATTATCATTCCATTGTGTTTCTGCTCAACACCACAATTATCTCATGGGTTTGTTTGGATAGGAGATTATCTTTCAAAATTTACTTAAAATTTATTTGCTTACATCATCAACATATTTTCTAATTACCTTTTTATCTCACACATATCACATCAAAAAAGTGTTACAGTATTTTTTTTCAAAAAATTATTTCAAATACTCTCTATCCAAATGTCTCATACTAGCTGGTTTATGATACTGGCTTTTCTGTTATAGACCCGTGCCCTGGTAGACCATTTACACAGACAACTGTGGACCATACTTGCTGGCGCTGACATAGGATTTGACAGAAGATCTGTCATAGATCTGCTGCATTTTGCATTGTGAAGTAGATATTTAAGTTTTACTCTTCCATTCTTTTCAGATCACCTCTACCCCCAACGGTCACGTGTAGAAGTTGAATACTGAACTTGACAATGAAAACTATCTAAAAGCCCCTTTTGGTCACACCGATCCCAATATTTACATATATTTATGCCAAAATGCATTTGCACATCTCGGTCTATAACAAATAATAATAAGGGATAATTTCAGAAACCTTTCTTGAGGTATTCAATAATATCATCTAACACCCTTGAAGTTTCAAAAATATTACCTACCTTCCTTATTTTTAAAGTTTTGTATCATTATTAACCCAATTCAAAATATAATATTAAAAAACTAGTTTTTGGAGTGTATTGATAATTTCATTCCAAAATTACCCTTTTATTGTATTTCTTAATTGGCATGACAAATAATTTACAAAACAAATAAAAATCATCATAATACTTTATAAAATAACTTCTTCTTCTTTTTTTTTTTTTGCATCTTGAGAGGATTACAAATTAATTTTTACAGCCATTTCAAAAAAGTTACAAATACAATTTTAAACACTTTTCCTTTTTTAAATTTTCAAGCCATTGATATAGACAAAAAAATGAAAATATTAAATAATTTATAAAATTTTATAAATTCACTCAAATAAGCTAACATAAAATGAAAATTTTCTTTATTCAATAACCTAAAAGGTACCTTAAAAAAAACCTAAAAACAGCACCTAATTAGCATTAAAAAAAAAAGGACCCAACATCAAAGTTTTAAAATCATCATTAATTCACTAGATTGCAACACTTTAGTAGAAAAAATCTACATTTTTGCCAAAATAATCAATCCCCTATTATAGTAGTACATAATTGAACCTTAAAAAGAAAACAACAAATTTTATTTTTTTAGTTTTAAAACATTTTAAATAAAAATTTTCTTGTTACAGTTTAAAAATTTTTGTTTTATGGTAACAACTGCTATATTATGTTCCATCATATTTATATCTCATACTTTTGCCTTAGTTTTGAAATTTTAATTAATATACTTTTTAATTTGCAATAGCAAGACAACTGAAGGGCAATATTGGAAAGAAATTATGCTCTTTTTCTTAAAATGACTATTTTAATAGTATATTTTGAATTGGGTTTGAAATGATACAAAAATTTGAAAATAAGGGAGTTAAGTGATATTTTTAAAACCTTAGGGGTACTAGGTGATATTATCAGAAATCTCAAGGGAGGTTTCTGAAATTATCCCTAATAATAATAATAATAACAATAATAACAATAATAACAATAGCAGCAGGATGCAATTGTCACTTTCATGATTTGTCATTGGACATGGTCAATAGCAGACCATCCCTATGATAGATCAATGCTACAGTCCTATAATATGAGATTAATGGGGAAAAAATTGAAAATTGGAAATTAAAAAAATGATGGTTTTGATATGATTAAACTCATGCAAATAGCAACGGTATACTCTTGATCAGAAGATAAAGCTAGTGAAATTTCTTGGAACACTAAAATGGTTTTAATTTATTTAGTTTACTATGAGAAAAGAAATTTACACCATAATTTTGTGCAGGAGTGTTTATCAAGAGGAAGATGATCAAAGGTTCAAGGGACTAAAAATCAGCAAAGATTTGGTAGAAATAGGGGGTGATGCACTGAAGACTAACATCACCACACTTGGTCCTCTAGTCCTACCCTTCTCTGAGCAACTTTACTTCTTTGCAACACTCATTTGGAGGCATTTGTTTGGCTCGGGCGGAAGGTCGCAGCCCAAGAAACCATACATTCCTGATTACAAACTTGCATTTGAGCATTTCTGCGTGCATGCTGCAAGCAAGACTGTTCTTGATGAGCTGCAAAGAAATCTGGAACTTAGTGACAAAAACATGGAAGCTTCAAGGGCTACACTGCATCGATTCGGCAACACCTCCAGCAGTAGCATTTGGTATGAGTTGGCTTATTTGGAAGCCAAAGAAAGGATCAAGAGAGGTGACCGGGTGTGGCAGCTTTCATTTGGTTCTGGATTCAAATGCAACAGTGCAGTTTGGCGATCGATGCGCCGAGTAAGGTCACCTTCTAGAAATCCATGGCTTGATTGCATTGGTAGGTACCCTCCGGAGGCTCTCTAATCCGGGGGAAGCTGAGGGTTGGTTGAGCACCGTCAAACTTACTGATGGCATTGCCGCATTTGCTTCAATATTTTCAACATCACTAGATTACAACAATCTTAGGTTTGTTTTTCTAAGTTTCACGAGTCTAAAAATGATTTTCGAGTCATATATGCTAAGTCAATTGGTGTCTAAGATTCACACGAAGTAACGTTTTTTGTTTCAAGCACATCAGGTCAAAGTCATGACTGCATCCTTGAAGTTGCTGGTTAAGATGGGGTAATGACCATCAATTGTAACATTTATTATCTTTGCAAGTGCTTCATTAAATTCAAGTGCTTAATTCAATTCAAGTTCAACTTCTAATAAGTAGTACTTTATAACAGCACTTGATTATAAATTATTTGCTATGTAGAATTCCAATTTTAATGGATTAATATGTGTGCATGCATCTAAATTGTTCCTCATTAAGTGTATTTCGGAAGAAAATGTTTGTCTGTATAATGGAGTGAAAAGAATTAACACCAAAGCAACTGCGTATTTCTTTTCATGGAGCCATTCCTATTTTTCACTTAACTAAAATTGAAGTAGAACTCGTTCTGTTTTCGTTTCATTTTTGATTGCAATAATACCTTAAAGCATACTGACATATATCAATTTACAAATTCTGCAATTTGAACTCAAAATTTTCATTTATCAAAACACTTTACGTTAAATTTGACATGTGATCCCTAAATTTCAGTTTTGTACCTTATGACCCTCAAAATATGTAGCATATAATTTGCCACGATCAATCTTGCAAATTGGACAAAGTGGAGCTCATTTATCACCTATAACAACGGGGTTGGGGATGAATTAGTAAAGGAAATGCAACACCTATAAATCAAATCAACGGTAAACCACTTAACAATTCTTTCTTCCAAATTGTAAGAAAATTCTGATTAGTTAGTAAGAGGATGAATTACGAAACAGGCATACATATTTTCCCGCATAAAACATATTTCGATCAAGTTTTGAAACACGCCAAATCCTATAATTTGAACATATTTAGGGATATCTTAGTCTCTTGCCAGGAATGGAATTAGGCTTGAACATCACAAATTAAGAGCATAAATGTATAAAAATTTTAGATTATCATCTTAGCAACTAAAGAAGTTAGCACGTTATGAGTCACTCATTCATCATCCTTTTGCCATGGACTGTTAACTTCCCATGCATAATTGCCTACGTAAGAACTGTTCAAGGAACAACTAACATTGCTTTCTAGGATTGTTCTTTTGTACTCAACAAACATTGTCACATGCAAATTACACCTCATAATGTTCCTCTCCACATTGATTTCTGAGCTGAAAAATCAACTGTAAATGCTGACAAAAATAATCGAACTGCATCTACACAAAACTCCTCCCAAAATGACATTCCGAGACCTCACAAATTCATCCAAGATAATCATACTTTTCATTCTCCTAACTATCCTGTCCCAATTGAGCTCTGCCTGGAAAACTACCGAACTGCCGGAATGGGACAAAAACCAACAGCAGCTAGCTGCTGTTGATGCAATTTCATTAAGCATTCAACAAGTTCAAGGAGCCCGAAAATTCATTGAAACAATCCCCTATCTTCAAACAGTGCTTGTTAATATTCCATCTGCTGGTCATCTATTTGAATGCGTTGATGATCTGATAGTGAAGTTGAATGAAATCGAAAAAGCCCTTTTCAAATTGCTACTTCTGAATGCACCAGGGCTGATGGTGGATGCACATTCCTTATGGCTCAAAACCTTGCGTGCTCTGATTTCTAGCGTGCTATGCCGTAAAGCATCTGGTGAATTTGGTGGAGTCATAGCAACTGTAGTTTCAGAAAATCTTAAAAACTTGGTATTGATTGTTGAAGATGCTGTCAATCGTATTTCCGACTTAGAAAATGGCAGGCCTCCAGCAGCTTCAAAAGCAGGAAAACACCCTTGATGATTTTGTCGATAATAATACATACATACATATACATACATATGTATATATCAATTGTTCTTGGAGAGTTTGATGGATGTAATCTGAAATTAAATTGCCCAGATAATCTTAATTAAAACTGTTATGTTTATGTATGTGTAATGAGCATAGAGTTCCATTCCAGTTAATTTAGATGATTGTTTGTCTTTTTGACTTGCAAATATTCTAAATTAGTTTTTATGATTGTTGACGCATTATAAGTATTAAACGAGTATTTCATATCTATTAGTTAATTTCTGTGATTCTTAATGCATTTCAAGTTAATTGCTATGAGTGTAAGAGAAGACATGACGACATGAACTCAGGTCTTAATCAATGCAATAAATTTGTCTTTGGCGTTGTTGAAATTTTTTTGTTTTTGGAGGATCCAATTATAAGGTGGCCTCAAAAAATTTGGGAAGAGTTGATAAAGTGACCTCCAAATTGTGGCTAGACTGCCACAAAAACTCCGACACGGGGTTGGTTTGGTGGATGCCATCACTAATCAGTGTCACTGAAAGTCTTCAAACCTTAAAGAAGCATTTTATCTGGATCTATTTTTGATGTGTTTTATGTTTTAACTAGGGCTTCTTGATGGCTGTGGAAGTAATAACTACTAAGTTCACCATGAGATATAGTCGAAGTGGACCATATATGCAAGCATGATCACAGTTTAGAACTGTCGGCTCTGATCTTTTGTAAAGGTAGTACCAAAATCACATTTTGTAAGGACGGTTTCTAGTAACAGTTAAAGAATTATCGATTTCTGTTCAAGTTAGGATTTTGGTTCCTCATAATTCTGATTCAGGTTCCAGTTTCAGTTCCTCATAATTACACTTAGTTACTAATCCTTAGAAAATTTGATGCAAAAATAATGTGACAATAGATTTAAAATAAAGATAAGGTGAAGAAAATAAATAGACAAGAAAAATAAGATTTTGATTTTATTATTACCAATAAGGGGAAAAAAGGATGCAAACCTTATGAAATGTGCATCGTGCTATTGAATGTTAGTAACCATTTCAAATAAAAGAAAAGATACACTATTTTAGAGAAATTAAGAGTATTTCTAAGTTGGACAACTTAGACTTGGATCAAGCTTATCCTTTTTTTTTTTTTTTAAATAGACGACTCCAAACTGGAATTAAAACCGTCAGTTTCAATTTTAATTCTATTTTTAAAGAATCAGAACAGAAACCTTTACTTACTATTCTCTTCCAGTTCCAGTTTTAATACAGTTCATATAATGTCCAGTCCAGTGCAATTCCTGTTCAAATGAACCCTAGCCATGTCTACATATATGTATGTAATGCGCTCAAACCCTCCAATCCCAGATCAAAATGAATTATGACAGTTCCCTTATGTCACTCTTTTCGTTTGGAAATCTGAAAAAGTCCTGTACATCAATTTTCATCAAACCAGTTGTTGCTATAAGAAGCTGTAGTTACTAATTAATTACTAATTAATTTTGCAAACTAAAACAATGCACATGATTGGTTCAACATTTTCCAAAATAGTGTTGCAAAATAGTTGGCATTTGGTGTAACCACAGAGAGTGTATGACAGGGAAGAAATTTAGATGGTTCTGTTGCAAATCCATGCTGCTAAACTTTAGTTACTTGCACTGTTGAAGTGATTCAGAGGGCAATGGCTAGCTGAAGAAAAATATCAAGAACTTAAGCTGAATGTGCAACAGATTGGAAGTTTAGTTCTGTTATTTTGGCTGCTGAATAATTTTTTTTCCTTTATATTGGTTTAATGGTAGTAATAGGAAGTTGGATATAATACATGTAACAGTTTTAGACTTTAGCTACTTGTGTACATTCTTGGCTTTACCATTCGAAGTTGTAATGTACCTTAAAAAAGAAAAAAAAGAAAGAAAATAAAAGAAAGTATGCCTACAGAGTAAAAGTTCTTGTATGCTTCTTCTTCCCTTATCTCCCCAAAGTCCTGAAGCTGAAGAGCTTGGCAATAGGAATTCCTGTTGGTTTTGCATGTTTCAGTACCTTAGGCTATCAGCCAATTAATGTGCTTGCTCAATTTTTTCCATTTTCTTTTTTCTTTTTTCTTTATTTCTTTTTCTGCATTTGGTTTGGATACAACATTACATATGGCCTAAGCATTATTGATTGATTTCTTACACTTGGGAGATATACTAATAGGGAGACTAACAAATTTGCCTTATTGATTGGTAGACTTTAGGCCTTAGTCTCAAACACGTAAATTCTGAAGCAGTCAGAGTTTACAACTTCTACACTGGTACATTTTTGCCAAAAGATGAAATTCAATTAAATTGACATTGTAATTTTATAAAGTTAAAGTTATAGTTCTAATTGCACGATTGTATCTAAGGCTGCGTTTGGCTCATTGAGAAAATTGGAATTGTTATAGGAGTCGAGTAAAATTTCCATAGATTACAACCCCAATTCCAAACGAATTCCAATCTTTCAAGCTACCAAATGATTCAACATTGATACAAATAATTCAACATCCTAATTATTACAAAACAAAAAGCTGTGGGAAGCAGCCAAAAGCCTAAAACGTTTCTGCGAAATATCCAACAATTTGGTATATTCAAATATTTTAATAGGTAAATATGGTAGGAAGACAAAATAGATTCTTCCTCCTCTGTTTTATTATTTTCATGGCTTGTCCATATCACATTCTCTGGCAAGCCTTATTAATGAGGAAATTCAAAATCAAAAAATGAAGAAGAATATATTTCCAGTGGCATCTTTCCTTCTTCTTCCTTTCCGCTTTCTAATCTTTTTCTTGTTTTTGGTGGGCAGGGAGGTTTTCTGGCTGCTGGGGCATAAAAGAGTAGCCAAAGATTTGATTATAACAAAAACCAATCAATCTTTTTCAGGATAACCATTCCCCATCCATTCCTTCAATTTCCTCAATTTCCATGCTGCAAGTACAGAGAATGAAAATCAAAACAGAAGGGAAAAAAGAAAAAGAAAAAGAAAGGGAAAAAGAATAAGAAAGAGAGAATTAATAACTCGTTAACATCCTGCACTGAAAACAAAAGCAGCAAATGATAAGCATGAAAGATCATCATTTGGGACTAAGCAAAGCAAGACCTTGGGTCTAGGAACATTTGACCTAAAGTTCACAATTTCATTCTTCTCCATCCAAATCACTAAATCAACTAAATTTTAATTGGAGACAGATCATATGTGATCAACTGCCAATTTAAGAAGACTAATTGATAATCTATGGGGTTTCTTCTGCAGAGTTATGTTAACTGTGGAATGGGAACAGTAGATCATCTAAGGAGGCTCATATTTTCCCATTTCCTCAGAACCCAAAATCAATTTGATCTTTATGCTTTAATCATAGTATATGCACTAAAGTGATTCTGCATTCAGAGTAGGTCAAAGAAGAGAGCACAAGATGAACTGGTTGCATTGCGTAAAAGAGAATAGATAATCCTATATTATACAACAAGAATCATACAACTCAGTAAGGCCAAATCCTGAAATTAAAAAAAATAAAAAAATAAAATTGTTCATTTACATTAGTAAGAAAATAGTTGAAAAAACTGAGAGAAACAAAATTCTTACCATGGCAAGGCAGGATCTTGCATGCAGTCATCAAAGCAATATTCATCTAAATGTTGCTCCAAGCAACTCTCATTTGCATTCAGCCATGAAGGGAATTCCATGACTTCATCAAATGGGAAATTGCCATATTCCTCAGCCTTTTCCTCAGGATCAATTTCCATAGTCTTCAAGAATTTAAACCACCATGCTGATGTGACCAAATTCAAAGTATCATTCCACTCCATCTGATGCTGCTCACCAATTGATCTGATCTCTGCCATCTCCTGGTCATCCATTGCATGATGCAAATCTGTGTATCCAAAATTCATCATGCTTGACTCAGCATTAGGAGCCACCATAGGAAGCCCCTCTTGTGGTATTGCCACACTAGGGACTTCCTCAGTGGCAACAGAAAGAGGGGGTGAAGAAGAAGTAGATGAAGATGAGGTTGAGGAGTAAATTGATGGGATGCTGGCACCTTGGTAAAAACTTCTGTCCAAGTCATTGAAATCCTGAAGATTGAGATTCAGGCCTAATGGTTGATTAGGGAGTACAAAATTGAAATTTTCAGAGAGCAGGGGTGGAGCAACTGGAGGGAAAGGCCAATAGTAAGGATGATTAGTTGGAGGACAAGCAAAGGCTGAGTAAGGAAAATTGTCTACATAGCCAGTGAAGTTGTTGGTCATCTGGGATTCATAAATTCTCGGATTTCTCCTAGATTTTGATTTCCCTTCTTCTTCTTGCTGCAGAGTTTGCAGGGGTGGTTGCAATTCACTTTCTTGCTGCAGCTGCTGCTGATGTTGTTGCTGCTCTTGCTGTTGCTGTTGTTGTTCATTAGCTTGCTTCATGGCTGCTCTATGAAACTTGAGTGCTGTGACAATCTCCCTTCTAGCCTCAGCCATATTCAGCAGCCTCTCTTGGTAAGGCCTGCTGGCGTGGAGTCTCCTTCTGACCTGTTTTTTGTGTTGTTGAGGCTGTTGGGATGGCTGAGATTGTTGCTGTTTTTCACCAAAGCCGTCAACATTTTTACTTAAATTTGTATTGCCAGAGATTCCATCTCCATCTTCTGAACTGTCCTGGTCCTTGGAGTTTAGTGGATCTTTGGTCCTAGTAGAGGTTAGTTGTTTAACCAGGCTACGTATGTATGCACCAGAGAGATGGGGTTCTTCTTTTAGTTTATCAAGTTTTTCAATTTCCAATCCTCCTTTACTTCCTTGTTTGGAAGAAGATCTTCCCCTCATCTCTCTTTCCCTCTATGTTTATGTTTTTTGCTGGTTTTCTTGAAGGTGTACTTTGTACTTAGATGAAAATGAAGTGGTGGAATCTTGAAACAAGGGCGGTTGTCTGAAGCATCATGTTTTTCACTTTTCTGGAAAGGCAAAGTACAGAATGCAGAGGCAGAGGCAGAGGCTGTGGAGAGTCTCATGGGTGTTATAAATAGCTGGCGACAGTCTAGGGTTTTTAAATTCTTTTGGAATTTTCTCCCTTTTGGCAAGCCACTAGGTTGTTCCATATTTTTTATTTCTAGCCATAAATTGGTAGTTAGAAAAGCTTTTGTAACTCATGCACCCTTCACTTGCCCTCAAAATTACAAATATGGTCTTTTGATTTTCTTTTTGCATTTTAATCTCATCACAAAAGTCACCAGACTGACCTCAATCCACTTGACAGATTGGTGTAACTAACTCATCCTAATTCAAAGACTCATCCATCTGAGGCTGAAATCTAGCTCACACCCTCCAACTGTAACACCAAATGGCCAAATTCCCTGTTAGCCAATTTTGTCAAGAATCCAGAGTTTCACTAATAATCAAGGTAAAACTCCAAGCAGGACCATCAGCTGGTAACTATCAACCACTAGAGATCCCAAAAATGAACCAGATGACTAATGATCCTTTAGGATACTAATGTACTCTTCTTCTATGATTGCTTATATAACTTAGGTCTCACATATCATATTCTGCCTTTATTACTAGATTGCGGCCAAAGAAAGCTCAATGTGAATAAGCTTTATTCAAATCTCTTTTCTTCACCTCAAACTAAAGATCTATTTTAAGGGATCACAACTGTGGTAGAACTAATAAATGAGAATCTGGCCAACACTCGAACCAGGAACTTATTTTTGGATTCCACTATATCTTTGTTGAGAAGGGGAAAAAGGACTATATTATTCGTTAAGTCAGGCATTTAATAAAAATGGTTGAAACACATGCATACAAAACAAATTTTGTGATAACTGGAGAAACTTCACATGGAATCCATTTGAAGTCAACAAACTCAGCTCAATTTTGTGAACAGCCCTTCCCAAAGATCGGAGAAATGGCATCTAGTGTGACTATCTGTTACAAAATTATGAATTCAGCTCTGAGTTCACACAGCAGGTCAAATATCTAACTATCAAAGTGTGCAAGATCAGTTCTTTAACAAGAATATCAACAAACACATATTTAAGTGAATGAATTAACATCCTAATGATTGAATGTATGATCTCAGACAGATTATTTCTTCTCTTTGTTTGCAAACTTATACACTGGGACCAGATTCTGAGGACGTCATCAAAGAAGTCATCAAAGAAGCAATAGAGACTGACATGAGAATCTACATTACTGTTGTAACCTTCAATTCTTGCATAAATAAATATATGTGTGACCACACTAGTATAGAAAAGCCGTAAAATCAATATTTCTGTTCCAATTGCTCAAAATTATTAGTCTGATGATGAAACAGAGAACTTGGACCTTTTTGCAAAGCCACTACACGGCCTATTAAGGACAGAAATGCTCCATACCATCCCCTCTTTCACATCAGTTTCTTTTCCATTTCTTGCTGTGGCTTCTCCAAACACTGATTACATGATTTCTAAATACTATTACGATATTGCAGTGGCATGGCTTCAGAAACCCTCTAGCAGAATGTTATGTCAGTAGCGAAATTGGTAAAATTTCCTCATGCAAAAGACAACTTGTATCATACTACTAACTAAAAGTTACCCATTTCATGTCAAAGTAAATCATATCCATTCTCCAAGAATATAATACTATACAAAATTGCAAGCTGACATTCACAAGTTCTACTTTGCTGTGTACTTGGGGAGCAATGGAGTAATTTATCTCAGAAACATTATTAACTCTGACCACAATCCAATCTATAGCTAATACTCCCCCAATTGCAGGTTGGCAACATTTGCTCTGAGAGCAGAAATTATTGTTGATGAGACATAAAATAAAGGGAATGCTGCCACTACCAAGCAGGCAGTGCAGATTTACTTTTCTTTAGAAGCATACTATTGCTCAAAGCTGCGGTTGTTGCTGATACAAGCCTCTCTCACATGGCAATGTCCAATCAGCAGCTTTTAATAGAGTACAGAAGCAACAAAATGTTTCTTAATATGCTGATGCTTTGTGAGTTCTAAATCAATTGTTTATCTTAAAGGTAACAGCAAAACAGTACATGTATTATATGGCTCGTTAGAATACATCAGTAATTGAAGTTGATTACACATCCATTTAGGCTGGACTTTTTGGATGATATCTGCCAAAAAAGACTACTGATTTAGCAACTACCATTTCACTTAGTCTCCAGGCTGAAATCTGAGGAGCAGCTAACGTCAAACTCCACAATCTCCTGCAGAAAAACTTAAATTTCATCTTGCTCTAATTCAGTTCTATGAACTTATTTTTGGTCTACAATTAGTCTAGCAGCCTCCTACTGGAACTCCATACCATTACTCAACAGATGTTTGATTCACAAGTAGGTTAGAGTACATCAGCAATTGTAGTTGATTACAAAGCCATTTAGGCTGGACTTTTTGGATGATATCTGCCAAAATAGACTACTGAATTCTCCAGAGTTGGTCATCTGGTGATAATACTTTTAGTATGACATATGTTGCAGGCCATCCACTTGAAAGGAAATTAGAGTTTCCAGATCACAAATGGTGAAAGTTGAAGTTTAATCAAAGCAAATCATTACCTCATTGCCATCTTTTATTTTGATTTGTACATAATAATTTTCTAGCTCCAAATTTCTAATGGTTCGAGTACTGAAGCAACATAAGCCCCTAACTCTGTGTACCCTTATTCCAGAAGGCATGAAAAACTAGGATGCATTCTTTTACTTGCTGTAATCCCTCTTTTTTCCCATTCAAAGAAGACTAAATCTCACGAGGAGGAAGAGAAAGAGGAAGACTTGAGAGTTGAAGTAAGGACCTCCCGATTACCTCTCCTTACTATGCCGTTAAGAATACTTAATATGACACAGAGATTAAATTATTGGCGGAGTACCCTAGTATCTTATTAACTTATGATTTAACTAAAAATAAAAATTTCAAGGTTCAGCGCAACATAAGCTACAAAGTTAAAGAATTAAAAGGGGATTGGGGCAGGTACAGTTGAGATTTGATACAATTGTCTAGTTGTCGTACTTCTTTCAAAAGTTGACATATATTTGCACGCATGGATGTATTTATATATTAAGTTGATATATGTGAACAAAATTCACATACACAACAAAGTAATATTAATGTACACCAAGTCGTATACATTATATAATAACCAAACAACTGTTTGAAATCTCAACTATACCTGCACCAAACCCAACCAAGGGTACCTCAACTAAATATTCTCTTGGAAGTCAAAGTCCCTATTTAAACCACATTTCATGTTTTGGTATCATCAAAATTCCAATACTTAATCTTAATTTTTTAATTTAAATTACCTTACAAAAGAATGTATATTATTAGAGACACCTCATATGATTTCTTTATATATTGTTGAAACTACAGCTATCCTATTACTTTACAAGTGAAAAACACTAATACTGCTTTAGGTATTTTTCCAAAATTTCCAATGTTGTTTTCTCAAACCTTGCACATGACTTGCTCCTTATCAAATTTAAACTTCAAGTTACATACTTTATATTAAAGAGTGATACTACAACCATTTCACTATTTACCAAACCTTTTATCTTTTCAAGATTTTTTAGTAAAAGTGCCAAGATGGCATTTTCTACCACTAGAAAGAAGTTTCAGTTTATCGAACTTGCTGTTTGACATCCTAATCCTGCCAGAGCTTATATCTCAAAAACCTCCTTCCCCTCCCCTTCCAAAAAAAAAAAAAGACCCTTGCTGAAGAGAAATAAAATAAAATGCAAAACATTTAAATATATGGTTATAAAATCAGAAAAAAAAATAAACAAAGATAAAGAGCATTAGCACGAGATCCACAAATTAGAAATGGAACTTCTCTAATCTGACTGCTATGCAAATGCTGTCATAAGTTATATAGGACCAATTTTAGTTTATACCCGTTACCTTGTGCTTGTCATATGGACATAATTAATAACAACTGATTGTACAAAACTAAAGAGAATATGTACCAAATTTAGTAATTAGTATAGTAAACTCCAACATCTCCAGAGGCAGAGTAGTGTATTCTTCAATTTCTAAACTGCTTATTCTAAATTTTGCAAAGCAAATCCAAAGTCCCAGTAAATCATTAAAGGTTAATTAAATATTTACCTTTACAATAGCATACCATTAAAACGAGTTAAACAAACAGAGGATAAGCACCAGAAGTCACTCAACTTTGGAGGAGATAAAAAAAAAAAACCCAAAAAAAAAAAGAGGAAAAATAGGTGTTGTTGTTGTGGGGGGGGAGAGAGAGAGAAAGATAAGATAAACTAGAGAACATACTAAAATAGGACATAAAAATAGCAAGAACTATAAAATATTATGGTATGCAATGAAAGAGAGGAAGGCAAAGGAAAGTGGGAAAGAGGCCTGACTTCTGCTGGCTGCTGGCTGCTGCTGCTGCTGCTGCTGTGTTGTTAATTGTGGATAACATCAAAGACAGATGCAGCATTGGCTTCTCTATCTGATGAGGTTATAGAAAACCTGATTCCACCAATCCCCTTCATTTCACAGGTGCCCAGCAGATGGTTTTGACGAATGGCTTTGCTACAGCGAAAAGAACTCAAGAAAGGACCATAGACCACAAGGTCCAGACCCCATTACTATACATTATTATTATCATCAGAGGAAACCAAATTCAAAGACTCTTTCTCTTTCTCTTTGGATACCATTCACATTTCTGATTCCACCCCTCCACTCCACCGCTTGTGAGAGAAATGAATGATGTATGATGCCTCTGTCTACCTCTCTCGCTGACTAGTCTCTTCCCTTTATCTTCTTATGAGATGAGATGAGATGATTATCAACTTGCACTTGCAAGATAATGTAGAGGGGATGCAATGCAAGTACACAAAAAAATGCTAGTAGAAACTAGAAAGCTCAGCATTCATTGACTCCATATAACTATATCTCTGATTCAATATAGCTTGACAGGTCTCAATGATGTAAAAACACTGCTTGCTTGCTTGGCTTTTTTTTTTTTTTTTTGGGGTGGGGAGATGATCTCCCCTACATGAAGAGAAATTTTCGTACCACTGTGAGTACTTGATCCTGTTTAGACTGCTATTTTCTAGAAATTTTGTAGAAAAATATATCATAGCAATTTGATACATGAGATAAAAAAAAAGATTGAAAAATATGTTCATGAAAAATATAAAAATATTAGAAAAAAAAAAGGCAATCCAAACAAGTTATTTACATTGAACTATAGTTTTATGTCACATCACTTTGTATTGAACGCAATGTTTATGTCACTAAAGGAAAGAAATTAGAATTTTCAACTTACAAAATCAATGTCCTTACATGATGAACTACTATCAAGATACGTCACTACTTGTTTCAAAAAGGAGATGTCACCAAAAGAAATTCAAAATTATAATCTTATAAGGAAATTGAAACTTTACTACCATTTACCACTAAATATATAAAGTCATGTGTGTGTGCAAAGAAAATTTACAAAAAATTAGCAAAGCCATGTAACTCTTCGTTTGCCATACTCAAGACCATCAATTGAAAATGAGTCCAAAAAAAAAAAAATTTGGGTTCAAGTTATTTTACTCATTTAACACATTTCAATACGATGTAGCAACATTGTAGGTACTTCAATTGGGAAATTTTATATGCTTAGAAGCAATCATTGTTAGCTTCCAACAAACCTATACCACCAAAACCTTCTCGATGTAATGGGACCTCAGGCATTACTATGATAGAATTCCAACTTCAATATAAAGGACGCTAAATTTATATTAATTATTTCCAAATTGTTGAACGGAATTTGCGTACATCACTTAGTGATTTGGTGTGTGGAGAAGCAAAGATAATTAAATTTTTCGAAGATGAAGAGAGTGTACTCGGAAAAGCTCGATGGCATGGCAATTGGCAATTTTACAGATTCATCATTGTGATCTGCGGTGCACATATTTTGTTGGAAATCATAAAATAGGAAAATATTGCTAAAGACACTAGTTTGTACAACTAGCATGCTAAAAAACACAAATTTTGTGTATTTAAATTTGACATGTACACAAAATTTTTCGCAGTCTGGACTTTCAAATTCTGCATCCATAAATCGAATTTTGATCCACAATTCTGTTCAATCAAAGTAGTGGTTACAGAGAACCATTGATGGTAAAAAAAAAAAAGGATAAATTCAAAATTAGATGGTTGCAGCTCGGTATTGAATTTTGACTATAAATTTCAGCAAGTGATAATAATTATTGGGTTGTTATCTGTTATTATCTTAGTGTTTATATTTATTATACCATTGTCTAAATTACATAGTACATACATTGTACGGTGCAGCTACCATAATCAATTTTAAATACCCCAGAATCCAGGCCCGCAAGTCATGTGTTTAGCCCTCTGGTTGACTAAGAAGAGTTAGACCTTGTTTGGATTATATTTTTTGTAGAAACGTTTTGTAAGTTTTTGTGAGAATATTCTTTTTCACATTTTCTAATCATCATTTTGTCTCACACATATTACATTCTACAAAAAGTACTATAATAATTTTTCTTCAAAAACTTAGGTATGGTAATGGAGGCGGGTACCTGTAGGGTTCAACGAGGAAAAGGAGTTTTCTGCCCCTGCTTTTAAATGAGACAAGGGGGAGGGGAGGTTATCCATGGGCCCATCCTTTGCCCTATCCCCACTTAAATTTTCAATATTATATATATAATATAAATATGATAATGTAATATAATTACATAAATATAATATGAAATTGATAATTGATATTTTCTTATCATAAAATGATATAATCCTTTTTGTTAATTTTTTGTGGTCAAATGATAATCTCATCATGTTAGATTACTCTCTTTTTTCTTGTTATGGCATGTAGTATATATTAAAAAAATAACAATAATGGATTTAGATTTTATGTAGTATCAAATGTAGCGAATAGTTTAACAAAATCAAATTGATTTATAAACTTTCTCTCACATTAAATTATTTGTTAAAAATTTCAAAAGAATTATTAATAAATTCATGAATAATATTATACATATATAAAAACAAAATCAAATATAAAAATAAAAATAGTAGAGGGACAATATAGGATGGGGGCACCCATGGGGATAACAAGGTAGATTGGAAGACTGGACAAGGGTGAGGGTTGCAAGAGATACGACCGGAGATAGGAAGACATTTTGATTGACGGGGTTCTCTTGCCTCGTTACCATTCCTATAAAAACTCTTTAAAATATGCAATTCATATGGGCTCTTAATTTTCCTCAAAGCAAATGCAGATATTTACAACATTTACTCTCATTTACCTTTTCTTTAAATGTAGTAAGAAATGAAGTATTGCAACATAGAAAATGAAGTGTAGGAATAGAAAAATAATGGTAAATAAAAAAGTTCAATCTTTCACTTTCATCCATTACTTCAAGTTTATGTGAGATATTTGTTCTTCATTCACGTCATTAGAAAGAGAATCGTGTATCCTTTATTTTGAGAAATTCTATTTTATTACTTTTAGAGCTTAAGCTGCATAGATAAGTGGAATAGGTTGTTGTTATTATCATTTCTATCTTCTAATCACCTTTTACAGTCTTATCTTTGAGCATCACATTGGTAAATTGACAAATTCCAGTACAAGAATTTGTTCTCAAATACGTTGAGTAGGTGACTTTCTTGTCCACGGTTCAATCTTAGCTGTAGACATTAATCCAACCGATCAAAATTAAACAGTCTTACAGGTATAGGTTCTCAGCTATCACAGTAGTGATTACAGAGCAAAATTTAAATTTGAAAAATGAGTAGTTTAAGTTTGAAATTAAAATTTTAAGGAGCCCCAATACTTGTTGCACTTTTACAGACTGCTGTTTTAATTTGTATATTTGTAATTTAACATTTACATTTGTGTTAGTATCTACATTTCACCATACAATTGAAACTGACAAATGTAGACACTCTATATCCATCAAAATTGCGAAAAGAAAAGCTAGATATTTCATATAGTTTTTTTTTTTTAATATTCTTGAGCAGATTTTTCATCTAACATTTATGTGTATTCATCCTCAATGTTCCTTTTCATTAATGGCAATACCTATTCCAAAAAGGAAAGTTGTTCTTACTTTTTCACTAGCCAAGCCAACATTGTGCAGGTAGGCAGGTAAACATAATTAAATCTGGGAAGGGCACTGGGCAGGACCAGTAAGTTTTGGGGACCCTTGGAATTAAACCTGATGACAAATGAATATATATGATATATCCATCCGTTCGGTGCCATTAAATGGCTTATTTGCTTTTGCTGTCACGCCACCACCACCATGGTCTGTTGCCTGCAAAGCACACAACAATTTTTGGCTGCCAGCGCCGCTGCATCTCCATTATCATCTTCTTCACAAAACGATACCCACCCATCACAGATTAATTCTCATTAAATTGCCAAAATTGACAAGTCTTGGCAATTCTAGATTTGTATATTCGATGCTGAATAAATTTATGTTACCGTTTTCTTTTGGTCAATGGTCAATGCGTCCTCAACTTAATCAAAAATTATCCATTCCCCATGGGGATAGGAATAGTGTAGATTGTTACTATTAAATTTTTTAAAAAAATTGATATTCAAAAGTTGCTGAAACAAAATGCGCAACAAACTATTAAAGGCATAACTTAGTGTTAGGGTGAATGATTTGGACGTGTGATATAACTCTGGGAATGTCTTTAAGAGCTCTAGAATTGATAATGTTCCCTAGTTGAACCAAAAAATCAAACTGAAAATTTTTATATTTCCTTTTAAGATAGTACTTATTCACCCCCCCCCCTCTCTTATTTGAGGGCGTACTAATACGTAGGGATAGAAACAGAAGAATTACTTTGAGGGGCATTACGCACACAAAACTTCAGGGTATCATATAGTCTTACAAAACAAAAAAAAAGGTTATTATGCAGAAACTTTCAAAACTTTCGTCGGGGCAAAAAATTTTATCTATAAAGATATTTTTGAAAAATTTTCACTTTTTAAGGGGACAAAACCTAATTTTCTAGAATCCATCCCACGAACAGGGGGGAAAAAACAACAACAACAACATAAACAGGTCAATTAAAGTCGTCAGATAAGTGATAAACAGACGTTGTATATAGAAGAATGTGTAGCATTAAGAAAAAAAATACATGGGATGAGGATGAGTATGAGAGCAGGATAGATCTCTCAATATGATCCGTTCAATTTTGCAACTACTGCAGATACTAACTCTACTTAATCAGTTCCTTCTTCTTAATTTCAACTAAATTGGTGTCAAAATCTTCAACCCCATTATTTTAATAAATTTATAGTGAGATTTCAAGAAATATCTGAAGTATAAGATTTATAACTTGCCGTACACTGACATGCATTGTTGGGCCATAAATAGCGATAGAAAACAGCATAATTTATCTAATTTACCTTTGAGTAATAGTTCCTTTTTTTTTTAAAATTTTTTCTGCAAGAGAGAGATAGGAGGGCTTAAGAAGTCGGGTCAAACGGCAAGAAGATTTTGAATCAAGAAAAAAACAGTTGCATATGCGCAAAATGCAAAGTTTTAAGAGTGTATATCAGGGAGATTCTTTTGGTCATCAACTTTATGCAATATTGTGATATGTGTTAAGAAAAACATAACTCAGATTGTGATTGTGTTTTTGTAAAAATTACATTTGATTTCCCAAATAAAAAACTTTAAAACCTAAATCAACAGTCAATTCCATTATACCATAATGGAACTAGGTCGAAATCTTCCGAAAGATTTCGAAAGAATCCCGGAGATATCTACCAACCAAAAGTCTAGTGAAAAAATTCCCGCATAATATCAAGAAAATCCAAAGCTGAAACTTCCTAAGGCAGCAAGCATAATATATTACTGAATTTTTTTCTGTTTTAGTAAGTTCATGCATATGGCTGTGGTCCATTTGATTTGATATTGATATGCATAGAGTCAATAATGGCACATTAAAAAGTTTTGTGCCGATGCCAGCTAGTTATGATCTAATTTTTACTCTTCGATTACATTGTTCTAGAGATGGCAAATGGAAAGCATAGACGGGATTTGGGTGGGATTTAATTAGAATTGTAAAATATGGGTTATATCTAAATAGTCCTATATTAGAAATGAGACCGGTCCAAATACCCAAATCTATCCCATTTTATTTATTTTTTAAGAAAAGCTCTTTTTTCCTCAATCAAATATCTCAATATTATTTTTTCTTTTATATCATTTAGTTTGTTTATTTAACTTTGTAAGAGTTTTACACTCTTCTTTATAAATTATGCGATAATTTTTCAAACTAAATAATTTTTTAGATAAAAGACCAATTTCATATAAGTGGATGATTTTTTTGGGAGTTTGTACTGATTAGATAAAATTTTATTGATCACCAAAATTTAATTCTCACTAAAATTCATCTATTCATGTAGTTATTTTATTCCTTAGCCTTCAAGACCCAATCTAACAAATTTTCCAATTTTAAAGCCATTCCAATTCAATAAATTTCTATCAAGAACAAAATTTTGTAGTTGATAGAAAACGTGTGATGCATGAGTGCTAATCTACCTAATATATGCTACAACTTTATATTATTAATTTACTAATTTTATTGCCTAAACATGATAAGTTTCAACACAACTAATCATGAGGAACTGATGGATAATAAGGTATATGGGTTTACTCTATCTTCTGTGATAAAATCTCTCCTCCGATCTTCTTTTTCGAGTGGAAGCATGACAAGTTTGAGGTTTTGGAAAATTTGATTGTGCTAAAGTTTCGAGAAGAGAATAAAAAGAAAGATTGTTTGTCATTTTGTTATTATTTTAATATATACCCATGGGAGTTCCAAATAAATCCCATACAAACCCATATTTTAAATGGGTATTATTGGGTAATACCAATAAGGCTCAAACCCATATTTTAAACACTCATCCTACCCAAATTAAATTTGGATATAGAATTCTAATGGGTTTTGAGTATTTTTGTCATCTCTACATTATTCCATGGTGAAAGTTGAACACAACGGAGGCGTAGTCTAGATAGAATGATTTGGTGAGAAAACAAGAGAAAAGAGGGGAGAGGACCTAACCCTTTTTTCAGAGTTCTGAGCGGACGGAATGTTGAACCCAAAAATTCCATGGAAAGGTTATAGGATATAAATTTTATCAAAAAACTATATATCCAGAGGCAATTTACACACATAGAAGGAGAACTAATATCAACAATAATATTAATTATCACACATAATAATAAGACTATCAATCTTTCACTCTTCTAAACTATTTACAATAATACAACCCCTATTTATAAACTAGATGACTCAGTAAACAAGTTTTACAATCACAAGGAATTTTCTAATAAAATGATAATTTCTAAACAATAAAACTATCATAACTTGACTCTAACAGAATAACTAAAATATTAACCTGATTAAAACACTGCTAAATTAATATTATAAAAATTTCTATTTTTGAGTCTTGATTTAATATGCCAACACGGAAAAGAAGGGAATATGAGAAAAATGGAATGACAAATAACTAAAAAAAGAACTCACCATATTTAGAGAAAAATGAAAAGAATTGAATTAAACTTGCAAACTTTTTTTAATAAATGCCAGATTTACTCATAAAATATGAACAAAATATTTGCACTAAATGTCCAGAATCATTTTGTTTCGTTCTTAAACTCTTAAATATCTCGAGAATCCCTTCTCATTCTTTCTCTTCTTTCTTTTCTCTCATATTTTAGACTTTGTCTTCTTTTCTTTTCCTCTTCAAAACTCCCAATTAGACCTAAATGATAGAAAATTCTGAGGTACTAATGTGATATTGTTAAGAATCTCAAGGGTGGTTTTCTGAAATGATCCTTTATGTTTTTGCCCAAAAAATTGCTGAATATTCAAGATGACAAAAAGGTGGGGCCCGCGTGCAAATACAGACGGAGGTGATGTGATGGTTCATGATCAGATCAACGGCTATCTTTTGTTTGAACGTGGAGGAGCTGCCTCGATGCCACGTGGGCAATAACCTCAACCATCCAATAGGAGCAGGGTCGCACGTGCGGCTCAAGGAAAGGAGCATGTCAACGCGGAGTCAGCGGATTGCGCGAGTGCTGCCCTGTCCCCACATAAAATGTCAGCAGCCCAACTTTTTCAGGCCGAAAGGCCCAAAACAAATTAAATCTCTTTTCAATTTTTCATTATTTACCAAAACAATATCGAGCAGTATATATATATATATAATATTGTATTATATGGTGAAAGTTTGGGTTGAATGATAAAATGAGAGAAATTATAAATAAGAGGTCCTGATTTTAACTTCGATATCTCACTTACAAAATTAAATAAAAGAGAAAAAATAAAACAATTCATAGCTTGGTAAAATCAAAGTATCTAAAATTGAAATTCAGGAGGTAAAATGAAAATATAAGTATATATATATCTCTGTGTGTGTTTGTGTGTCTACACACACACATATATACATATACATATATATATATATATATATATATATACTTCGTTCTCTATTTTTATTTTTATTTTTTTCAGGAAGATCCTAGAAAAGGGATTTTGTTCCACCGAACTAAAAGAATATAATAGGTCGATGTCTCTAGTAAACTAAACTCATCGTTTAATAGTTATTTTACTTCAATTTATATATATATCTAGATCCAGTACTCTGTGGAAATGTCAAGTCTATTGTAAAAAACACCGCAAATAGCAGCATTAAAATGTGTAATATATGCTTTTATGTGTAGATTTATCTTTAATAGCAGCATTAAAATGATAGCAGCCTTTATGATGTGAATCAGATACTGAGTAATACAAGCAGGAAGCCACTAACCAATAAGTAACAGTAATAATAATCTACAACTACAAGGGCCCAACCAAAAAAAAAAAAAAAGATTTTGAATCTCGAACCAAATTAAGTAACAAATACATGTAAATGATTAGCATCACAAAAGTAGAGTCGAATGAACAGAATGCTATGATTGTAATTAGCATTCACAGTTTTCTGCATAAGAAGAATCCAATGCAAGCCGTATCCATTTAAAGATTAACTCAAATTTCAACGAATATTACGTGACATTCATCCGAACTCGTTTGTGCGATTACATAATACAGTTTAAGAAATACGAGCATTTGACTTTACTATTGTCTTTTCATGCAGACTAGCAGCAAATCATACACTCCCCCACCCACCCACCCACCCCAAAAAAAAAAAAAAAAAAAAAACCTTCTTAGAGGAAAATGTATAGTCACTTTCCGGCGGTGGTGGGCCTTCTTTATCTCAGTGTTTGGTGAGCGGTAAGGGGCGGTTCCTGTACTACTATTCTTTATCTTTCGTAACACTTGCAGAGACTAATTTGGCAACGGCTCTGCAATATTGACAACTTGCAAGCAGTGAGAAGAAAGGCTAAAGAGTAAATTGTAGGAGAGAAAACTAGATAATGTAACCCGTGTATATAACAGCTAGCAAGCAGTAAAGTTACAAGGGGCAATAGATATGTATGTGATGACCACAAAGATGGCGATACCTCAGTCCAAATACCTTGACATTACGTTTCCAGAAGATGGCACATGATTTTGCAGGTTACGTACGTGCATATGCATACAACTTGTTGTGGGAGGAAAGAAGGCAAAAATAGTATGTGCTGGAACGCCGAACCGCTTTGTTTTTCAACCTGTCTCATTCATTTTGGTTGGATACCAAAAGTATGTATGAAAGAAAGCAAAAGAGAAAGGATTAATGGCGTCAATATTACCTGAACAATTTGCTTGTTTGTTTGGATAAGATGCAAGTCTTCAAGGATCAACTGTAGCCGCTGAGTTCCTTAATGGGACTCTCAAGGCTATTTTATCTTTGGTTTTTCATGCTATTTTGGCTGGGTTTCTAGTTTGCAGGCTGAAATTAAGGCGTGTTTGTTTGGATAAGATCCAAGACTTCAAGGAGCAACTGTAGCCGCTGAGTTCCTTAATTTTCTGTTGGTCTTTAATTGAACATCTAATGCGTAACTCCACATGGACCAGGGGCACAAATGGTCATCAGAAAAATCATTTGTGCCGGTTTTATTCAATTCAATAGGATGTAAATTTATTTATTTAGAATATAATTTACTTTCAACACATTGTAATTATAGAAGAAAATTTTATGAGTTCCACACATAGTATTGATTTAGACCTTATTATTATTACTTTTTTAGCCAAGTCATGGCGGTGAATCTTTCTGGATCGTTGCAGTTTTGCCCCATCTTCATTACATATAGGGCTGATCTTCACTTTGCCCTCGTGAGGCTCCATTGAATCTCATATTGCCACTTGAAGTTTCTAGTGATGTATTTTGTTGCATTTCTCATGTGTGAGTTCTCTATGCTTTTCTATTAAATCTTTGTGAACTTTACGTGTGTCATTGTATAAGCATTGACACCTCTGAGAAGGATACACGGAAAGGATCAGACGTGCACCAAGAACTTTTTTTATTTTTTATTTTTTATTTTTAATCAAAGGTCCAAATGAACTGCTAAAGTGAATGTGAGCCCAGGATTTAGAGGTTTATGGATTCAAATCTCTCTCCCCCTTCCCATTTCTTGAATTTCATCATTTCCTTATTTAAAATAATATAATAATAATAATAATAATGTGTAAAAATTAAATAAAAAATGTGAGCTGTTGTAAAACGAATGATATACCTGCTAAAAGTACGATTGAAGAAGTAGAGAACAGAAGATCATTTTATTAGCAATTCAAGCGATCAAAGTTGTTGTTACAAGTGAGGTTAAGATACCTCTATTTATAGGTAAACTAATATCAAAGGTACGTGAATCCTATTTACTATCAATACATGAATTTAGTAATTCTATAGATGAACAAACAAATTACGAGAAGATATATCAATGTACCAATAAATCTTATGAGAAATTCATGTATCAATTTTCTAGAGAATACAAATGAACATCCATATCTTTAATTGCTTCATAACACTTTCCCTTGGATGTCTATTACACAAAAAATATGTCTCGTTAAAATCTTCTTAGGGAAAAACCCAGTGGGACAAAAATTCTAGAGAAGGAAAAAGAGTATAGTATTCTTGTGTATTTTCTTCCCTTGATTCGAATATCATTTGAGATCTTTTAACCGACATATTCTAATATATTTCATTAATTTCTCAAATGTCGTAGTTGATTATGCCTTGGTAAATAAATCTACAAAATTATCATTTGATTGAATTTGTTGCACATCAATTTCACCATTCTTTTGTAAATCATGAGTAAAGAAAAATTTTAATGAAATATGTTTCATCCTATCTCCTTTAATATATCATCCCTTTAATTGAGCAATACAAGCTGCATAATCCTCATATAATACAGTCGGAGGATTTTCTTTTTCAGAGGATAACCCACAACTCTTTTAGATGTAGTGGGTCATTGATCTTTGCCAAATACATTCCCCACTGGTCTCATGAATTGCTATTATTTCAACATGATTAGTGTAGACACCAAATTTTGACTATTTCATTTATTTTCCTATGTTTTTATCTGTTAATGTTTAGTTATTTATTTTTGAATATTCTAACACATTTTCCTCATTTTCGTAGGTTTTTCTTAAAAAAAAAAAAAAAAAGAAAAGTCAAAAGCGGACCGATTCTGTGGATTAGTCCATAACTAGTCCGCGTAACTGATCAGCGAAAAAAAAAATGACGCTGGATTTTTCCGAAGCTTGGATCATCCTTTTCCAGCTGTATTTTCCGATGCTTGAACGATAAGAAACCTATTTAAACATTCCCCAACTCACCCCTAACCCCTAACAACTCATCTAACGTTCAAGATTAGCTCATCTCATCCCAAGAACATCAAAACCCTTAGTTCTAGGTTTGGTGGCTATAAATAGCCTAGATTAGGGTTTAACAAGGAGGTTGGAAATCTGAGAGAAAAAGAGGGAATTAGGAGAGCTTTGAGAGAAAAAAAGAGAAAACGGCTGGGAATTGGAGAAAAAAAAAGAAAGAAAGGAGAAAAAGAAAAGCTAGGGTTTGACACTTGGGAAGATCATTCTTGGAATTTCGCTTCTTCTATTGTTTAAATTCAAAGCTTCGATTCGGGTAACATCCTTTACCTTATTTTCGTTTTTTGATCGTAAAATTATTCGAGATTCGGACCTTTTGGTGGAACCAAGGTCTTGAATGGTTTTTCTTTTAGTTTGGGATATTTGATGATGATTATCAGCTGTTATATGAGCATGTTGTGTTTATAAAGCCTTGGTAAGGCTAGTAGATTTGTTTTACGTTTAAAATCGACATTTGATGCTTACGTGATGATCTTTGTTGTGATTCGAGAAATTTCTGGAAAAATGTTCTTCACGCGTTTTGAAGATGTGAAGAAAGGACCACTTTGCGGATGACTTCGTAGCGGTCAGCGTTTCCTCTTGAATGTTTGAAGTTGTGAAGAAACGGACCTCTTGCGTGGACTACTTGTAACGATCCAGCGTTTGAATCTGAAGATGTGAAGAAACGCTGGTTTATTCACGAGTCCAGCGTAGATCCTCGTTTCTAACCTACAGTTCTTCCCTTCCCTTTCTTGTCTATTTGATGATATCGATGTTTAAGATTCGGCCTTCTTCGGTTTTAGTTTGTTTTGACATGATCTGAATGCTTGTTTTTGATGTTTTAAATAGATCCCTTGCCTCTAAAGATTTTGTTTGTGATGTTGTCTGAAAAACTGGAAGCAACCTTCCTGGTGTTTTGAAGATGGGAAGAGACGCGGATAGTTACGCGGCTGAGTCCGCGTTTCTGGTCCGCGTTTCCCCTCTGGATTCTGATTTTTGCCTGTAACGCGGACTCAGTTACGCGGCTCAGTCCGCGTTTTTGATCCGCGTAACCTCTCTGTTTCTGTATTTCTGTTGATATTTCCTGCTCTTTTGTTCCAGAATATTACTCTATTTCCTAGTATTATCTGTTTGCTTGCAGAATCTGTTTAGATACCCTTTCTTTGAATTTTTGATTCATTTTTCCTTTAAATTGGTACCTTGATCCCTTTTGTTGACATTGAGTCTTAGATAATCACCCCAATCATCTAAGGATTCAATTAAGGCCTCATATCAAGGGATGGTAACTTCTTTCCTCTATTATGTGCTCATTATGTGTTTTTGCATGATTTTGCATGTTTTAAATTAAGTTTTTCCTTTGCTTTTTTATTCATGTCTAGTCTTTATTTATGTTATTTAAATTTTTGAGTAAATCATTTGGAGGCCTTGGATGCCAAGTTGTAATAGATAGGTTTAATTTGGCAAAAAGTGTATTTATTCTAGAAAATGTAATAGTTAGATTATTATTCCGAATTTTTCCCCTTAGAATGTATTTAGATTTCCCCCAATGTAATAATTAGTTTTTATATGCTTATTTTGCATGCTTGCATGATTATGTGTTTATTTGCTTTCCTAGGGCCTTGCATTTAGATATTATGCCTATGTGTTATGTGTTTTATGTGTTTTATGTGTTTATTTGCTTTATTATCATGTCTACATGTTTATTGTGTAAATGTATGGACGTCACCACACTAGTCCAACGCTAGTTGTGGCCTTCCCCTCCGATTTCTCACTCATCCAATGTTAGTGAGAACCTTTTGACGAGGGCTAGTCCAAAGCTAGACCCTTAAAACGCCGTTCATGCATTAGATACAAATTTCACACACTTTTCACTTTTAGAGTTTCTTTCTCATTTTGCATGTCACTATTCCCCCATCCCGTATGCGAAACATCTCATTTAGTTTTCTTTTTATTAGATTAGTGCATTTAAGGCATTACCCTTTGAATTAGGGAAAGAGTATTTTTAGCCTTAGCACGCTTTATTACCTTCTATGAAAGGAAGATTCAAAGTCTGAACTTAGTCCCAGCCCGTTATGTTGCATTATCCCTCTTTAGGACATACACGTGCATTATTTTAAAGGCTATCAAATTCATTCTTTAAAAATCAAACTTTCTTCTTCATGTTTTAGCAATTCCAAGTCAAAAAACCATTTTTTAAAATTACATCTTTTTGGAAATTCAAGTTCCTCTTTGCACTTAAAATTGACCTTTTCAAAAATGATCCAATTTCTTTTCCCTTGAGAGTTTATAAATTGCACTTTTTTTGAAAACACTATTTTTCTGTTTGTTCGAGTCTCATCATTTGCATTTTTCGTGACCTCCTCGAGGGATCAAAATTGGATGACACAACTAATGTGATCAATTCCAATCACACCTCAAGGAGACATTTTGCCCTCTCGATCCAATATTAGGTCTAGGTTTGCATCCATATAGACAACATCAAATGTGATAAATTTTAAAGTTAGAATTAGGAAATTTTCAACTAAATCTTGCAACTAGCTTTGGCTAGGTTAGAAGGTGCCTTAGAGGCAGTAACATCAATCTTTGCCTTCCTTCTTTCAAGCTGTGACCGAACCTTTTTTCTCTAGTTTTCAAAGACCTGGAGTCGTCTAAAAAAGGGTTTTCTTTGTTTATTTCATTAAATCAAAACTTTTGGGTGACTTGGTACACCTAAACTCCATACCAAGTGGCGACTCAAACTTTTCTAAAACCCTTTTCTAGACTTTTTTTTGTTTTGGGTCCAAACCGTCGCATTTTATAGTCCATGACCCTTTCCCTTTCTTTTCAAAATCAAATCTTTCCTTTTCACCAACAACAACATTTTTCATTCGAAAAAATGGGTGATGACAAGCTGACTCAGGGGATTTTCCTAAGAGGGTCGAGCACTTGATTTAGTTGACTATTTCGTTTTTCTAAACTTTCTTATATATCACATTTGGATGTTTTAGGTTGCATTCCTTTTTCTTTTCTCTTTTAGGGTTTTCCGCAATCAATCCTCACATCAGCGTTACATGATGAATGGATTATTGTTTATTTATTTACTTGTGCTTGCATTTTAGGGTGGGTGTGCATCTACCTAGAGTCTCGAAAATGTTTGATGTTTGAATCCCCTCTCAAGGGAATCACTTTCATATGCGATGCATATGTATTTTACTTTGACCCTACTTTTTTTACTTTTAGTGGCTTGTCCATGCTCTTCTATTAGGATTAGGATCGATCCACTTGGACATGTGGCAGGTAGCCGGCGCGTGCAGTAGCAATGTCTAGGGGATCACCTCGAACTCGACTTGAGGCATTTGGATTGATGACCTTTTGCCTTTTGGTGCGAGGTTTGGGAACTGTAACCTTTATCGAGTCTATATGCATTAGTGAGCTCAACCTCATGCATCCATGTTAGAATTGCCCTGGGGAGGTCTACCTTACCCTATGGGATCACTAGACCGCGAGGAGGGATTCCACCCTCTTTATTTTTTGTGCAATTTGTTGCTCGACATGTTATGTGATATCATTGATTAAACTAACCTTTTGTTGTCTTCCACTTTTCTTGCATTTCACAAACTCTAGAAAATAAGAGTCTTGACACTCTTTTAAGACAAACCATCCTTCTAGATAGGCTATTACATGTTTGAATTTATGTTTTGTGCATTTAAGTTGTAATGGCATATCAGCTTTTTTGGGCTTACCCAAGCATTCAAATGGGGCTCCTATAGGCCATGTTTCATTTTGCATTTACTTGCTTTAATAAGCGGGCATCATGCATAAACCTGACCTGGAGGAATGCCATAGGGAATCCATTATAGGACTATGCCTACACTTCTCCACGGGTACATAACCCTTTATGGGAGATTCATGTTTAAATTCAGAAAGCGGATAGGTGGGGCACATGGAACTCAGAGGGTAGGTATTTGACCAGTTGGCGTGATTGATGGATAGACCCAGGGCATTATCAAACAACTTACGGTCTGGGTGGAAATTCAGTTGTGGCCGGACTTCTCTCACCAGCCGAGAGATCAATCAAGTGGGGACCTATCTTCAGGACCAATTGGGGATTTTAAGGACATAGAGTCGATGGGTATTTGGTAGAGCTTAATCCAACTATGGGACCCTAGCATTCATAGACCAAGATAGGAAATAAGGAATTTAATGAGCATTGAGGAGTATCGGTCTTCTTAACTTATCGGTAGAGGATGCTATGATATTTCCGTTATGGAAGTTGGTCAGTTTCTTGGATTAAAGTTACGTGGTACTAAATTCGTCGAGTATAGATGTGAGGTTTTGTTTGATAGGTTTGCTACAGGGATGGATTGACATACGCCCATAAAGATTTTTTAGTTCAATTAAAAGCTGTCCAGGAGCAAAAAAGACCATGGGTATATGGATTTGTCATGGCGGGGATCTACTTATTTCCAAGAAGGAGAGGAAAAATTGGTTTAAGATCACCAAGCTTATGAATGACCTATTCTATGGGATTGGAAATCGACGAGCTCTATAGTATGGTGATAGTGGACATCTTAAGTAGCTTACAAGTTGCCAAAGGGGTGAAATTCTTCCATGGATCGAGACGCACATATGGGCTATGGAGCATTTCAAAAGACAAGCACGCTCCGATAGTTTGCCTCTAGTGGGATACAATTGGCTGATTACTCATTACAAGAGGTGGATAGGAGTGACCTACCAAGGAATCTTTGCCGAATGGGTGGATTTTCAATCTGTTGCCAGGATCACAAGGTTAGATGGGTCTTAGGCAGACCGGACTGCCACCGATCGGTTCTTACGCACAAATCCTCGATTTTATACGTTGCTAGGAACTCAAGGTGTTATGAGCTACACTCCAAAGAGATTTTTGAGGCAGTTAGGGAGCGTTCAAGGACCGCCTCTACAGATTTGACCAACAACTATCATTTTGACAAGGGAATCTGTCCGGCTGAAATTCAATGAGAGGTACCGATCCGCTAAGAAGCATGGGAAGCGTTGTCCAAGGACAAGGATATTGCTTACATTCCACGAAAGCAGGTTGGCTCTGAGTCACACCTCGGTATGAAGGCGGCTTAGGAATCATAATGGGAAGGCAATTTTGAAGCCTGGGAGATGAAGTCAAGAGAGCTGATAAGCGTCCCTCGAGGCAAAGGATAGAGAGAATGTACAATTGAAGCAATCAGTACAAGCAAACAAGGATTTGGCAGACAAGAACAAGAAGATGTATGAGGAAATGCAAGAAAAGAACCAAGACTTGAAAGAAATGTGCGAATTATATGAAAGGCATTGAGGAACCCTACTCTAAGAAACAAAGATCTGTAATCAGATAGGCTGAAAAAATTCAATGGTTTTGTACAAGAGCGCCTTCAAGAGATGATGTAGACTATGATGTTTTAGAATTTATAATGAAGAACCTTTTTCATCATTTCACAAGTGTCGATTTCAGGTTTGATGAGCAGACCCCACCTTGAAAGTATTGCATCATGCTAGGCCTAACCACTTGGCACAAAGGGCTCCCTCTAGGACATGCATCAAATTATATAAACAATCACTAACCGTTCTTTTTTCTTTTTTTTCTTTTAATTTCTGCAGCTCCTGGAAATAAGTTTCTAAAATATGTTTTTTTTTCGATTCAGGTACTTTAAAAATAGTTTCACTTGAGAAGCCCCATCGATTACCGTTCTAAAAGTAAAAGCTCAAAGCAGCCCGGTAAACATGGAGTTTGCGCGGAACGGCTTTCGGATAGGAATGCTTTGGTCACTTACCTGATTTTTGCTGCCACAGGGCTTCGGTTAAGTGAAGTATTGGGAAGGTTTAATGAGATGAGGCAGCGAGATGGTCACACAAAGGCATATAATGATTGGTGGCAAATAATAATAGGGAGGTGTCTGAATGAGCAGGGACCGTTGTTAGCAACCCCGCAATGGGATAGTCAGCTCCCCTTCGACCACTATTCAAACCACTTTTGTCCCAGCCTCACTTCTAACCCACACGATGTTACCTTTTTCTTACCAATTTTCCACATTCCGCCCTAATTACATCCTACTAAGCCCAACCAAAAGACAAACCCTCATACTCAGCCTCAGGATCACTCTAAACATGCCTACTCACCTTGGAGCCTCAATACCATGCCATCAACCTTTTGTGTGGGATCGACTTCCAAGAGGAAAACCGGATTGGATGACCTTGTTGCACCGGTTGACAAGATTTGCAAGAAAAGCTGGATAAATTTGATGAGTTCATGAGGAAAAATCAGGGACTAAACCGACATGGTGGTCTTGATTATGGCGACCTTTACTGTTCTGGCGGTGCAGCTGCCGTTGGGTTTCAAGACCCCAAGTTCAGCAAGTATGGCCGGAACCAAGTAACCGAGCCTTTTGAAGATGTTTGCCAACAAGCTGGGCAAACCGATAGATGATGAGAACTTTACCCATGCGTCACGAGAGTCTGGAGGGAGATGCTTTGGATTGGTATTCGAACCTGAAGTCGAGTGAAATTAATTCTTGGCTGGACTTGTTGCTTTGTGAAGCGATCTGAGTATATAGTGAACTAGCACCGAACCAGCTTGAAGGGACCAAGAGAAGAGCCCTGAAGATCACAAGTCATATGCCAGCGGTGGAGAAAGTTGGCCGCTAAAGTTGAGCCTCCATGCCGAAGAGGAGATTATGCATACTTTCATTAAGAAAGCTCATGATCCTTATTTTGAGGAGATTTTCCGAATGACTGGGAGTTCTTTTGCTACAATTGTCAACAAGTTGGAGGAATACGATGAATTTGTTAAAGCTGAAAAAATTGTCAATGTGACTCAAAGCGACAATTGGAAGCATTACAAGGGCGAGAATGGCGTGGAGGAAACTCCGTTTAAAAGAAAGAGGAAGCTGCTGTGTGGGATCCAGCCTCGGGCCAGGTCGGAGTAGACTAGTTCAGCTCATACTCTCTTACCCACCATCAACTTTAGTTTATCTGCGCCACCCAAATGCCTCCCCGACCTATTCATTTGAATTCCCACCTTTGTTTTCAACTTCCCAACCTATCCTACCCCAAACTATGCTCTAGACACGCCCCAAAATCTGTCCAAAATTCTTTTCAACATAATGAAATGCAAAAAACAGAAAACCTTTGAACTTTCACCGATCATTCGGGCCCCATTGACCATTTGTATGGGCTTGAAGGCCATTTGGGAAAAATCGGCACCTGTCCCTCCCAAATTATATCCCAGGGGACTCCCTCACAGGTGCGACCCTCATGCCATTTGCACCTACCATTACGGAGCCGGGACATTCAACGATGCTTGTTAGGGCCTTGAAGCATAAAATTCAAGACATGGTAGAGGCTGGGGACATAGATTGAGAAGAGAAGAAGAGCAAGGGATCGAGCGTCAATAAAACCCTCTTAGAACATAGAAACACCGTTGGGTGATTAGTGTGGATGAAGAGTTTGTTAACCCTACTCGAGTTCATTAAGAGGAAAGGGTGAGTAATGGGAGTGGATCATTTGAGAGAAAGGAGACTTACATGCGCTAAGGAGTTCTTGACCAGAATATGGAAGACATCTTTGAAGGAAAGTTTAATCAACCGTCAGTAAGAGAAGAGCCTTTTGTAATAGGGTGGATCCCCACGGTCACGGTGCTGAAAAAACCTTTCATTCTAGAATTGCAGAAGCCGATACTGCCAGGTACCACAGACAAATGCTGTCAACAATTTGCAGTGCCATGGAACTACGATGAACCATCCACTGCATTTTGAAAACAAGGACATGGAGGAAAGGGTTTTGCCATCACAAGGTGCGGAAGAGTCCTTACTAATCCGAAACTAGTCGAGAGGTCCATACCACCTAAGTCACCAACGACAGAGACCTTGAATTTTTTTTAAAATGTTGAAACGAAGAGTACAAGATTGTGGAACAATTGGATAAGATGCCTCACTGATTTCCATCTTGAATCTGCTTGACGTCGGAACTTCATGAGGCATTTCCTCAAGATTTTGAATGAGGCTCAAGTGCCTAAGGATCTCCCAGTGGAGAGTTCTCACATGTCATTGAAAGCGTGCTGGCCGCTAATCCGCATCTACTTCTCGGCGAGGTTTGTGCCGAAGGGATGGGGCACAATAAGGCTTTATATATATCATGCTGCAATGGAAGGTTGCTACCAAGGTGCTAGTAGACAATGGATGGACTGAACATTTGCCCGTGGAACACACTTGTAAAACTAGGGTTGTCAGACACGCAAGTTGTCGTCATCGGCCTTATAGTAAGGGCTTGATGGTGCAAGGAGGGAATCTATGGAAGAGATGGACACAGGTCTTGGAGATGGGACCGCCCAATTTCAAGTGGCTTGTCAAGTAATGGATTTCACCGGGTCTACAATATTTTGTTGGGGGGCGACCTTGGATACATACGGTTCAGTGCCTTCTTCTCTTCATAGGAATCTTGAGGTTCACCATGAGCATGACCAGTGATCCGCAGTGTTTGCGAAGATGGATTGCACTATGGTTGTCAACCGGGTCCAAGGATGAAAGCGTCAAGAGAAAGCTTAGTCTCCCTCTCACCATCAGCCGACATAGTTTACGTGGGATGGGCCCCGATGGTAATCATTCGTCAATCATGTTTTGGTGAGCTAGTGATGATGGCCAAAAGAAATGATCAGAGGAAGGAGGATTCGAGATGGGAAAAGGTCTTGGAAGAAATTGCAAGGAATTCCAGAGCCGGTTGAAATGCCAACACAGAAAAACACTTTCGGACTCGGTTTTCATCCAACCGCCAAAGATAAGAAGGAGATGAGGGCACACAAGCAAGCGGAGAAGGAAGGAAAGCAGATCAGCATCTACATCCTGCCTCTGTACTGCACATTCCCTCGCCCGTCTGGAGTAATCATATCAGAGGTTGAAGAAGAAAAGTCTGACGAGGATATAGAGACGGGATTATCTCAACTGTTTGTCGGGGCTACCCTTGACACCGATCCTGAGCAAATTGTGGAGTTTCCTTTGATTTCTCAAGAGGCCATGCAAAATTGGGCTGTCGATTGTCTGCCTACTCGGAGGAGGTTTGGTAAATTCGAGGGGATTGTCCTTAGAAATGAATCATGCTTTAATATCAATCATGTTTTCGGAAAAAAATGCACTTGTTATTTTACTTATTGCTTGTTTAAAATTATGTCTTTAATTATGCTTCCATGTTACTATCTGTCATCTTGCTTCTTTGCTAAATGAAATGGAATTTCTCTCTTGTCCTTCAGTTATGTTCCACTCATTTTATTTTCGCACATTTATTTTATTTCTTTTCAGATGGCCTCAAATAAAATCATTTGACCCTTTGGATATCACTACTTTGGAATTTGATGACTGCAGTCTCGATATCTCTCATGAATATGAAGTTTTAGAATCTGAAATTCAAAATGAGGGCGATACCGAGGGAGATCGTGAGTATGAATCTATTTCAAAAACCCTTGAACAATATGAGGAAAAACCCAGGCCGAACTTAGAGGAAACAGAAATCATTAACATTGGAACTAAGGCAGAGGTTAAAGAAGTCAAAGTTAGTATTCATTTGAACGTGGAGCAAAGAAGAGAGATGATTGAGTTCTTAACTTTGTTTCAAGATGTGTTCGCATGGTCTTATGATGATATGCCAGGGATTTCTACAGACATCGTGGTACACAGACTGCCTACTGATCCGAATATGTCACCAGTAAAACAGAAGCCCCTCAAGTTTAAACCAAATGAGTCTTAAGATAAAAGAACAAATTGTCAAGCGGTTGAATGCTAGGATTATCATGGTATCACACTACCTATATGGCTTTCCAACCCTGTCCCGGTCCTAAGAAGAGTGGAGAGGATGCGGGTGTGTGTTGATTCTGAGAGATTTGAGCGAGCTATTAAGATGACTTCCCTACCGAACATTCACATCCTTTTGGACAACAACTGCTAGGCATGAGATCGAATCCTTTGGAGGCTGTTTTGTTTGGGTATCATCAGATTTTGATGGCAGAGAATGACGAGAGAAGGCTGCTTTCATCACCAGGGGAACTTTTACGCTAGAGTCATGCCACTGGTTTGAAAAATGCAGGGGAGAACTACCTATGTGAACCATGACCCATTTTGTTCCAGATATGATTCACGGAGATGGAGGTTTATGTTGATGACATCATCATCAAATCAAGGGTTGAAGATCATTTGATTGATTTGAGAAAGCTTTTGGCGATTAAGGAAGTACAATTTAAGTTGAATCACAAAGTGTGCCTTTGGGGCTCCTTGAGTAAATTGTTAGGATTTATTGTCGCCAAGAAAGGTATAGAAATAGATCCAACAAAGATTAAAGCGATCCGAGATATACCAAAAAAAACCAGAGGGATGTGAAAAGCTTCTTAGGAAAAATAAACTTCATTGGTAGATTCATAGCACAACTAACATCCTACGTGTGACCTGTTCAAGTTGTTAAAAAAAAAATGCACCGATGGACTGGAATGAAGGCTCAACAAGCCTTGATAAGATCAAGAATTATCTGCTTCATCCGGCCCTAGCCACCATACGCCGGAGGCCTCGATCATGTATTTATGCAGTACTCGATGAAGCCGTGGGGTGTGTTTTGGGACAACACGATGAATGCGGAAAGAAGGAGAGCCATCTACTACTTGAGTAAAAGTTCACCACCTATGAAGCTAACTATTCTTTTCTCGAGGGGAGTTGTTGTGCTTTTAGCATGGGCAGCTCAAAAATTAAGACATTACCTACTCAGTCACACCACTTATCTCATCTCCCGTTCCGACCCCCTGAAGTATTTGTTGGAGAAACCGATGCCAACGGGATGGCTAAGTGGCGGAGATGATGCTATCTCGGGTTTGATATTGTCTTTTCCATAAAGGCAATAAAGGCAACAATAGCCGATCAACTTGGCGGAGAACCCAATGGAAGATGACTACCACCTTTTGCACACCTATTTTCCCGATGAAGAGATCTTGTTTGTGACTGTGTGGAAGATATGGATGAGCAATATCAAGGATGGAGGTTATTTTTAGGCGGTGCTTCAAATTCTTTTGGGGCGGGGTCGAACCCGTACTTGTGTCCTGCAGTGAGGAGAAAGCATTATCTAGCTGCAGCCAAGCTACAATTTCCTTGCACTAACAACATGGCTGAGTATGAATCTTGCATGTTTGGATTAAGGATGGCATTAGATATGGACATCAAGATTTGATAGTATTGATGATTGGACTTTTCGTGCATCAAACTCTCCCAACGATGGGTGACGAGATTCAAAGATCATACCATTATCCAACTGCGACCTACTCGATTTGATCAAGAGGTTTAGAGAATTGGAGCTTAGACCGTCCTCAAGACTCATCGCGAATGTCTTTCTTGCGCTTTGGCTACTTTGTCTTCAATGATTCAATATCGGATGAACTAGTGATTGAGCTATCTGAGATCCAACTCAAGAGAAAGCACGATTATCATTGCCTGGTCAGGCGAACCTGACGGTCACCCTTGGTACCATGACATCAAGGGAATTCATCAAAACCGAGGTTTATCCTACGAAAGGCAGTTCAGCCTTGAAGGGTTTTCTACGTGCCGGATATCTTCAAAGTTTTTCTTAAATGGTGAGGTGCTTTACAAGAAGGCGTCGACCTAGGGCTTTTGAGGTGCATTGTGAAGAAGAGACACGATGAAGGGAAGGTACATAGCGGTGTTTGTGGGCCCACTACATGAATGGGCACTTGTTGGCTAAGAAGATCATGAAACGGGTTATTTTTGGCTTACTATGGAGCATGACTGTGTAAATTTTGTTCGAAAGTGTGTCAAATGCCAATTGCATGGTGATGTTATACATGCCCCTCTGAACTGCATAGTACATTCCTTGGCCATGTTCGATATAGGGGAATGGGCGTAGTGGAGCTATTGATCCTCCACCTTGAATGGGCACCGTTTTATTCTAGTGGCTATTGAATACTTCACTAAATGGGTGGAAGCTACCTCTTACAAAGCAGTGACTAAGAAGGTAGTAGCGATTTATTGAAAAACAATATCATCTGTCGTTTTGGAGTGCCAGAAACTTTGATCACGGATAATGCCAAGAACCTCAACAACGACATAGTCAGCGGCGTGCAGTGAGCAGTTCAAAATCAAACACGAAATTCAGCTATTTATAACCTGGATGAATGGAGCCGTGGAAGCCATAAATAAAATTTGAAGATCATCCATAAAATGGCGAAACCCACCGCATGATTGGCATGAAAAGTTACATTTTGCTTTGATGGCATATGGGGCCAATCAGAACTTCTTTGGGGCAACACCTTACTCTCTCATGTATGGGATGCGAGCGGTATTACTGATTGAAATCCCACTGCGCATTCTAATGGAAGCTCAATTGGAAGAAGGCTGAATGGACCAAACAGCGCCACGCAGCAATGTCTTTGATCGATGAAAGGAGATTGAATACCATTTGTCATGGGCAATGTTACCAGTGAGGATGGCTCGGGCTTATAACAAGAAAGTTAGACCTCCTTGAGGTTTGAAGTGGGGACAAGGTTTTGAAGCGAATCCTTAGATACAAGAAGAAGCTAAGGGAAATTGGCTCCGGAATTGGCAAGGCCGTTCATTATTCAAAGGTGCTACTGGAGGGAGGCGGTGGTTCTCATGGAGATGGATGGACAGACTTTTCCTCAACCAATCAATTGAGACATGTGTAAAGATTTTTCATATGATTGAGCAAAGTTTTCTTTAGAAATGGCGCAATAAAGGTGGTTCACGAAAAGCCAACATTCTTTTCCTTTTCGTTTAAAAAACTTCAATCCCCCAGTTCTCCTATTTGAGCCCATAAAAGAACAGTCAATTGTTTAGCAAACTCCCTTTGAGAATCACAAACCCCACACTGGGGCAATTTTTGTATTTTGAAAAAAAAAAAAAATTAAATTAAGAAAAAGGGACCAAACTGGGGCAAATTTTTATTAAAAAAAAAATTTTGCATTCAAGTTTTAAACCTGCCTCTACACCACACTCAAATCCCTTGCAAAAGCCTAGTGTTATAGACCCCCACCTTTTTGCAAAATTTTCTGGAAAGAACTTTCTCAATCGAGGCAAATGATGCAAGTACATTCCCTAAATCTTGTCGAAGGGATTGTCTCTTTGATGCCACCATTTTTAACAAACATGTTTTAATTGTGAAAGTTGGGAGTTAAGTCGTCTATTTTACCTTATCGGTCAACTTGGATTGCAAATCGAAGGTACTAGGGCAAGTTTTGAGAAAGCAGTCTGCAAAGCGAAGGAAAAATTCATGGGACAAGGAAGCCGGTGATTACGTTTATCAGGGTTTACCTTATATCAAGCACTCCCTTGCCGTCGATAAATTCAAGAAGATGATATCAAAGGGTCAAGTCGCGGCTTTTGTTTTAAATAGTTTTCTGGCGTTTGGCTATTATTGATTTAAAATGTCATGTTTAGCATTCATTCTATGGTGTGATGCCATTTTAAAATAAAATTGTCTCTTTGCACAAACTTTTGCACATATTTTCATCAAGGGCATTTTCATCAAAGACAATCCTCTTAGATTACCATGAAGGTATGGGTGATATGGATTGAGAAGCAGAGCGACGAGCAAGTAGTCTGCGGGTGAAACAAAAGAATTCAGTTGACACCGCTTTCGGCGTCAAGAACTCATGTTTACAGACTATTTTGAAGATAAAAAGGGAGAAACGGTGGCGTCGTCATTATTTCTTCACCATTTCTTTTCTTTTGCGAGAAGCGGGGACAAGTGGCGATCGGTCAAGTCGAGGAGACCGACTTCATTTTGAGTCATGTCTAGGCGTATGATTAAATCATTTTGAAAGAAGTGAGGAAGGACAAGTTACCTTTTCGGAAGAATTTGGAAAGCAGGTTTCATGCACACTTTACTAGGTGTTATAATCCACAGTTCTTTTCAAATTCTTTTCTTGAAGCGGCATGCCTCGATGTTCCTTTGAGCAACTTGTCGAGGCCACGAGGCGATGATGGGTTGAGGGGGGGATGGATCCATTTGATTAGATTTATTCTATTCTTGCTCTATTCTTTTTCATGTTTGATCTTGTGTTTTGATTTTTAGGCGTAGGTTTAACGGTTAGAAATACTTTTGATTGCATATCAAGATGTATTTGTTTAATTTGGCTTTTATGTGCTTATGTGTGTAAAAAAAAAAACAAAAAAAACAAAAAAAACAAAATTCTAAATTACATTGCCAACAAATGATTTGTTTTGAAATTTGATTCAAAAGTTAAATGTCAATTTTGTTACAATTGCTTTCATCCTTACGAAATAAAGCAGGTGTGATCACGAAATATCCTTTTCCATCTTACTCGGAAATAATTGTTATGTGATTAAGACATTGGCGTTTTAGAAAGTATGTTTTGTAAAATAGGAAAATTATGCCTCAATTTTTCCCTATTAAATGAGATTTCTTCTTTTATTGGATTGACAAGAAAATGATTGATATTGTTGGCAAATGATCCTTTCAATTGATGTGAAAGAAAAGAAAAAAAAAAAGAAAGAAAGAAAAAAAAAAGAAGAAGAAAAAGAACAGAGAAAAGAGCAAAGTGAGACAAGTTCTACTCAATGATTCTAGTACTAAGTAACGGGAGGTTTAGCATCTACAAATGTTAACTTTAGCATAAAGCGGTTGCTTGAATATGAGTATACAAAGGTTTGAAAAAAGTAAAATGTTGAGTAACCGGAATCTTCAAAAGTGTTGATTTTCCGTCAAGACATTTTACTATTTGAGCAAGAAGGCATGTTGAGTGGAGTCTTCACCTAAAGTGTTGATTTTGGCGTCAAAAGACATTATACAATTTGAATAGAATGTGCTTGATAAATCCTTTTTGCGGTAGAATTTGAGAAAATATGGAAAAGGCAAGCTTGATTGACTATATGAGTCGTTTGATTGCAAAATTTGGTGAAAGTGAAATCAAGCTTGAATTGTTAAAATTGAGGTATAATTGTCTTTCTTTTACTTGACATTATGAGTACTGATAAATTGAATAATTGCATAACAATGTTTTCTAGTTTATGAGGAATTTCCAAGATCATATGGTTTATTTCAATCCATAACTTGTTTGGATGAATATTTCATACTTGAAAACAAGCAATGTTTCCAAGCACAATATCGATGAATGTGTTTTATTGCATGATTTTCATACGTTTTAGTTTTTTAATAGCAATGATCTGAGAGTTTTTTTACATTTATGATTTGAAGAAAAAGAAAAAAAAGAGAAAAAGAAAAATTTGAATCCATGGACTAATTGGTTAATATTTTATGACTTACAGGTTAACAATTCAGGACAACTGGGGCTTGTTTTGTTGAAGTGCTCTCAATTTTGGATAATGCATTCAAAATTAATTTTGCGGAGAAAGATTTACAGATCAAGACGATGGCAACATATGTGGATTTGTTCCAACCCAGGAGGAAGGGTTTAGGTTACACTCTTCAATTTTCAAAATCCATCAATTCTTGAAAAAAAGAAGAAAGAAAAAAAAAAAAAGAAGAAGAAGAAGAAGAAAAGAAAAGAAAGAAGAAAAGTCATTGTTCCTATCAATCACTTGCTTTCAAGTCAGAAAATCAAAATCAAAATTGCACCATTTCTTGAGTGCATCATTACTTGCATTTACATTTATCATGTTTGAACAACTTGTGTTTTATTTTTCAAAGTCGGCAATCGGCATTTATATTTTCATCTAGTCATTGGGCTGGGTCCAATCCCAGAATAGGTATGTTTAGTCATTAGGGCTCGGGTCCAATCCATTTGAATAGTTTTTTTTTAGTCATTCATTTCGGGTCCAATCTTGAATAGTTTTTTAGTCATTAATTTCGGGTCCAATCCCATGAAGCGGTATATCTAATCATTGAGGCTTGGGTCCAATCCGAATAGCATATTTACATTTTCCATCTAGTCATTCAGGCTTGGGTCAATCCCACTTTGAATAGTCTAAATTTGGAAAGAATTTAAATTCTGTTGGCTCTTGTCTCGACCTCGCGGGCCCTTCTATCCCTTCAATTTAAATTTCTGGTGGCTCTTTGTCTCGACCCTGCCGGGCACCCTTCTATCCCCTTTGCTTCAATTTAAATTTCTGTTTTGTCTGCTGGCCATGGTGCACCTTCTATCCCGTTCTTCAATTTAAATTTACATTTGGGTGAGTCTCGACCTCCATGAACACCACTTCTATCTCCCATTCTTGATTTAAATTTCTGTTGGTGAGTCTCAGCCTCCGCCGGGCACCCTTCTATCTCCCGTTCTTCAATTTAAATTTACATTTGGAGTCTCGACCCCGGCAGACACCTTCATCTTCTTCAATTTAAATTTACGTTGGTGAGTCTCGACCTCCGCTTGGTGCACCCTTCTATCTCCCGTTCTTCAATTTAAATTTCGTTGGTGAGTCTCCCGGCCTCCCTTGGTTCTTTTCTATCTCCGTTCTTCATATTTAATTTTACATTTGGTGAGTCTCAGCCAGCGAAACACCCTTTCTATCTCAGTTCTTCAAATTTAAATTTACATTTGGTGAGTCTCGACCTCCAGCGGGTACCTTCTATCTCCAGTTCTTGAATTTTACAAGATTAGGTATTCATTTTTATTATATAGTTCATTTTGCATTGGAACTACGTTTGACTGATTCTCATGTTCGAGATACGTGAGCAACTCTCACAGTTCAGTCACATTATACATTTTGGTTTGAAAAATTGGCAATTTAACATTCTAGCGTGGTTTGGTACAACCAACAAAACCGGGTAAGCATTTGGTGTACTCGTCTTTGTCTAGAGTTTCTTCAAGAACTCGGAAGAGGGAGAAATTTGTAGACACCAAATTTTGACTATTTCATTTATTTTCCTATGTTTTATACTGTTAATGTTTAGTTATTTATTTTTGAATATTCTAACACATTTTCCTCATTTTCGTAGGTTTTCTTAAAAAAAAAAAAAAAAAAGAAAAGTCAAAAGCAGGAGGACCGATTCTGTGGATTAGTCAGCGTAACTAGTCAATGCTTTGATCGAGCGAAAAATGGCAGTTTTCCAGGCTTGGATCATCGCTTTCGGGTATTTTCGATGCTTGAGCGATAAGAAACCTATTTAAACATTCCCAACTCACTAACCTAACAACTCATCTAGCGTTCAAGATTAGCTTCATCCAAGAACATCAAAACCCATAGTTCTAGGTTTGGTGGCTATAAATAGCCTAGATTAGGGTTTAACAAGGAGTTGGAATCTGAGAGAAAAGAGGAGGGAATTAGGGAGAGCAGGAGAGAAAAGAAAGGACTGGGAGTGGAGAAAGAAAAGAAAGAAA